>BSBK01004739.1:5000-510295 GCA_027943335.1 Chamaecyparis obtusa
CATAGAACCATTTTTAATGCCAAAGGATCAGTTACCAAAGTTTAAGGGTCAGTGTATGCTATTTAGGGTAAAATTTTTGAAACACGAAGGAGATATTTCTTTTGTTTTGTGAGAGCCTATGCCTAGATGAAGGGGAATGTTTTGAATTTAAGTTTGTAAAGGGAAGGCATCAATATTTTTTGTAGGAGAAATATGAGATTTTTCTATAGGGTTGTATAAATTTTATGTTCTCTATTTTTAATCAAGGAATACATGAGAACTTTGAAACTTTGTGTTTATTCAATTTCCTTACTAATTTTTATTTTCCTATGATAATTACAGTCATCCTTAGAATTTTTTTATCTATATATCCAGTAATAAGCATGATTATTTTATGAACTTTGGGTCATTAATATTTATGTAATCTTTAAAGTAGTTATTTTTATTTTCCCAATTCTCTACTATGAGTATTTAGAAAATGAACTTTGCGGCATTTTCCATGTATCCCTTAGTCAAAAAATTTGTTTCACATTTTTAGCATAGCTATGTGTAGATGTTAGTTTTCTTTTATTATTTTTCTAGTCAAAAGCATATCCAAAAACCAAAATTATATTTTAAGAGGGAGTTCTACCTCCAAAATTCATAAGAGGATCATTTAGTCAACAAAGATCTCGCTAACTGTTGGTTGCAATTTTATTCTTAATTTTGGCATAATGAGTCATTTTTGAGGTTTTTTTGAGAAGGAATAAATCTATAACTAATAGAACATAAATCTCATCATTCCATTTCTACCAAGCATTTAGCTAATGATATGAAAAATTAGTTGTAGCCTTCAACATAGAAGCTATTTTATGTTTAAAAAGTTCCAATACATTAAATACTATTAAGGTTGTCCACATGTAACCATTCAACTATTAAAAATATATTAATCAATATACATATATGACCTTTACTCCCCTATTAAGCCCTTTATATAGTAATATTTAAACTAAATATAGAACTCCAAAAATATTACTAGTTTCAATATCTTAAGAAATTCATCTATACAGATGATACCTAGATATTGAAATCTCATGGAGTCTATTTATCCATCTAAGTGATACAATCTTCTTAACACACACACACAATAAAGTGATTTTAGATACTTAAACTATAGAAATATAAATATGTGAGTAGGATAGATATGATAGATAAATATTTGATGTCTTTCAAATATGATTAAATATTTTAATGAAATTTTTTAATTTTTTTTATGAATAGTGTCTTTTCTATTAATAAAATATTAAAGTTACATATTCACAAAAAAGGGGCCAAGAGACATAGAAATCACCCCGCAGAGTTCACATGGCAAAGTTGGAAATAGCTAACAACTATTCATAAAAATAAAGACAAGCATAAAGCCTTTAAGTAGAAAGAGCAGTGCCAGAAAGCGGAGGATCTTTATCATCAGAACCCCACACATCATTGGGGTTAACAAGAAAGTTGGGAAGTGACCAACCATCATCTTCAGCTTCTTTCTTCTCTTTCTCTTTCACCCTGGGTGGAGAAATGGCCAGGGCTAGGCGGGGAAACTTGGAGGAGGTGGTAGGATGCCAATCAGAGCTACGACGAGTGCCAAGAGCATCAAGAGGGGAAAACTGAGCTAGAGATGGAGACCACCTAGAAGTACGATGAGGCAAAGAAGCCGAGTGGTGCCTCCAACCATTTTCACCACCTCTAGGAGAGTGGTGGCAGTGAGCTTGTGACCGTGGGGTATGGGAGCAGCAAGTCAAAGAGTTGCACCCATGGCGGAAGCCTTTGGGGGGAGTACCTTTAGTAGAGATGGAATCCAGAGGAACCTTGGCAACAGTGCAAGGGGCATTACCCCAGTGATTGAGTAGCTCCTACAGGTGAACCACCCCCAGAGCCACTTTATTAGCTTGAACTTGAATCTGTATCATGACATTGGTACATATGCAAGCCTTGTTATACAGAACAACATTCGTATCAAGAAAGCTATAAGGAAAAATAACAACATTCCTATCTTTCCACAAAGTGAACAAAATTTCCATCCTGAAAGTATGCCAAATCTGGGTAAACTTAGAAGGAAGTCTAAGAGAATCTCCTAAGACAATCATATGCTAAGAGAAAGGCTCTGGCCTAAATGGTTTGAAAAAATCATGAATCCACTACCAACACAGTTGAGCTCTCCTACAAAACCAAAAGATGTGTAAAAAACATCTCAGGGTGACCACATAAAGGACATCAAGGGTCATGAACACCCAGATGTTTGAGCCTAGGTCCAACTAGAAGACCTTGGAAAAGTAAACACCAAGGAAAGAGAGTCATCTTGGGCTTCGTAATGGCAGTCCAGATGGTCTAAAAGTGAGAGCTCTAGTGAGAAGTGGAAGAATGAAGATGTCATCGCTGGTTAAGAGTGCCCACCATTAGAAGATGGGGAGACAACCACCTGTAGCCAAACCTTGGCTTGTAATTGCTAAAAGGAGTGGTAGGATACCATTTCCAATCCTTCGACTAGGGTCCAACAGCCTGAATACCAAACTTATGAATCAAATTATCAGGAATAGCATAAACTAGAAAATCAAAAGTCTGATGATCTATGCGATCCAAATGGCACTGCACCTGCATATCCTCCTAGGAATAGAGACTCATAGTGGCCCTAGAGAAGATGTCCTTGGGAGTCTGAATGCCACATTTGAAAACATGCAGAGCACTGGCCCCTTGAATCTTGGCCAGGGGGATTCCTTGAATAGAAAACAACAGGGACCACCAGAGGTTTTGTTGATTGAAAGAAAGCTCATTATAAAAGGAATCACCATCCCATCGAATCCAAGGCTTAATAGCTTCCTAGGCTTTCCAAATATTCTTGATGATGAAAGTACCCTGAATCTAAACAGGTTCTTTCATAGTGAGCAAGGTCTAAAGACCAATGCCCTTCCAAGATGACCTATGAATAGGGAATCCTGAAGAGATGCAATGCCTGACAAGAATCTTCTAGGCCTCTTCACTAGTAAGAGCCTGAATAATCCACTGAGAATAAAGAGCATGACCTTGCTTTTGGGTGGAGAGAAGGCCAGAGATACTAGAATCACGAGGAAGACAACAATACTCCTAGGCAACCCTATGGAACCCATGGCTATCAGCTCCAGAGGCCCAAAGAAAGTCTCTGAGGAGGCATTCCAGCTTGAGATACGAAGCTTTATAAGGAGCCCAACAAGAAGAGTAGTAGACATGAGTAGCAGCCAACACTTTGGAGCAAATCTAAAATTTCCCAGTAAGGGAGAGAGGCTTACAAATCCAATATTGCAACTTTTTCTCAATATTGGCAATCACAGCATTCCATAAGTCCATAGAAGATACATGGAAAGAAAAGGGAATTCCCAGGAAGCAGAAAAATTCCCCATGCTACACCCATTTCCAGTCAAACTTAGAAATCCAAGGAGGAGATGGAAGGAAAGACTGTCTGAAATAGAGAGTCTTATTCCATTGGATAGCAGATCGAAAGGCTTGACAAAAGGTTTCTAGACATTGTAAGGAATTAGAAATGTTCTCCTCATCCTCAATAAGAGTGAGAAAGGAGTCATCAACAAAGTGACCATTAACAAGCTAAGAAGAGGACTCAGGAAGGGAAATTCCCTGAACCAAACAGAGGAAACAAAACTGGCAAGAAAATACCCAAAGCCTTTAGCAGCAAGCACATATAATGTAGGAGCTAATGAACAACCTTGTCAGATGGATCTAAAAAGCCCAAAAGTATCAAATTGAGACCTATTGATAGTAATACATATAGAGGCATCACCAAAAAGCATTTCCATAGACTGTAACAAGTTAGGACTGAACCCAAGAGCTTGGAGCATGGCAACGATAAAAGGCTATTCAATGCGGTCATAAGCTTTAGCAAAATCAATTTTAAGGAATAAAAAGGCTTGCTTAGACTGATGATTCCATTCCATCCCTTCCCAAACAGTAATAATGTTTTCAAGGATATACCTAGATTTAATAAAACTAGTTTTCTCAGGGCGAACAATAAGAGGAAGGAGATGTCTGATTTTGAGAGCTAAAGCTTTAGCAATTATCTTGTAGGAGACATTCAACAAGGTGATGTGTCTCCAATTGCAGATATCATTGGGATCGTCAGACTTAGGTATGAATTTGATATTCTCTTTATTGATTAAAGCACCAAACTTTTATTATGAAAGGCCTTGAGATAAAATTTATGCGGGTCAGGACCTATAGCATCCCATAAGTGCTTGTAGAATTCACAGGAGAAGCTATCACATCCTGGAGATTTATCATCAACCATTGAAAAAGCCATTTCTTTGAGATCACTAATGGTAAGGAATTGCTCATAAAAAGCCCGATGCTTAATTGCTACGTAGTTTGGAGTAACAGCAATACAAACCTTAAGAGCCTGCTCCCGCGAAACATAATTACCCTATGAAGCAAACACTTTTTCATAGTGTTGAACAAAAGCCTAAAGAATGGTAGGGAGATCAATAAGGGTTTTAGATCCTTGTTTGATTTTTTGAATACCAACATTGGTAAGCCGGGCTCTGAGAGCATGAAAAAACTCCTTAGAGGCTTTATCGCCCACCTCCAACCAATGGAGGCGAGCTTTGATTTGAGCTCCACAAGTAGCATAGGCATCTGTAATTTTATTTTCATGTCAAAGCTAGGCTAGCTTAAGCTAAAGATCAAAGTCAAAGGGGTTCAACGCAAGTGCATCAACAATATTGCAAAGAGCCTTAGTGTTAGCTTCATAAGCACACTTCCTATAGTAGGCTAGCTGACAGCTGTAAATGCAAAGAAATCTCATAGTATGGGTGATGGCGTCATTCCACCACTGAATCCAACCAAGCTTACTGTGGGGTCGAGGCTTTAAATTCCAAACTTGAAGAATGTGAGCAATAGTGGAAGCATGCATCAGCACTGACATGTTGAGGTAAAATTGCGTATGAGTAGCCCTCCTGGCAGAGAAATACCAAGTGATGGAAAAATAAATGGGGAAATGGTTTGACAAGGTAACATCTCTCAGAGGAATGACAGGTAGGCCTTGATCTTCAGAAAAAGAGAAAAAAGATTGAGCCGTTATCATAGCACGATCTAATCTCTTAAATATACGGCTAGAACCAACTCTGAAATTAGACCAAGTATGCCAAACCCCACCCTCCTAGCGATGGTTAGCATTGGGATTAAAAAGGCCCAATTTATTATGCATGTGGTACCAAGCTTCTCTCTCCCTGCTTGTCCATCAAAAAGAAAAATCCCTTCCTTGTCAGAGGCCAGCTCAACCATATTAAAGTCCCCACACATAACCCATGTGGCAGGAGGCAAATTGTCAGCTAGCCAGCACCAAAGCTGAGATCTTTCCACATCATCATTGGGAGCATAAACATTAATGATGCCAAAAGAATGGTTGTGAACAGACAACAAAATTTAAGTGACACGCTACATCAGGTCAGACCCATGAGCAATAACAGAAGAATGAAGGCGATGTGACAAAATAGTAATGACACCACCTTTACCAACTTCATGCTAAGAATAAAAAACAATGTCGTCTAGCCAAATGACATGACAGGTAGAATTAAGAAGGAAACCTAAAATTTAAATTCCTGAAGATAGAGAACATCCAGAGTGTGAAGTCTACGACATGTATCATGAACATAGTACTTTCTGGAGAGGTTAGTTAGACCTCACACATTCCAGGACAAAAAATTCATAAAAACTCTTGCATGGTTTGCTCATCCCCAAGAGAAGAGAAACTATTCTACAAGAAATCTGGTATGGAGCCAAAGCTGGGGAGTAAATCTCTAGAAGAGATAAACTACCTTTTTTATGGGTCATCCATGTGTCCATCAAGATTGTGAGACTGACGTAGAGACTGGGAGGAAACTGAAGAAACAATTGGCAGCGCGAGCACCACCTCTGAAGTGGAAGATCTCGCAGCCAAATTTTTCCCCTGAATAACATGGTGTGAAATAGGCAGCACAACCGGGGGCACTTGAGTGGAAGGAGAAGGTTCTCCTATCGGAGGTTTTGGGGGTGACATAGTTGCAGAAGTAGTGTGTGCCATTTTAGAACTTGAGGCATTCCTTCCTTTTCGCGAAACTGTAGTCCATTCTTTTTTTCCAGCATCTAAATTTTTGACCAGCGCTTCCTTTGGCGATGGCTTCACCCAAGGGGTAACTAGCGAACAATCCTTAATCTTGTGTTTTACTAATTGGCACCTATAGGAGGTGTTTGGCATATTCAGATAAAGCACTTTTTGAGAGATGGTGAGAGAACCAACCTGGATCTCAACAGTGTCCTCAAGGTCCCTAGAAATGTCGACCTCAACATAGACACGCTTCTAGGGTCGGGCATTGAAAAATTTGTCATGCCCCATGACAATGACCTTACCAAGGGTTTTAGCAATAGACTCAATAAATGGCCAGCATGGCAAAGGGAGACCAAGAAACTCAACCCAAACAGGGACCCTAAGTTTCTTGTCATCCGAGATGGTGAAGTCTCGAGACCATCTCTGGAAAACAAGCAGGGATGACCTAACCGTCCAAGGCCCGCAAATAAAAACAACTTCCTCCTGGGAAGGGTTAGTGAAACAGAAAAGAAAAAAACTTTTGGTAAGGTTTTGCACACTGTCAAGGCGGACCCCATGAGGAGTGCGACCCACAAAGTGTCCAATCAGAGTATGCTTTTCTAACCATTCACATGCAGAATCAAATTCTTGTAGATTAAAAATAATATCAAGGTTACCTCATTAAAGACCTTCAGGATGAACTTGCAAGGACGTTTGTTCAGAGGAGCAACCATGGCTTTCTGAAGCTTCAACTCGCACACCAGCATCAACTACTAGGCTGAAGTTGGCCGGAGCCATACTAAAAGCTAACCCTAATGCAAAAATCTCGTAGTAAATGCGGTATGACAAATGAAAAGCTTAAAGCAAAGACACAAACAGGAAGCCATACACATGAAACCCTAGCAAAGTGCTTTTCCCAATAATTTTGAATACCGTACATTTTTCAAATAATTTTATATCTTTATTGAGAAAAGTTATTTGATACATAAATACTTTATACAATATCTTATATAAATTGGAGTCCTCACCCTATATTACTCACTTATTTTATGACACATCTTTCTATGCAGCAATCACTTATTTCTTTTTCATACTAATAAATCCTTATACATTCATTCCATCCACTAAACTATAACTGCTATTTTGCTGCAACCTATCTATAATGGTCTAGCCCCTTTTTCCCAAGGATTTAAGATCTAATTAAATAAAAACGTGCCCAGACATTCAAACTTTAAATGACATTACATGTAATTGGAATTCCAAGCTTAAAAGTGTTAAACTTAAACTCGGTTATTTCAATTTTCATACAATCAGAAATTACTTTACACCTTACAAATAACAAGAAAATAAATAATTATTCAATTTTTTTTAATATTAAAATTTACATATTTTTTTATATATTAAAAATAGAGAGAGCAACAACAAAGGATTACACTAGGAACCAAAAGGCGGGGGAGGCAAGCCTCAACCCAAGCAACAAGATCAGTACAGAATAAGATCCAGCATATACAAAAAGAGAAAAGAATATAACCACAAACTGTACATCCAGAAAAAAAAAGTCTCCAACAACAAATTAATTTGCATAATATTTATATAAAAAACCAATTTTAAAAAATTCGTACATTCGTTTGTTGAACACACTATGGGACTACACGGAATTCAGATTAACAGAAATAGCAGGGCTTATATTAAAATCGACTTCATTTCGCCATTTTACAACAAAAAGATATTAAAATCTGACACTTTTGTGAGCACAACCAAATGTATTGAGTAATGAGAAATACACAGAACCGAGAAGAGTAATTTAGCCGCTATAAGCAGTTGTATATCTCCCTCTTATCATAACTACCTTGCCTTGGGCATGTCAGATTCATGGAATGTTCTAATAGAAACACGCTCATATTGAGTGCTGTCTTGGAATTCAAATGTCACTGCTTCCTCCAACTCTTTTACCACCATTCTCATCGTGGGTCTGTTAATTGATTTTGGTGCCACACATGCATATGCGACCTCTGCAACTTTCCAAGCACTTGATAATTTATAGCACCCATCCAAAGAAGAGTCCATAAGCTCTGCTATTTTACCGCACGAGAGTAGTTCCCTTGCCTGTGTAAACCCAATTAAAATCCTAAGTATTCCTAATAATTAGGAAAAAAATGAAAATCCTTAAGATTATTCATAACTTTTCATAAATTCAATATATTACCAATGCTACAATATTTTCAGATGGTGGAGTTCCAGAAATAATCTCCAACAAAACCACTCCAAAACCATACACATCGCTCTTTTCGGTTAGATTTGATGTCTCAATGTATCTGCATCCACATATATAATTTTAGAATAGTGCTAGTGGTCTCAAATATGTTGGTTGGCAGAAAGAATATAAATGTAAAGATTAATTCAGATGAATTCAAAATTTAGTAACAGTGAAAGAGGAAATACTCAGGATCAAGATAGCCAAATGTGCCCTTGATTAATGTTGAAGCATGAGTCTTGGAGCAGTCTAGTAGCTTGGCTAGACCAAAGTCGCCTACCCTTGCATTCATTCTTTCATCCAAAAGTATATTAGTGCACTTTATATCTCTGTGTATGATTAGCGGATCACAATATTGATGCAGATAAAGCAAACCTGAAATAATACAGAAACAGTTACATAATCAAACTATAGATATTTAACTTAACAATAAATAAATATAATTCAATATATATTATCAATTAAATTACCCTCTGCCGCTTGGAGAGCAATGTTGACTCTAATATTCCAATCAAGTGATTTCTTTACTTCGGGCGTTCCTGTTCGTAGGCATTAATTGAATCACCTTAGCGTCTTTTCAGTTATTTTTGTTTCAATGTTATCTATTGTAAACTTGAACAGTTTTTTACCATATAGATGGTCCTTCAATGTTCCACAGTGCATATATTCATATACCAACGCTGCGACAGGTAATTTGGAATAACCGATAAGACTGACAAGATTTTTATGATATAACCTGCATAGCAAATTTACCTACAGTGGAGAAGAATATAAATAAAAGTGAGTTAGTTTGAAATAAGATTTATAAACAAATTTCTTATGTTGGATGATAGATTTAAGAGATGACGAAGGCCAACAAACCTCATTTTCAAATTCATCTTGCCCTTGATTGGAAGTACTTGAAAGTATTTTTACTGCGACATCATACCCAGAAAGTGTACCAAAGAATACTGAGCCAAAGCCTCCCCTGGCAATCAATTTAGAATAATCATTTGTGGCAGCTTTAATTTCTTCCTCTGTATACTCTACCGCCAATCTAAGATACTCCCTTGCATGACCTTCATCTAACAGAATGGTGTGAGTTACAAACCTTCCGCACTAATAAGATACAAAAATTAGAATATTTATGAACCTTCCTCCAGTGGTTTGAGGAATAAAAGATAATATACCAGTGACTCCGTTTGTTCTTTTTCGTGACATAATTCGATGGCCTGAGATGTGAGCTGGTGGTCTATAAATGTATTTCCATAGAAAAGTTACCACTGCTATTAGCGATGCAGCAACCGAGCACCCCACAATACAATATTTCATTTTATGGCTTTTGTCTACCGCTTGAAGAGCCCCTCTTCAGTGAACAAAAAATATGAACGATTAGTAGTATTTTAAATGTAAATCTACGTGAAATAAGACATGCAAAATAAGAGCCATCCCCTATTCTAGTTACCGGAGGTCTAGTCCAGGCTTATTCAGCCCCGGGGGCAGAGTTGCATCCAATTTATTATTTTCCAAATATCTGTTTAACAATGAGAGTACTTAGTAAAGTTCGATGTTTATTAACTTATTAGTAGGATTAAATATTGACCAAGAGACTACCACCAATCTTAAAAGATAAGAACAATTAGTGAACATACAATTGATTTAGCTTGGGAAGCTTCGCTAATGTTCTTGGGATTGCTCCTGTAAGTTGATTATTTTGCAATTGCCTTTCAAGGTAGCAAAACCTTAAATTAATACACATTTATCATTCATCCATACAAATATATGACATTTTACTAAATAATAGAGAGTGAGATTCCTTACAGCGTCGTAAGATTCCTCAAAGAACTGAGATCTGGTATAGAACCTGACAAATTATTGCTTCCAAGCAGCTGTCATGAGCAGCAGAAATTTTATCACTGCTATTTTATCTACCATGGCTAGTTTTGATAGAAGCCTTAATCGAACTGCCAACGAGATGAATACCTTGTGCTTTAACACTTAGAAATAAGAGGAGGTGATAGAATTTTTACCAAGTGAGTTAGTGCTGTTAAGCTCCCTATAATTGGAGGAATGTTGCCAGTGAGATCAAAGTTTGTTAGATTACTGTAATGAGTTCAGAACATGCATATTAGAGGCTTTCAATGTAAAATATTATCCAAATGAAGTTGCATTTTCAATGTTTTAAGGATGAGAAGTTACATCATAATTACTCTTGATGGGTTGTCCTCGTTGCAAACAATACCCGTGCATGGATGACCTGCGGGCAAACATGGATCTCCTCCGAACCAATCCTCTGGAACATTGATTGAACTTGCTATTTTTCTGATAGCCATTACTGTTATCATCCAACATATTAGAACTCTGCCAGCTTATTAGTGCCTTAAATTAGAGGAATGGAGATGACTTACCATCTTCGGGATGTGTTATATTTTGCATATCCTTTATCTGAAACGCTTCTGCCGCATTTATAAAAGGTCCTGCTTCTGATCCTTTTTCAGGATGTAATGTTATGTTTACAAAACCAATTCCTGCTAATTGTAAACTCTTCTGTACAACCAGGCATTGCAAAAATGAAGTGAATTGTAGCCAGTCCGTTATTAGATGACCATTGATGGAGACTCGGAACCTGATTTTGACTGGGTCGCTGGTCTCATTATCTATTTTGCAAAAGTAAAGTGCAAAATAATAGGAGCCGCTCTCATTGGCAGAGGAAAGTTGGTAAGGAACTACCAGGTCCGCCACTTGTTCCGTTGTGATGGCTGCCTGTAATGCTGCTAGAGGTGGTTGGTTCGCCAAGCCCTTCCCAAAAGTGCGGTTCTTTGTGTCGATATTATAAGTAATTGATGACGCAGATGCAGACACCCAGACGCGATCAAAGGCATCTTCTGGGAAACTACGACCATATTTAATTAGTGCGATCTAACATCTGTCAGAACTAGGGGAATTACGACAAATAAATAGTCAGTGATAATAATACTTACTATATACGATCACCTTTGCCAAATCTGCTCCTGCCGACGAGATCTAAACTTTTGTTGTCGAAATCAATTGAATTATACAAAGTGGAGCTTAGTATCCTCAACTTGATCAGCGAAATAAAAACATATTTTGTTTTCTCTGTCAGTGAATTTCGAGCTAGGCATAAACTTATATCGTCACTCTTGGCGGCAAAGATGGTTTCATAATTTAGCACTTTACTGGGATCATTTGCATTCTTTAGGTTCACTTCAGTCCACTTAATTCCATCTATAAATAAATCAAAGATGCTAGCTAAAGGAATACCGCTTTGCAGTGCTCCGACGTAAAAATAAGCTTCGACCAAATAAAGCCTTCCACGATTGACTGGAATTAGGTAGCAGTATTTATTTGCTCCAAAATTATCAAAATAAGCGAAGTTCTTACAGAATAAGTAATCAGATGACACAGTAGTGCCAACCTTCCGACTTCTGGTGTAAGGGGTATCTGAAACATAGACTTCAGTATAATTTATAGAAGCGCCACATACGATGCTTAGAGAGCCTAGACATAGCGAAATCCGCAGAATTAGAATGTGGAATGTAAAATCATACTTTTGATCCCAGTAAAATGAGCAGAAATATGTTAAAACTTACCGTCTTGGTATGACTGTGTGTAGGAAATGAATGAGATGACGAAACTCATGAAAACTAACAAGGTTAAACTTGCCCACTTCATGATGATCTCTAACAACTTCGCAAAATGCGAACACAGTGCGCAGCTGGTGTATGTTGATTAAAAGAAATCAACCATCTAAAGAAATGACTGGATACTTCTTTCAGAAACCCCAAATTTCTTTATAGCAGTGGCGACGGTGGGGACGGGGATTGTTGATCAGATGTTCACATTTTTGGACCACATTCTAACTTTTTCTCTACCAATAGTTTATTTTTTAACGAGTCCATTCTCTCTTTTTCCTCGACTGGTGGTACCCTCGGCGAATGAAGTAAGAAACGACTAGGCGATCAGGTTTCCCTATTCTCGAGTCACTTTTTAATTTTTTCTAAACGAGAGAACATTAAGCAAAGTAAACATTATACCCCTCTCAACATTAGCTATTTATGAGCGAAAATGTTCAATTGCCAACAACATCAACAAAAAAGTATAAAATTCGTACTTTGATCTAGTATATCTAATAAGAAAATATTGAGTTCACAAATAAATAGTATTTTTCTATACATAATTTTTATGTTAACTGTTATCTGTCATCTATCGTGTTATTTGGTTGAATAGCTTGGTTTTCTCTTTTAACATGGAGTTGAAAATGGAGAGGTTGTCACCTTTCTTTCTCCACAATGGGATTACTTAGTTGTTGATCTTGGAGTGGACTCTATGCAAAGACTGGTTTGGGTTCTCATGTCAGTAGACAATCATTCCTTTGGGATCATTAATGTTTATGCTCTCAGCGATGATGTAGAACGGTCCTAGTTATGGCGTTGGATAGCTAATTCATTATCACCTACCACTTGGTTCATGTGTGGAGATTTTAAGATGATTGAGGTGGCCTTTGATAAAGATGACATTTTAACTTTTTGTTGGGCAACTAGAGAAAGGGAAGGTTGGTTTTACATGTGTAATAAATTAGGCTTTTTTAAATCCCAACATCAATTATGTGTAATAAATTAGGCTTTTTTAAATCCCAATATCAATTATCACTGTCCTTATGGAGTTTGGCACACTTGGTGCAATTTTTGAATTGGACTTGATAGAACATTTAAGCATCTTGGTCATGCCATGATCTTAGCTCAATCTTTTTTCTCTTTTAGGGAAAATCAATACCTACTAGTTATACCTCTCTCTAAGGTCACTTTACTAGATCATTTTCTCATCAAGCTCAACATTGAATGGCAGACAACTCTTGCATGACCTTTTAGAACATTTTTTTTAAACACATCTTTTCCAAGTCATCCTACCACACTGACCCACATTCAACGGGTTTGGAACCTGAAACCCCAACCCACTTAACCTACAAGCTCTATATTATCGTGGAATGATGCATTTATTCACATTGCATGGTTTTTTTTGCATTTATGGTAGACAATTGGCTATGTACCATCGATGATCTTATGAAGCTACCACCAAGGGTTTGCATGCAGCAACTGATGCTTTGGTTCCTAATTGTTTTCCCTCGACTTATAGGTCTGGATTACCCAACTTCTTCATCAAAAGTACATAGCTTACAATTATACAACCAAAGATGACCAGATTAAAACCAAGCTCCATTGGCTTAAGGTTGGTGACTGAGCCTCTAAAGAGCTCTTTTTAGTTCTCAAAGCATACGACTCTTCTCCTGGGATTAATAAATTCTTCCTTAAGTAATTTTTCTCTCTTTTACACTTGTATTGAAGCTAGAGTCTTGAAGGCACAACTTCCTGTTAGGAATAAGGTGTCTCAACCTTGGATAATTCCTATTCTTATTATTTGTTTTGTAAAATGTATTTCTTGCAAATAATGTTGATGTGTCAGCATCTTGAATTGTGTGTAAGGAGATCATAGCTAAAACGGTTATGACGGATTCCTATGACACGTAAGAGCTATGTCAGGAAGATTCAACGATAGGTGAAGACATGTGGCAACTGATAAATGTGATAAATTTTGGGGTTCCTATTTTCTCAGAAAATGGTAAAACCCTAATACGGTTATCTTTGGGAGTAGCCCTAAAAAGTGAAGCGCATGATATAAGCATTTTTTAGGGTTGCGAAGAGATGTGATGCGAGTATATTGTTGGAACGTTTTATGCTGCCATGATTTGTCTTCAAGGTTTTGAAATCTTCTGAAAGAACTTGCATTACAAGCGTATTGTAAGCTGCAATAGTTTTGATCAATACATTGTGCAGGTTTTGGAGTGCTGGGGTTTTTATCGAAAGGTTTCCCCAGGGTATATCGTTGTGTCATTCTCTATTTTGTTGTATGCATGGTATGTGGTTGCAATATCTTTGTTAAAGTAGTTAACGAATATGAAATTTAAGGATTTAAAAGAATTTACACAATACTTTCCTATAGAGATTAGCGTAGGAAGTTGTTTCCGCACTTGAGTTTCCTTACAAGTGGTATCAGAGCTTGATCAACTTTTGATCCTAGTTGTTGGGTAGGGTTTTTTGAGCTAATCTCAAGTTTGAGTGGGAGTTTTTTGTAGAGCATTTTGAATCTTATTTGCAGATTGAGATGGCAAGTTCATCATATGGAAGAATGGAGGTGGAGAAATTTAATGGCACTAATTTCGAGTTGTGGAAACTCAAGATGGAAGACATGTTGGAAGATCGTGACCTATGGGAAGCGACTTCAAGGGCTACAAGACCAGCAACTATAGCTCAAGCAGATTGGAATATCAAAGACCATAAAGCTAAGGGTCTCATAAGACTCTATTTAACCGATGCAGTTCTTCTGAATTTTCTAGATGAGAAAACTACAAATAGTTTATGGGAAAGACCTACGGCCGTGTATCAGGCCAAATCTCTGGTGAACAAGTTGTTCCTAAGGAAGAAGTTGTACTCTCTGCGAATGGAGGAAGGTGGATCCTTAATGGATCATTTAAATGCATTTAATCTGCTTGCTGCACAGTTGACATCAGTTGGTGTCAAGTTAGAGAAGGAGGATCGTTGCTACACACTTTTGTGTTCTTTACCGGATTTATGGGACCATCTTGTCATGGCTCTCGGAAGCACATTAGTCACCTTCAAAATGGATGATGTGGTGTCTTCGCTGCTATCAGAGGAGATGCAGAGAAAGTCTTCTATTTCAGAAAAAGAAGCCCTTGTTGTCCGTGGGAAATCCACTAAAAGAGGGAAGAAAAATGATAATAAGTCTGACAATAAGGGTAGATCCAAATCTCATGGGAAGTCAAAGACTTCCACTAAGCCCAAGGCAAAATGTTGGAACTATGATAAATCTGGGCACTTCCGTAAAGACTGCAAAGAGCCGAAGAAGAAGAAGAAAGGTTCAGATTCAGCTTCAGAAAGATCTCAAGAAGATGGTGATGCATTCATCGCAGCTTTGGTAACCCATGCATCTGATGATGTGTGGTTGGTTGACTCGGGTGCATCTTTTCACATGACCTCTCATCGAAACTGGTTCTCAAAATATGAAGAGTTTGATGGTGGAAAGGTGTACTTGGGTGATGATTCTCACCTAAAGATAGTTGGACGTGGAAGGGTCACTATCAAATTTCCTGATGGATGAGTAAAGGGAATCAACGGAGTTATGCACATTTTGGGTTTGGCATGAAACCGATTATCTGTAAGTATGCTGAATGATGTGGGTGTGCAGGTTGTTTCTTCGAAAGAAGGATGCAAGATGATGAGAGGATCGATAGTGCTTGCAAGGGGTACTAGGAGAGGTACCATATTTCAGCTAGATGCATGTATTCCTCTATGCAATAGTTCTTCATCCTCGCCATCTGAACAAGTAGTGAAGAAGTCTGTGGTTATTGGTTCTGATGGTAGTGCAAACACTTTGGAAGGTAAGCTTCTTGTAGAAAAGACAATGTTGTGGCATATGAGATTTGGCCACACTGGTGAAAAGGGTCTCAGAACCATGAAAAATAAAAATCTCATTGAGGGGTTAAATGATTGCAATCTCGAGTTCGACTTCTGCGAACACTGTGTTTATGATAAACAAAATCATGTTTAGTTTTACTCTAGTTCTCACAAATCTTCTGATGTTTTGGATCTTATTAATTCTGATGTATTTGGTCCTGTAAAAGTTCCTTCAATCTCCAAGTCTGTATATTTTTTATCTTTCATAGATGATTACAGTAGAAGGACTTGGATTTATTTCCTTAAAAGTAAGACACAAGTCTTTAGTCGGTTCAAGGAATTTAAAGCTCTTGTAGAGAATCGGACTAGTAAGAAGATTAAGTGTGTGAGAACTGACAATGGTGGTGAGTTTTGCTTAGCAGAGTTTGAACAGTGCTGTATAGAACAAGGTATCGAGAGGCATAAGACAACTCCTTATACCCCACAGCAAAATGGAGTTGCAGAGAGAATGAACAGGACACTGATGGAGAAGGCTAGGAGTATGCTTAGTGGAGTTGGTTTAGAACAAAGGTTTCGGGCTGAAGCTGTGGCCACTGCTTGCTATCTGGTTAACAGATCTCCTACATCAGCCCTTGTTGGTAAGACACCCATGGAGGTGTGGTCTGGTAAGAAGCCTTCAATTAGACATCTTCATGTTTTTGGTTGTGAAGCTTATGCACATGTTCCAAAGGAGAAAATATCTAAGTTGGAAAATAAAGCTGTTAAATGTATTTTCATCGGATACAGTGCTGGTGTGAAAGGATACAAGCTTTGGGATCCTGTGACTAGTAAGGTGTTGTATAATAGAAATGTTATTTTCAGAGACCTAACATCTTCTCCTATTGTGCTACAACCAGATGAAAAAGAAAAGGAAAAAGATGTTGTTTAGTTTCCTCCTACCCCTGAGAAGACTGAACAAAGAGACCATGTTGGGCCTAATGATGAGGAGAGCTCTAATAGCTCTGATAGTTCAGAAGAAGAGGAAGAAAAACCTCAACCAAATCCCTTGAGGAGATCCACGAGAGAAAGAAAGCAACCAGAAAGGTTTGGTTATTCTATGTTAGATTCCAATTGTGCCTTTTCTTTGATTACTAACACTGATGAGCCTAGATTTGTGAAAGAGGTTTTGGGCATGAAAGATGTAGGTTCCTGGATTGAGGCTATGGATGATGAGATAGCTTCTTTGGAGAAAAATAAAACTTGAGACCTTGTACCTTTTCCTAAAGGGAGAAAATCTGTTGGCTGTAAATGGGTGTTCAAGAAGAAATTCTATGTAGATGGCAGTGTTGAAAGGTACAAAGCTAGATTGGTTGCAAAGGGGTATTCACAGGTAGAGGGAATAGATTATGGTGAAATATTCTCTCTTGTTGCAAAGTTGACATCCATTAGATTTCTGTTATCTCTTGTTGCATCATATGATTTAGAGATAGAACAGATGGATGTGAAGACAACTTTCCTTCATGGTGATTTGGAGGAAGAGATTTATATGTCATAGCCTGAGCACTACATTGTTAAAAGTAAAGAATCCTTAGTTTGCAGATTAAAGAAATCTCTATATGGTTTGAAGCAATCTCCTAGGATGTGGTACCTTAAGTTTGATGCCTTTGTGTTTTCAATTGGATTTGTAAGATCGAAATCAGATCATTGTGTTTATTTTAGAGTTGAAAATGATCACCTTCTTATTGTTGCATTATATGTTGATGATATGTTGCTGTTTGGGAAGGGTAAGGGTATGATTTCTGATTTTAAATCTCAGTTGTTAGCACAGTTTGAGATGAAAGATCTTGGGGCAGCAAGGTACATCTTGGGTATGGAAATCAGTAGAGACAGGTCTAATAGAAAACTTTGGTTGAGTCAAAGTAAATATGTGAAGTCTGTGTTGGACAGGTTTAGCATGGTAGATTGTAGACCACTATGTGTTCCTATTTCTGTGGGAACAAAGTTATCTGTAGATGATTGTCCAAAATCTCCTAGTGAGGTGGAGGACATGAGTAGAGTACCTTATGCTAGTGCAGTTGGCAGTCTTATGTATGCTATGGTCTGTACTAGACCAGAGATTGCCCAAGTAGTGGGAGTCCTAAGTCAGTTTATGGCTAATCCTGGATGGGTACATTGGGATGCAGTTAAGCGAGTATTCAGATATTTGAGGGGTACATAAGATGACTCCATATGTTATCATGGCAACTTTTCTAGATCTCCACATTCAGTTTGTATTCGTGGGTTTGTGGATTTAGATTGGGCAGGTGATATTGACAGTAGGAGATCCACCAGTGCTTATGTGTTCACTATGTTTGGTGGTGCCATCAGTTGGACGAGTAAGAGACAACCTGTGGTTGCTTTGTCCACTACAGAAGCTGAGTACATGGCTGCTACTCATGCTTGTAAGGAAGCCATTTGGCTTAGAAGATTGTGTTCTGATGTTGGTGTTGATGCAGAACAAATTACTATTTGGTGTGACAGTCAAAGCGCTATTTTCCTTGTGAAGAATCCAACTTTCCATGCCAGAACGAAGCACATTGATGTGCAGTTTCACTTTGTGAGAGATATGGTGGAGGATGGAAAGGTAAATTTGGAGAAGGTAGATATTGTGAAGAATGTTGCAGATGCATTAACGAAACTAGTGGGCACTGAGAAGTTCAGATGGTGTTCAGAGTCTATGGGCCTTTTGGCCTATAGCAGTTAGTTCCTGTTATGTTCCTCTTGCTCTTACAAGGTGTTCGACAAGTGGGAGAATGTTAGGAATAAGGTGTCTCAACCTTGGATAATTCCTATTCTTATTATTTGTTTTGCAAAATGTATTTCTTGCAAATAATGTTGATGTGTCGACATCTTGAATTGTGTGTAAGGAGATCATGGCTAAAACAGTTATGATGGATTCCTATGACACGTAAGAGCTATGTCAGGAAGATTCAATGATAGGTGAAGACATGTGGCAACTGATAAATGTGATAAATTTTGGGGTTCCTATTTTCTCAGAGAATGGTAAAACCCTAATACGGTTATCTTTGGGAGTAGCCCTAAAAAGTGAAGCGCATGATTTAAGCATGTTTTAGGGTTGTGAAGAGATGTGATGTGAGTGTATTGTTGGAATGTTTTATGCTATCGTGATTTGTCTTCAAGGTTTTGAAATCTTCTGAAAGGACCTACATTGCAAGTGTATTGTAAGCTGCAATAGTTTTGATCAATACATTGTGCAGGTTTTGGAGTGCTGGGGTTTTTACCGAAAGGTTTCCCCAGGGTATATCGTTGTGTCATTCTCTATTTTTCTATATGCATGATATGTGGTTACAATATCTTTGTTAAAGTAGTTAACAAATATGAAATTGTAAGGATTTAAAAGAATTTTCACAATACTTTCCTATAGAGATTAGCATAGGAAGTTGTTTCCGCACCTGAGTTTCCTTATACTTCCGAAAACCATAATTTGTGACTCATTGAGTTGATTAGCTATAATGACCCTATTTTGGAAATGACACAAATCACTATACACCATAGGTTAGAGAAACACGAGCCAATCAATGTATGACACCTTTTTGGAGCCTCTAAAGCCTTCAAAAGAGAGTTCAAAGTTTTTGTACCACCTTGGCGAACAAAAAATACAATAACTTCAAAACCAGACTTGATCTTGTTGTGAAACTTCACCAACAAGCTTGTGTATCCAAAATGAACCTCCAAGGAAGCAACTGGAACAATCTATGCTCAAATGAATAACTTACAAAATAGTAAACTTTCCAAAAATAGTACACTAGCCAATCAAAGTTTGACCCCTTTTTGTAGCCTTTAAAGCCTTCAAAAAAGAGTTCAAAATTTTTGTACCACCCTACCAAAATAGAAAAACGCAATAACATCAAAACCATATTTGATCCTACTGTGAAACTTTACTAGCATGGTTGTATATCCAAAATGAACCTCTAGGGAAGCAACTGGATCAATATATGCCCAAATGAACAACTTATGTATAGTAACCTTGTCCAAAGATAGCCCTTATTGAAAACTAGACAATATTTTTGGATGACACAAGATTTCTCTTCCACTCTAGATGCTCTTTCATAAAAAATAAATCTAACTCCATTTTACCTCATCCCTATAAAATTGTATTGCCTATCAAATATCCTAGATGGAAATTTAACCCATCTTACTAATAATCAGAATTCAAAATAACATGGGTATGCCAATAATAAACAAACAACAACAATAAACTAGAAATTGCACCTTGGTCTAATGTTTTGATATAATTATGTACACGAGGTCAAAAGATTGGCAAATGTTATGTTTGAGAGAGAGAGAGAGAGAGAGAGAGAGAGAGAGAGAGAGAGAGCTCTATACATGTCTCATCCCTTTCTCATATTTTGTCTCATTTGCTTCCTCTCTCTTTCTAATAATTAAGTACTATTATTCAAATTAATAGAATTTTTTTATTTTTAAATATATTTAATAAAAGTTCAATTTTAAAATCAATCATACATTAAGATGAAAATAATATTAAATTATTTAATATTTTTCTTAAATTATTTTGTATAAATAAAACATTTATCTTTAATATTAAATTTAATACTTGATTTGTAGATAGTTAAAAATGGTCATCGCCCCTGTCTCCCATTTTCCTTCATGTTTTGTGTCATTGATCAATTTTAGCTATTTTTTATCAATTTCGATTGATTTTAATTTTTTTCATTTTTCATTTATTATTAGATCATCTTTTCATTTATTTTAATTAGTTTGTCATTTTGTCTTAACTTAATTAAATACTTTTCATAATTATTTAATTAATGTCCTAATGTGTGTACCTCGGGAGATAATCATTAATTAATGTCCCTATGTTCTAATGTCCTCATTTTGCATAAATAAAATTCATTTATTTATGCTTTATTATCTTTTATTTCACCTTGAATTTTGAATGACTTTTTATTCTCTTTTTTTCACATTTAAATATTTTATTATTAAAATGACCTTTCATCTTTTTTGAAAGGAAACTAGAAAGTTTATTTTATTATTGACTCTTGGCTTTTCATTTCCCTCCGACTATTCATTTTATGTTTGTTCATCTTTCAAGCCAATTGTTCTACTTAATGGGTATTCTTATTCATTTTGAGGCTAACCATGATTCGAGTATCCTCATTTTTATTACGTTTTCATACTTGCTTTTCAAATTTTATCAATACAATTTTATATTAAGAGCAATATTAAAAAGGATAAAGAAGAACAATGGAGCACAATAGAGAGTTTCCATAATTTAAATTTATATGTTTTCATGTTATTTCATTATTTTATGCAAATTTGATTTTAAATGCTTCAATGAGAGTTAGGGATAATTTGAATATGATTTATTAAAACTTTTTGTGGTTGAGCTTTTCATATTTGCAAACTAATTAATTTTCCCTATCTACAATTATATGTAATAAATTTAGTTTATAATAAAAATAGAACATAAAATAAGATAATGTAATAAATATAGTTTATTAAAAAAATAGAATATAAAATAAGAAACAAATTATAAATAAATATATCTCAATAATTTTGAATATAAAATAAATAAAATTACTAGATATTTTTTATTTAAAGTGTCTATAATATTTTATACAAATTTAAACTTTGCCTTTAAATATGATTTAAATGTATTGTTATATGCTCAGAATTATTGGGTATGGATCCATGACTTATTTTCTCCAATTCACCCACAAATATTTTCGTGGCATGTGGTTCTTCTAGGAGATAACCCTAGACTTCCTTTTCCTTTTCTGCAAGTTTCGCACACTTTCAAAATGGAAATTCTATTATTTTTTTGGAAAGATATGAATGTGGCCATTTTTCAACATGATTTAACTAACTCTAACATATCCATTTTTTGTGAAAGCTTGCATATGTAATAATTTAATGTTACAAGTATAGGTCCAATCAGATAAGGTGGCCCACTTGCAAGAATTATTGCATCATTGGGGAAATGCTCCTTGTATGGTTGCCAGAGTTCTACAAGAAGTTTATGTTTCCAATGGTCATTCCACTCCCTGTGGTCGTTGTTGGGGTTGGATTTCTTCTCACAGACATACAACCACTTCTAGTTCTCAAACTCCTAGCCACCATTCACCACACCACTAGTTATCACCTCATAGTTTTTCTTTCCCACCACCATGTCGTGGATCTCCATCAGCATGGCCTTTGACAATAGTGCTAGTTTACCACACTTGGGTTGGCCGAATCCAAGTGGTGACTTAGGCTGGACATCCTCTTCCAAGGGCTACCCAAGGTTGGCTTTGGCTATCTCCCCTCGATGAGAAGATAAGGAGGCTAAAGAGGATGTTGTAGACAGATGGACATTTCCAGAACCTAAATAAGATAACAATTTGGGACGGGGAAAGCAAGATGAACCTTACCCTCCACCCCCTTCGGCTACAACATTGGTTGCATGAAGGTGATTTCTATAGAGGCTAGGCCCATTTATCTTTATGTTGTTTATGCTTCAGGGCTCTGCCCTTGTTTTACATATTTTAGGCCACGCCCATGTGACTCTTGGGGAGCAACTATTCCTCCCACTATTTTTTTATTAAGTTGTATGTTCACGTTTAAGTTAATATAATTGGTTAGTAATTTCATTAAAAAAAATTATTTTATAAAAAAATGATATGAACTAATAAACAAAATACACACACGTACACACACACATACACACACATATATACACACACACATACACACATATATACACACACATACATACATGTACATATATATACACATACATGTGTCTATGTACACACATGTATACTTATATACACACATGTGTATATATACACTAACACACACATGTGTGTATATACATATACACACATTTGTGTATATATACACACATGTATATATATTCATCTTTATAGAAATATAATTTACATCCATATAGTCACTGATCCCACGAAATATTAAATTTGGTTTTATGAAAATTGGTATTGGAATTCAAAATTCCAATTCCACCCATTTGAGTGGAAGATGCAAATGCCCATTTTGGGGCAAAATTGGAATTTCAAAATTCCAATTTCAATTTTTTGGATGGACACAAACATGGAATTGACATTATCCAGAATTAGATAATGCCAATTCCAATCTAATTCCAGCCCCCAACCGGGTCATACTATAGAATATGGCTCCTTTTGTATATGTTATTACGAATTGCACTTTTGGTGTGCAACAAGTACATGGAAGAGATTTGAAAGGTTAATTGAGAACATTTCGGTTTTATTTTTCGCATATATGTGAGTAGTACTTGGGATCAATTAGTAGGCACTTAAGAAAGTGATGATGTTTGTTCAACAAAGGTATCAATGCAGAAATTATAGCTTCAAAGAAACTATCTATATATTTATTGGGATCCAAACTTGATTGGAAAGATAATATGGCTCCATTACCAAAATTTCCATGTTATGTTTGCAATAGATCTAGATGTTAGGAATAGTCCCAAGAGATAACTAAGAGGAGGGGGTGAATCAGTTAGATCTACAAGTTTCAATTCTTTATTCAATTAAGTATACTTAAACATAAGCATAAACACAATGAAAAAACACATGAACTCAACACCAATATTTTGGTTACGGGGAAACCCAAATAGGTAAAATCCCTGGTGGGAATTGACACCCACTAATATTCTGTACTAGTGTATTATGATCCTTGCTAGAAGATCCTTAACCCTGTTAGGAGTTGCTTTACAATATATTTAGTACAGTAGACCTAGTCAAGGGTCAGACCCTATTAGGAGTCTTTTACAATAGTCCCTGTTAGGGGAGAGGATGCACTGTCCAAGAGCACACTGCTCAAAGGGGTGAAGGCTACAACCTTCTGTTTAACAGATACACACTATAGCTGGATCTTTGTGAATTACGCTTTGACCTGTTGTCTAGATCAGTTCCAATGTATAGCACAAACACTCTACTTGGTCACATAGACCTTCTTCTAATGGTTCAACACTTCACACACTCTTCTCTACTCTTGTTATCAACCATGAACCACACCCAAGAAATCACTAATGACTGCCTATAAATATCTTTCCTCTAAATGGTATAATCAAGTTAGTCTGTTAGAACCATCTTGAAATCGTATTAGAGAAAACATGAGAAACTCCAATAATAATTCAGTTGGCTCTACTAAGCATGCAACACATTCTGGGACCTATCTAATAAGATAATTGTAGATGCACGCTACACACTGTCGGCTCTACCAAAACAATCGTATCTTTCTCCTCAAGTTGAATTACTTCATGCGCTCTTAACAAAACATCAATAACTCTTCTCTTAGCCTAAATCTAGGGGCACATATCCAAATGATAGGCACAACTCTGGAACCAATAATATCTCTATCGGCTCTTCGCAATAAACATAGGAAACTACTACTGGCGAATAGAAACTACATAACTTCACTTCTAATGATCAACAGACTATGCGTCGATGAATGTAACATCACTAACATGTATCCATCACATATCCAAGGGCGCAAGGCTCCATGACAACTGTACGGACAACCATACTCAGAACATTGTCTGTTACTCTGTCAGGAACACTGCTGATGCAAACTGCAATATAACTATATGTACTAACTATTAACCTCTACATCCATGATATCATGCTAATAACATGTCCATACTCCATATACTTAAAGCTTACTACATAATTCATTCACACATGCTACTTTCCATATGTTGTCATCAATGACAAACATATAGTCAATACTAGCTCGCTAGAAAATCTCCAACAATCTCCCCCTTTGGCATTGATGGCAGCATGTGGAATGAAAAACCACCACCAATCCAATGAGAAATTGTTTTATAACATTCTCCATTTCCTCTTCAAAACTCCCCCAAAGATGAGTCCTTCATCTACTGCAATATTCTTCAACATTCTCCATAACTGAATACTCCCCCTTAGAAAATTACTCCTTCTTTGCTCATGTTTTTCATGACTTTGTATATTGCTCCCCCTTTGACATCAATGGCAAAGGGCGCCATTCATTTTAAGCATCGGTACTACTCCTGAGGTAGAGTAGTCAACCTTTCATCAGTCCTTGAAGACTGATGCCCTTTCCTCTTTCTTTTAAACAAAATCAGGGCAGGGAATTACTCCCAACTTCTCCCTGAGATACTCAAAAGTATCCTTAGGCAAAGGCTTTGTGAATATGTCTTCCAACTGATCTTTAGTATTCACATAGTCAAGCTTGACTTCTTTCTCTGCCACTTTCTCTGTTAGGAAGTGATACTTGATCTCAATGTGCTTTGTCTTTGCATGCATCACAGGGTTCTTAGACATATTAATAGTGCTAGTGCTATCACAATAAATAACAATGGCATAATCAATCTGAATTCTAAAATATTTTACCATTTTCTTGATCCAAACAATTGTAGAACAATTCAAGGCTACTACAACATACTCTGCTGCT
The DNA here is from genome assembly GCA_027943335.1 of Chamaecyparis obtusa. Classification (NCBI taxonomy): domain Eukaryota; kingdom Viridiplantae; phylum Streptophyta; class Pinopsida; order Cupressales; family Cupressaceae; genus Chamaecyparis; species Chamaecyparis obtusa. The sequence continues at coordinate 30,229 of BSBK01004739.1, forward strand.
ACTGTTGACTGAGAGATACAATTTTGTTTCTTGCTTGTCCAAGTGACAAGTCTATCACCAAGAAACATTTCTCCACCTGATGTACTCTTTCTATCATCAACGCATCCTACCCAATCTGCGTCAGTATACACATAAAGCTCAACATTTTCTGAATTAGGATACCATAGATCATAATCTACAGTGCCTTGCAAGTATCTAGATATTCTTTTTACTGCCATGAGGTGACTTTGTTTAGGCTCTGCTGCAAATCTTCCAACTATGCCAACTACATTGGAAATATTAGGTCTGGTCTGAGTAAGATATATGAGTTTACCAATCATAGAATTGTACAATGTTGTATCTACTGCTAGTGATTCATCTTCTTTCGTAAGATTGCATCCACTGATCATAGATGTTCCTACTAGCTTGCAATCATCCATCTTAAATTTCTTCGGTATCTCTTTCACATACTTGGACTGATTAATAAAAATTCATTTTTCTGTCTGCTACACATTTAGTCCCAAAAAGTATTTGATAGGACCAATCATACTCATCTCAAACTCACTCTACATTTCTTTGGAAAATTTTGTACTTAGTTTGTCATTACCTCCAAAGATAATGTCATCAACAAATATAGCTACAAGAAGTAGACCTTCAGATGTCTCTCTAATGAATAGATTACAATCTGCTGCACCTTTCTTGAATCCAATCTTAGTTAGATATCCATCAAGTCTTTCATACTAGGCTCTAGGAGCTTGCTTAAGTCCATGGAGGGATTTCTTCAATCTGCATACCATATTAGGTCTGTCTAATAAGGTGAATCCTTCTAGCTACTCAATGTATACTTCTTTCAGTTCTCCATTTAAGAATGTTGACTTGACATCCATCTGATAAACTTTGAATTTTTTGAATGTTACAAATGCTAGAAACAACTTAATAGCTTATAACCGGCTTACTAGTGCAAAAGTGTCTGAATAGTCAATACCTTCTCTTTGCACATATCCCTTACATACCAATCTTGCTTTATTGCTTACTATTGTACCATCTTCATTCATCTTGTTTCTAAATATCCACTTTGTTCCAATCACATTTTTATTACTAGGTCTAGGGACCAATTTCCAAGTATCATTCTTAATAATCTAATCTAGTTCTTCTTTCATAGCATCATGCCAATCATAATCATTACATGCATCTTCAACACTTAAGGGTTCAATCTGAGATAGTAAACATATCGCTTCATTGTTTTCTTGATTCTTTTCTTTTGATCTTGTTGTGACTTTTCTGCTTTGATTCTAATTATGTCATCGTTAGAATGATATCTAGAAGTGAACTTTGGAACTTTAGGTGATGCTAACTCATCAGCCTTTGGAGTTTCTGCTTCACTTGTCTCAGGGTCATTAAATAACACATCAATGCTGTCAAACATTTCTTCAATGACTGTCTCACTAGTGGAAGGTCTGGGTTCTTCTTCAATCATAGGTGAGTAATCATGATATCTTTCTTGAACCATAAACTTTTCATCAATCTTAACATGAGCACTCTCAATGATCTTCTTTAAACTTAAATTGTAACATCTATAACCTTTTCTTTTAGTAGAGTAACCAAGGAAAATACCTTCATCGCTTCTTGCATCAAACTTGCCTACTACTTCATCCCTCTTGATGTAGCACTTGCTTCCAAAGATTCTAAAGTATTTTACTATGGGAACATTACCAAATCATAGTTCATAAGGTTTTTTGTTTGCACCTGGTCTTAATTGTATTCTATTGATGGTATAGACTATTGTATTGACTGCATCTCTCCAATAGGTGTGTACAACTTTTCCTTCAATCATGATGGTGTGCACTGTATCAAGGATTATCCTATTCCTTGTCTCTACAATTCCATTCTACTGAGGGGTTCTAGGTGCACTTAACTGTCTCTTTCTACCATGTTCTTCACAGTACTCATAGAATATATCAGAGGTGAATTCTCCTCCTCTATCCGATCTCAAACATTTTATCTTTAGTCTAGATTCATTCTCAACCTTAGCTTTGAATATTTTGAACTTCTCAAATGATTCTGATTTATCTTTTAAGAATGCAACCCACATCATCCTAGTATAATCATCAACAAACAAAATGAAATACCTTTCACCATAATATGATCTTGTTTGAGTTGGACCACATAGGTCTGTATGAATCAAATCCAACTTATTCTCTGCTGAATTGTGCTTGCTCGTGAATGAGTTTCTCACATGTTTTCCTATCACACATTCTCTGCATATAGTATTAACTAGCTTTTCTATGCTAGGTAGATCTCTTACTGCCTTTATATTTCTTATCTTTACTATATTATCAAAATTGATATGACATAGTCTCTTATGCCACAACTAGTTGTCATCAATTTTAGCAATAAAAAAACTTTCTTTTGAATTGAGTTGGAAGACATTGTCTTTGGTCTTTGATCCTGATGCAATCATAACACCATCCTTGTTGTTAATGATGCATTTGTTGTCCTTGAACTCCAACTAATAACCTTTTTCAAGTAATTACCCAACACTAAGAAGGTTATGTTTCAATCCATCAGCATAGAGAACATTATCAGTATTGTTCTTTCCATCCAAAGTGATAGCTCCTCTATCAATGATAGGTTTAGGAGTGTTATCTCCAAATCTAACCATGCCACCATTTTATTTTTCCAGATGAACAAATCTATCTTTATCACCTGTCATGTGATGTGAACAACCACTATCTATGATCCAGTCTGTCCTTATGTTAGCCTATGAAATCAATGCTAGCTCTTGTTCCTCTTTCCTCAAACACCATATGACTAGAGCTTGATGATCATCACTGCATATGACACCCTTAATAGCATGTTGGGCTTCCTCCCTGGTTTTGTGTACTAGTTGGGCTCAAGTTTCTTGACTGCATCCAAGACAAATGCATCAACAATGTCCCATTCTGGTAGGATGAGTACCCCTACATTCTTTATCAATTCTCTACCCTTCTCTGGAATAACCTTTTAAAACCTCTCCAACATTTCTTTCTTGACTTCATCCTCGATGATGGCTAGGTCCTTTTATGGATGTTCTTCATGTCTCTTCTCATAGGTCTCCTTAAATTGGCTTATGCAATTTTGCCATAGGAACTGCACAAAAGCCCTAGCATTTGTACAAAGCAATTATCTACAAGGAATTCATCACACCTATTTGGTTATAGGAGCCAAATCCTTGCCTACTATTTCACTAACAATCAAATCCATCACTATAGTTTTAGGAGACTCAAGGACTCCATCAATTTATTCATAGGTCATAAAGATCTCACCTTGGCTCCCCATTCTTTGTAACTTCTTTGTTACCTCCTACTGATCAATAATGTTCAGGGGAGATTGAGTTGGGGAGAAGATATCCTCACTTTGTTGTGGTCTCTCTTCTAATCTCTACCTCTTTGGGGGAGGTGGGGAATCAGAATCAACATCAATATACCTAATCTCCAATGAAATGGGAGACTCCTCTATTTGTTCTTGTATTCCTAATCCTCTAGAAGAGGAAGGGATATCTTCTACTCTTTGAAACTCTTATTGTAAGTCAGTCCTATGCACTACCACACTGTATCCATTCTTCCTGTACACAATATATCTACCAGAAGGAACCATTCTTGCAAATGTTGGTTTATTCAATACAAATCTGGCCCTCTTTGACTCTGACTGCACTACCATATCCTTTTTCTAATTTAGGGTTTTCATTATACCCTCAAAATGGCTCATAAGAGCTTCAATTTTCTGCTCGAAAGGCTTAAAGTCTTTCAAAGCATCATATTCCCTGACAAAATGTTGCACAAAGTCTAGGGTCTTTTTTATACTAACCATTTCTCTTTTCTAATCTCCTGCTCTTGTAAATCAAATATATTTTTTATTATATCGTCAAGGAAATTGAAGACATGATCCATGGTAGCACACCTGGTCCTTTTCTTAAACATCTCATTGTAAGATCCCTCAGGATTTGCATATTTTGCAACTGATGTTGTCATGTGGTATGGTTCCAAAATCCTTCCCATGTGTGTCCAACCACCCTTTGTGATCAAAAATTGATGTGTTATGGTGATTGTTGGAAATATGGTTCCCCTACCTTTTCCTGTCAGAGCCATGTCTTGTAATCCTCCAATCTGCCTTAAACTTTATGCTATGCCAAACTTCAAAGGAACCTGGTATGGAAAGATAAATAGAGTGCCTCTAAAACCATATGCTATGAAAATAGTAGAAACAGGGTATAAAATAATATCTCCCCAATTATGCATTATCTTAATATAAGTGACAAACTACTTTGGCCTAAGAAAATCCAATAATGCTTTTGGGATTCTTGGGCTCTCTAAAAACAAAAGAGCCCTAATCCTAGATGCAAAACGCCTATCAAAAGTTATAAAACTAGCTTCATTTTTCTCTCATGTCATATTTAAGTTCCACAACTGGACTGGCATCTCCTCACCATCCTTTTTTTCCATTAGACCATCTCCTTGTCAAAGTGTATGAACCCTTGTAGAGAAACATGTACATCATCAGAGAATACCAACCAAAAGGTCTATCAACCTTATCCCTTTGAATTCCTATCAGTCCATTGTGTATTAACTCAACAAGAAAATGAGCAAAATCAAATGTTACTGCCAGGTAGGGGTGCAAGATTTGTGCCATCATAAATATATAATGGATCGACATTTCTACTTCTGAATCCTCACCAAAAATCTGACATAAAGACCAATACATAGCCTTTTCTTTTAGATTGAAGTAATCTAACTTGATGGGCTTTGGTATATTAGGTCCTACCACAGTCAACCCTCCTACCTTATAAAAAAACTCCCTCAAAGGACCCCTTATGAGATAATACCTTTGGCCATTTTAAACATGTTTAAGCTCATTAAAATCTATTTTTTCGAAGGCATCAGTAGGCTCATTCAACCAAAACACCTCTCTAATTTCATCAATGGTAATACTAATTAGAGGGTTTCCATTCACGTCTCTAACCACATTTTTAACATTATCATAATTTTTAGCAACCTAAAGTAAAACATCAATGTCCATGAAAATATTTGGAACAACCAATTTCCCCACATCAATCTACCACACATTACTACTAGGAGAAAAAGAATGTCTCTTCCCAAACCCTACCCTGAACAATACCAAACCAAAGACACCAATGTTTGCATCTCTAATATAGTTTCCCTTTTCATACAAGCCATCTGTAACTCTAAGCCTAGGGTTTTTAGGCACTAGTTCTTTTAATTTTGATGATTCATTGGTCGAATGATCCAGTTGTTCCAGGAAATCATCACACACAACCCTTTACTGGTAATCTACCTTCCCTTTGAATTCTCTTCTTGGTGTCATCGTTAAAATTAGGGTTTAAATATCAACTCTTATCCAAGAATGCACATAAACCCTTCTCCCAAATCCTAATTATAGAATTCACAGATAAAGAATGAGAAAAAGATAATAGTTCACAGAATCACTCACCTGGTAAATAATTTTCCAGAAGATACCAAGCACTCTGCAATTTTGCTCTTTTTAAACACTCTAAAATTTTGTATCTTTTGATTCTGAAAATGGAATGTGAACATATATATTGCGTATGCCAAAAACAATAACTCTTGACAACCAGGTCACACATTCCTGCCACTGTACTTCTTTGAAAATTTGAAATTTTACAATTCAATGGGTAGGAAACTTTTCACACTAAAGAGAGAAAGTTTAAAAGAGAATCGTTGATCTTCATAAAAAATAAATTGAATGATTGTCGCAATTCCTTGATCAAGTATTTATCGATCAACTCTTCATTGAGGCTTCACGCCCTTTGTCCGATCAAATTAGATCTGACGGTGACTAAAGTTGAGTATTCATTTGGACCCACTCACCATTTAGGTTTCACAATCATCATTGGATCAAGCTAATCCAACGGTTGTCTTTATTTCACTTGATTTTGACCCCACCAGCCTACTTTATATTAACCTGGATGATCAGACGACTAGTGTGATCCCACGATTAGTAATCTCCTTTCATGTTTTGATTAAGGCATTACAACAACCATTCGATGAAAATGGACTTGTCAGAACCTTTATAAGCCTTTATACCTTGGCCCCATTGACATCACCCTTTGTTGACAAGAAGATCTAACAGCTAGATTAAAATAAATCTGACAATAATCTTAACTCCTTTGTAGTTGGGCCCAGGGAACATGAACTATTAGATTAACAAATCAGACGGTTGATAGAAATCTTTAAAAAGTTGGTCCCACTCACTTTGATCTTTACTAATTGAAGCATCTGACGGTTGGCGCGATCTTGCAATTGGTAATCTTCTATCAACTTTTCATTGCTGGATCACACACGTCATCAGATCAAAAAGGACTTTAACAAGTTTGATATATTGTCGAGACTTAGGAAGAATTAACACTGAAGACTTTAGGAAAAATTAAAAGGTTGTCGGGGTTTTAAACTTAGGAAGTATTAAAGCGTCTGCTAGCTAAAACAACTTAAAAGATTTGGCCCCGCTCGATGATGACTTAAGGCATGTGCTTAAAAATAACTTAAGTGGCCAAAAAAGTAACGAACTATTAGATTTTTCAACAAAGACCTAGTGTTTTTTTTATAACAAATGCTTAGGGCCTAAAACAAGACCTCACCTAGGGTTTTAAGGAATAAATGAAACAAATCCTTTTGAAAACTGAGGACATGGATGAAAAATTTAAAAGAATAGCCATAACCAGACATAAAAGACCCTTCTGTTAAATCATGAAAAAATCAAAACATGGAGTCTTGAGCAGGAAAAATAAGCAGTGCTAATAGGGTGATGCCACAAAACTAACACATGCCATAGATGAATTTATGTCTTAGCGTAGTTTTACGAAACTAAATTTACCAAAATTATTTTATAGTTAATTACATGAAATCTGACCATTAAAAAAATTAATTAAAATTATTTTAAACATCTAATAAAAGTTGAAGAGAGAAATGACAAGTGGGTCCTCTATTCAAACATATCTCTATTCAACTTAATACAATATATATCTTAAAAATCAAATATTGTAATATTTACATCATTTTTATTATGAGAATAAATGCACAATTATTTATAATTTATTTAATTCATAGTTTTTTATCTTTAAAAAATATTTTATGTATTTACAAATATTTTTTAAAAATTAATTATTTTAAAAATAATTTTATTATTTAAAAAAAAATTAAAATTTTTGTTTAAGATTTTTAGATTTTAAAAAATTAATTTACCCATTTTTTATATTAATTTATGTATATCTCTCTTTCTTTATTTAATTAATTCATATAAGTTGGATTTGAAGTAGTGTTCATTAAATATTCAAATATTTTTATATCTCTCATCCCATTACATATATAAGATTTGAATTTTTTATTATGTTTTGTCATTTGTGATATTTAAAAAAAAAATGTTATAATTATTTTTTATAACAATTGAATTGTGTTAGTCCACAGACAAATTGAATTAGGCTTACTATTCAAAACACATAAAAAACATGCACATAAACACGACAACTGAGAAACATAAATGTAGATTTCACAATAGTTGAGAAACATAATTATAGGCATCATGGTCACAATTATGGATTTCTTGCATCAACAATGTCCCATTCTGGTAGGATGATTACCCCTACATTCTTTATCAATTCTCTACCCTTCTCTTGGGTAACATTTTCAAACCTCTCCAATATTTCTTTCTTGACTTCATCCTCAATGATGACCAAGTCCTTTTCAGGATGTTCTTCCTATCTCTTCTCGTAGGTCTTCTTGAATTAGCTTATGTGAGTCTACCATAGGAGCTGCAGGAAATCCCTAGCCTTTACAAAGGCATCATCTGAAATGAATTCATCACAAGCCTTTTTGGTTATAGGATCCAATCCCTTGCCTACTATCTCACTAACAATCAAGTCCATCACTAGAATTTTAGGAGACTTAGTGACTCCTTCATTAATTTCTTCATAGGTCATAAAGATCTGACCTAGGCTCGCCATTATTTGTAACTACTCGGTTACCTCCTATTGATCAATAATGTTCAAGGGAGATTGAGTTGAGGAGTAGACATCCTCACTTTGATGTGGTCTCTCATTTAATCAGTGCCTCTTTGGGGAGGTGGAGAATCATAATCAACATCAATAGGCCTAATCTCTGGTGAAATGGGAGACTCCTATGTTTGTTCTTATATTCCTAATCCCTTAGAAGAAGAAGGGATATCTTTTTATATTTGAACCTCTTGTTGTATATCAGGCCTATGCACTACCACACTGTATCTAGTCTTCCTTTGCACAATATATCTGCCAAGAGAAACCATTGTTGCAAATGTTGGTTTATTTAATACAAATTTGGCCCGCTCTGGCTCTAACTGCACTACCATATCCTTCTTCTGCTTTAGGGTTTTCATTATACCCTCAAAATAGCTCATAAGAGCTTCAATTTTCTTCTCGAAAGGCTTAAAGTCTCTCAAAGAGTCATATTCCCTAACAAAATGTTGCACAAAATCTAGGGTATTTCTGTATACTAACCATTTCTCTTTCTTGATCTACTGCTCTTACAAATCAAATATATTTCTGATCATATCCTCAAGGAAATTGAAGACATGATCCATGGTAGCACACCTGGTCCTTTTCTTAAACATGCCATTGTAAGATCACTCAGGATATGCAGATCTTGCAACTGATGTTGTCACGTGGTATCGGTCCAAAATTATTCCCATGTGTGTCCAACCACCTTTTGTGATCACAAATTGATGTGTTATGGTGATTGTTTTAAATATGGTTCCCCTACCTTTTCCTATGAGAGCCATGTCCTATAATCCTCAAATCTGCCTTAACATTTCGGCTATGCCAACCTTCAAAGGACCTTGGTATGGAAAGATAAATGTGGTACCTCTGAAACCATATACTCTGAAAATAGTAGAAACAGGGTATAAAATGATATCTCCCTAATTATGCATTATCTTAATATTAGTGGCAAACTACTTTGGCCTAAGAAAATCCAATAATGCTTTTGGGATTCTTGGGTTCTCTAAAAACAAAAGAGCCCTAAGCCTAGATGCAAAACACCTGTCAAAAGTTTTAAAACTTGCTTCATTTTTGTCCCATGTCATATTTAAGTTCCACAACTGGACCAGACATCTCCTCGCCATCCTTTTCTTTCATTAGATCCATCTCCTTCTCAAAGTAGTTTGAACCCTTGAAGATAAACATGTACATCATCAGAAAATACCAGCCAAAAGGTCTATCAACCTTGGCCCTTTGAATTCCTATCAGTCCATTGTGTATTAACTCAATAAGAAAAGGAACAAAAGAAAATGTTACTGCCAGGTAGGTGTGCAAGATTTGTGCCATCATAAACATATAATGGACTAGCATTTCTACTTTTGAATCCTCACCAAAAATCTGACATAACTTGACCAATACATACCCTTTTCTTTTAGATTGAAGTAATCTAACTTGATGGGCTCTGGTGTATTAGGACCTACCACAGTCAACCCTCCTACCTTATAAAAAAACTCCCTCAAAGGACCATTTTTGAGATAATCCCTTTGGGCATTGTAAACCTGTTTAAGCTCATTAAAATATTTTTTTTAGGGCATCAATAAGCTCATTTAACCAAAACACCTCTCTAATTTCATCAGTGTTAATACTAATTAGAGGGTTTCCATTCATGTCTCTAACCACCTTTGCTACATTATCATAATTTTTAGCAACCTAAAGTAAAACATAAATGTCCATGAAAATATTTGGAACAAGCAATTTTCCCACATCAAACTACCACACATTACTACTAGGAGTGAAAGCATGTCTCTGCCCAAACCCTATCTTGAACAATACCAAAATAGAGACACCAATGTTTGCATCTCTCATATAGTTTCCCTTGTCATACAAACCATCTGTAACACTAAGCCTAGGATTTTTAGGCACTAGTTCTTTCAATTTTGATAAGTCATTGGGTGAATGATCTAATTCTTCTAGGAAATCATCACACAACCCTCTCCTGGTAATCTACCTTCCCTTTAAATTCTCTTCTTGGTGCCATCATTAAAATTCAAGTTTAAATGTCAACTCTTAACCAAGAACACATAGAAACCCTTCTCCCAAACTCTAATGACAGAATTCACAGACAAACAACAACATAAATACAATAGTTTACAGAATCACTCACCCGATAAATAATTTGCTAGAAGATACCAGACGCTCTTTAATTTCACTTTGTTTAAACACTCATTATGTAGCTTTTGATTCTAAAAATGGAACGTGAACAAATATATTGTGTATGCCAAAAATAATAACTCTTGACAACCATGCCGCACGTTCCTGCCATTACTTGTTTGAAAATTTGAAATTTTGCAATTCAACAGGTAGGAAACTTTTCGCACAATAGAGAGAAATTTTAAAACAAAATCGTCGATCTTCATTAAAAATAAATTGGATGATTGTCACAATTCCTTGATCAAGTATTTATCGATCAACTCTTCATTGAGGCTTCACGCCCTTTGTCCGACCAGATTAGATCTGATAGTGACTAATACTGAGTATCCATTTGGACCCGCTCGCCATTTAGGTTTCATGATCATCGTTGGATCAAGCTAATCCAATGGTTGTCTTTATTTCACTTGATTATGACCCCACTAGCCTAGATGATCGGACGATTGGCGCGATCCCATGATCGGTAATCTCCTTTTATCTTTTGATTAAGGCATTACGACAATCGTCCAATGAAAATGGACTTGTCGTGGAACCTTTTTAAGCCTTTATCCCTCGGCCCCACTGACATCATGCTTTGTTGACTAGAAGATCTAACGGCTGGCATGAACCTGCGATCACTAATCCTTGATTAATTTTTCATCAGGGCATTACGTCGACTATTAGATTAAAATAAATCTAATAATAATCTTAACTCCTTTGTAGTTGGGCCTAGGGAACATGAATCGTTAGATTAACAAATCAGACGGCTGATAGAAATCTTTAAAAAGTTGGTCCCACTCACTTTGATCTTTACTGATTGAAGCATCTAATGGCTGGCGATCCCACGATCAGTAATCTTCGATCAACTTTTCATTGCGGGATCACGCACACCGTCAGATCAAAAATGACTTTAACAAGTTTGATATATTGTTGAGACTTAGGAAGAATTAACATTGAAGACTTTAGGAAAAATTAAAAGGTTGTCGGGGTTTTAAACTTAGGAAGTATTAAAGGGTCCGCTAGGTAAAACAACTTAAAAGATTTGGCCCCACCCAACGATGACTTAGGACATGTGCTTAAAAAGAACTTAAGTGGTTGAAAAAGTAACAAACAGTTAGATTTTTCAACAAGGACTTAGGGTTTTTTCTTATAACAAATGCATAGGGCCTAAAACAAGACCTCACCTAGGGTTTTAAGGAATAAATGAAACAAATAATTTTGAAGACTGAGGACATGGATGAAAAATTTAAAAGAATAGCCATAACAAGACATAAAAGACCCTTCTGTTAAATCATGAAAAAATCAAAACACAGAGTCTTGAGATGGAAAAATAAGCAGTGCTAACAAGGTGATGCCACAAAACCGACACATGTCATAGATGAATTTTTGTCTTAGTGTAGTTTTATGAAACTAAATTTCCCAAAATTATTTTACATTAAAAAAATTAATTAAAATTATTTTAAACATCTAATAAAATTGAAAAGAGAAATGACAAGTGGGTCCTCTTCCCTAGATTAAGCTAAAATTAAAAATAGAACAACAATACTTATTTAAAATGATGCCTCCCAACTGAATCAATCAGTTTATACATTCAAACATATCTCTATTCAACTTAATAGAAGATATTGCTTACAAATAAAATATTATAATATTTGCATCATTTTTATTGTATAGAGTATACTGCTGGGCCCGACGCAATTAATTAAACCATGCCACTAGCGTGATGTTCACGCGGTGGCATAAAGCTTTTGTAAAAGTCTAGTCCATTCTCCCTCCGCCCTCTGTTCATTGTTGAAAGTGGAACGATGGGCCAGAAGCTGTTATAAAAGTCTAGTCTTGTCTTTTCTTTTTTTTAAAGGATTGTCTCTGTTCACAATTGTGATGCGAGACAGCTGGATGAATAGTCTTGATAAGACTTCGGCTTTTCAGTTTTCCCAGATTTGTTGACTAAGATATATAAATATATTAAAATGATTTACGATTACTATAGAAAATTTGAGAAAACCAAAATTATCCTCCTTTAACCTGATGGAAACCGCTATTAAAATTAAATGTACAGACAATGTATGTTTCTTCTCAGGACCCTCGCAGAAAGGAGCGTTCTGTGGGCCCTATTATTTACATTTACCGTGTTTGCCAAGTCTTATTGTTCTCGCTTTCCACTTTATTCGTATCTAAACTGACCTCCAACCATTTTAACCATGGTCGTTGCGTGATGGTCACGCAGGGTATTGGCTAAATCGTAAACTAAAACGTAAAATATATAAAATGACTTCCAACCATTTTAAGTTGAACAATAATTAATTAAACCATGGTCGTTGCGTGATGGTCACGCAGGGTATTGGCTAAATGGTAAATTAAAACTTAAAATATATAAAATGACCTCCAACCATTTTAAGTTGAACAATAATTAATTAAACCATGGTCGTTGCGTGATGGTCACGCAGGGTATTGGCTAAATCGTAAACTAAAACGTAAAATATATAAAATGACCTCCAACCATTTTAAGTTGAACAATAATTAATTAAACCATGGTCGTTGCGTGATGGTCCCGCAGGTATTGGCTAAATCGTAAACTAAAACGTAAAATGTATAAAAGAAGTTAGAAAAAGTTTGAAAAAAAAACTAAGTGTCCCGCTTGGTAAGATATACGTTTTAGTTTATGATTTAGACGTTGCCCGTCACGCAGTGGTATGCAGCTTTCCTACTCGCCAGAAGTCCTTTTACTGCGCAAAGAGACAACATATTATGATTAGTCTTCGATAATCGTTCCAACTTTACCCAGAAATTTCTGTAAAAAATTGTCTCTGTCCACAAGTGTGATTCGATAATCGTTCCAACTTTACCCAGAAATTTCTGTAAAAAATTGTCTCTGTCCACAAGTGTGATTGGAGACAACTGGATGAATAGTGTTGATAAGACTTATGAGACAGATGGATGATTACGGTTGAGATTTCTTCTGCGCAGTTGAACTGTAGGGGAGAGGAGATTTCATTGGCTTGTTCGCCGCTCTCCACATGTTGATTGCTTATTCCGGATGCTTCATATTTAGTTTGCATTAAAAATCCCAAAATGTATTCATGTTAAAAATAAATAAATTTATTTGTGAAAATATCATAAAGTATTAGGTTAATGTTTATACACCATTAATACATATTTGATATTTAACCTAAAATACTCGAGTATAGGACTCTTAAACAATTAAATTAGTATTGTCATCAATATGAATATTCAAATATTCTCACTCAATACAATAAAAAATGTTTTTTTATCACAAGTCATTCTATCTCTCACATATAATATGTACAAGAAATGTTTAGTTTGGAGACATCAACTATATGATACTCCTGAGGTTGTAAAATAAATATTTCATGTGAGGCTCACGCATGTGAAAAATCTGAGAATAAGGTAGATAATACAATTGAAAACAAAATTCAAAAGGTTTTAAAGAACAATCAAAAGACTTTATAAATAATACATGAAAAATTAAATATTTTATAATTTTAGATACAAAATAGGATGGATAAGCACTCATAAAATTACATAGAAGTATATATTTTAAAAAATCAAAAAAATATATTTTCATATGAACATATAAGGATTTTAAGAATGTATTAAAATTAGAACCACTCAACATTGCTTATAAAAATCTATATTTTTTCTTTAAATATAAATATTGAATTAAGGGGCTAGGGATTGGCTCGATTGGTGAGAACTTTTTGTTGTGAAGCATAAGGTCACAAGGTCCAATTTCCCCCCAGCCCCAGCATACTGTAGTTTATAAGGGGTGCTATACTCGATTCTAAAACAATCTTATTTGTTGTGCATGGTTATCGAGCTTGGAAACTACTTTGTTACGGGGCAAAGGAGACTAAAAAGAGGAAGAATGATTTGATTGAAGAAAAAAGAGGGGCCAAAACATCTAATGAAGATTAAGTTAGTGGCTAGATAGTCGATGAATGATAATAACAATAAAAATAAGGGTTTCCAACTCAAACATGGAGGCATTGATTGAAAGCTTTGAAAAAAATTAAGAAAGGCCCTCCAATAAAGAAACAAGAAATGAGATTTCTTTGGAAGATGTAGTGGAAAATCAGGGAGATGAAGACAACAAAATGCTTCAAGATGTTGTAGCAGATGAACAAGGTAAAACCCTAGAATGCCAGCTCCTTGATGATGTTATTGATTTTATTGTATAATACCAATCTAGAACTATGATTTTGTTCTTTCTAAGGGGAACACCTGCAAAAATGGAGTTTTATAAAAGAGCAAAAATATATTGGGAAAATAGGCAATGTGTAATCGAGACTATAAGGAGCCTTGGTAAGGGTTGTGTCTCTTGCATGTTTAAAAATGTTGACCATGCACAAGCATTCCTATAGTATGGTACATGGATCATATTTTGTCAAGTATGTTATGTTCAAGCTTGGTCCTTTGATTTTCATCCAAATGGTCCCTCCCTCTCACGCTACCCAATGTGGTTTGAACTATTTTATTTAAAATTAGCCTTCAAACCATTTCTTAATAATATATTGTAGCAAAACTTGGTAAAGTGTTATGGTGTAAACAATCTTTACACAAATTTTCCAGCCTACAAGTCCATATGAGAGTTTGTGTGGAAGTAGATTTGAATAAGTCACTACTAGACAATATGAAGCTTCTTGGTCTAGGTTTTGAGATAAATCAACCCATACTTTTTTTAAACAATCCAAATGTGTGCTTCTTTTGCTGGCAAGAAGGTCATCTCAATTGCGATTGTCCTATTGGGAAGATCGAGTCTCTCAATGCCCAGCCCCATTCTATGCTTGTTAATAAGGATGTCAAAAATCCTAGTACTCCTTTATCAAATTTCAAAAACATTGTGGTGTCTCCATCTCAAGATAATATTTGGCCTTCTTCTAATTTCCCTTCACCCTTGGAAATTCCTAACAAGAGTGCACCTTCATTTAAAGATGAAATTATAATAGAATGGAAGAGTATGAGGAAGAGGAAAGAACCTCCTCCTTCTATTGCTAGCCAACATTGTTCCTCTTTTAATCCACCCCAAATCCCCTCCCCAAGTCCTTTGATGTATCCTAGTAGGACATCTCTTTCACCCCCTCCTATATCTTGCCAGAGATCTAGATCCTCGTCGTCAATGTGTGAAAGATCAAACTCACCTTCCTCAAGGTTGTATGAATGCTTGGATTAGGACCATACTCTTCCTCTTTCAAATAGTTTGGAAGCTCTGCCTTGGGAAGATGACAATAATACTATTGGTTCATTATGAATTGCAAAATATTAACACGGAATGTGAGAGGGTTATCTCTCCCTCACGGAAAATTTAAAGTTAAAGAAACTTTAATTAAATGGAAGCTAGATGTTTTGTTCCTTCAAGAATTCAAATTGAGCAATGGTTTCCTTGACCAAGTTCTCTTTCTAATTTATGGAAGGAAGCTACTTTCTTTCATACTTTACATAGAGATGGGAGTGGTGGGGATTTTATTGGTCTAGCTCCATAGATTATAAAATATGTCATTAATAAGGGCGAGGATCCTTCACACAGTTGTGTTTGGAATCTTTTCATCATCAATGGACATCTGATTGGTTTCTGCTCTATTTATGATCCAAATGAGCCTAAAAATAGATCTGTTCTTTTGGATTAGATGGCTACAAATCTGCTTAATGCTAATTGGGTGTTGAGAGGAGATTTTAGCATGGTAGAGCATCGTGAAGATTTTAGTTGGTACAATTACTTCAAACTTTATAATGAGGAATTTGAAAGGTAGATTTACAATCACAATTTATTGGGAGTGGTTTGCCCACTATGGCAGAGTAGGCAAATAGTGCAAAAATTAGCAATTGATTTTAGTGCAATTTTGGCTCTGAAATGAGCCTTTGAAAAATGTTAGAGCCCAAATGAATCGATCATTAAGCATCATATTTAGCATCATACTTGATGCTACATTTTGGGTTAGGTTTGGCGTTGACTCTTAAACCACAACCTTGCACATGTCATTTATGGCATAGGGAAATGAAGCAACCAATTGTGTTTGCTTGGCAATGGGTATTTGACTGGAAATGATTCCATATTGGGCATTGAATTTCACTTCTCTTGTTTCTTTTGGTTTTTCTTATGATTTTTCTTCTTGTTATGCTTCCAGTTTTGCTTCTTGTGTTGCTTCTAGTTGTGCTTCTATTATAACATCCTTTGTTTCTTCTGATTTTACATATGGTTTAGCTTCCCATTTAGCTTCCACTTTTGGTTCTATTATAACGACCTTTTTTCTTCTAGTTTTTCTTCAAAATTGGATTCCTATTTTGCTTGCAAATATTCTTCTATTATAACATCATTTGTTGCTTCTAGGTTTGCTTCCAGTTTGGATTCCTATTTTGCTTCCACTACAAATTGGATCACATTTAAATTGTAAATATATATGTTTCAAAGTATCAAGACATACACACAATGAACAACTTGGATCACATTTCAATTGCAAATAACTTTAAGTTTTAAAGTACAAAGATATACACACAATAAACAAATTGAATAAAATATAAACATAAATTATGTACTTAAATATACAAAAATGGCATCAATCCCAAGTCAATAATAGAACTACGAAAATATGGCATGTTCCATGTCAAGGTCAATATACATGATACAAATGTTGAATATATACATAAATTGGTCCTTCAATGACCACGGCTAGAACTATATGTCTCTAACAATATCTATGACTATGGTGGATCATCAAAATTGAGTCTCTTCGATGAAGTACATGGCTTTGTAGGTGGCTACACAACAATAATTCAAATGTTAAATCAAATGTCTTTTTCTCAAAATAACATCAAAATAACTAAATAATTAACTGTAACTTGTTTGCAGTTGAATTATTGATTACCTCATGTCTTTCTTCTATTGTTGGGCTATATAGTAAAGTTGATGGGCCGCTTCTTGGGAAAATGAGACTCCTAACAAAATGGAAAGGTAGAGGATCTGTAGGAAGTCATGAAGAGGGTTGTAACAAGTAAAACAAAATTAATACAAGTTAGTAACATATATGTCAAAAAATACTAAAAAACTAAAAATAGATGGAATAAAAAAAATACTTAACAAAGCCTCAGATGGATCTCTTATACTCGTAGGAGGCATAGTCATTGATGAATCAATTATGAACATTTCCCATATGGTAAGAGATAAAATGTGTTAAGTGATAAATTTAAAAATTAATTTTATTTTTTCAAATCGCCACTTTTTGGCATACCATGATCCTACACATACGCACATCGACGAGCCTTGTTGAGCAAGAGCATCCAGGGAAACATGGAAAGATAGGAGAACTTTGGACGAGTTCATTCTCTATAGTGGGTTAGAAACCCCGATGGTATGACATGTGTTAACCATCATTGAGACTTCTAAAACTACAAACCACTTCGCATGATAAAAAAAATCGAGGGGGAGGGGGAGAAACACAAGAAGTATTTTAGGTGATGTAGAAGGAGTCTACTTTCTTAGCGAATTTTTGGAGAACTTGGCTTACTGGAAATGAACCTCAAGAACTTTGGTTGTGCATAATAGAGCCATATCCACTAGGCTAGGAGTCAACTGAGTTTGGATTTCTCAGGCCAGTTATTTCCATGCGTTTCTTGAACAAACATTCAAGGTGATGAAAACCTGTATACAAAAGAGTGAAGATCAGGGATTTTTCTTTTAAAAGTAAACCAAAGCATTTAAAGTTTAGAGCTCTATCCAAATCTGGAGTTTTGAATTTTTTATTTTACTTTTTTGATGGCTTTTTTTGTCAAAGATAAAGTTCCTTTTTGCACTTCGAGAGTCATATCTTGCACATTCAGACTCTATTTTGGGAAAATGATATATCATTAGAAAGATTATTTTGTAATCTTTCTAGTACTATGAGTCATTTTTCCATATTCTTCTCCAGGTATTTTTTTTTCATTTTTTAATTTCTGCACTCTGGTGAATATCTTGGATGTTTCAAGTCCTGGGATCTCTTCCTTTTGTGGAATGGCTCATCTTTGGCCATTCTTTATTTTTGTAGACTTCACTCCTTTTTCAGAAATATACACATAATTTTGTAAGCATTATTTTACACAAACACACTTAGATAAAGTGCCATTCTATTGCATGCTTGAGATTTTGCACATGTTTGTGTCATTTGTACTTGTGCTCCATTATAAAGTGTTAGGGGGGTTTGATGTTTGCCTTTGTTTTCCATCTACCTTTGTCAAGTGAGCATTCCTCCAACGGCATTAGCCTCTGGATGTCTTTATTTGTGTTTTCACTCTCTCTACACCTTCAACGTTCCCGGTTCTTCATAATGGATGTTCTTTTCAGTGTACTTTTTATTTCTCGCTTGTCAACATTATGGGGGAGTTTGTACTAATCATTTTTCTACTTCCTTGGTTCGATAGAGTGAGCTATGTATTCATTTTTTGTTCCTATGTACTAGTTAGATGTAGTCGCTGGGTACTTATGCATTCAAATGAGATGGATCATTTACCATATGGACACTCTTTCTTTCCTATTTTTGGAGGCACTCTTCCATTGTTGATTGATCAACTCTTTAGAGTTTGGTATCTTATGTCATCTGTATCTTCGAGTTCAAGTGTTTTCTTTTGTTTGCCTCTTGATTCACACTACTTATAGAAATACTCATGTAAACCAAAATGAATCTATGTTATATCCAAAGCTTTTTAACTTGATCCTAGATCAAAGCAGAGGAATAACAACACATACATAGATAAACCCCATGAAATGAATTAGAAAATTCATAACTCAAAGTAATAGACACAAAGGAGAGATGTAAACCCCGGATTTTTTTTATTCATATATAATGAACCATGTTTCATGTATACACTATGCTTCAAAACATATACCACTTCAATAATAGTTAAAAACCAAGAACTTGCTATTACTGTAAAAATACAACCTAATAAAGTCTGCTATATCCTTGACTCAAAAACTTGTAAGAAAAAACTCTCCAAGTTTTGGTCCTTCTAAATGATATTGGAAATCCTTTTATAGAATAAGGATTGCAACAAGCTTTGAATCATTTAGGAAAGTGACAAAATGTCACATTGGATAAGACAAAAGAAAACAAGTACAAAATAACTTCTCTGTTGCAACTTCATAAAAATGTATTCTAATTTGTTCACACAGCTCCTGCAATAGTTTCCAAAAATAGTTCTACTCATGCCAAGTTTTGTCCTTGTACTTACTCTTGAACCTTTTTATTTAGGGACCCAAAATGTGCCCTAGAATTTTCTAAAGTTTCAATTGTTTGGACAAAGAGGATGTTACTATCTGTATTTAAAATATTGCTTACTCTTATTCACAACTCATCATATAATTTTCCAAGCCATATCTTTTTGTCTTTTAGCTCTCCATTATTCTTTAAAATACCGGGAAACATTTCAAAATAGTCCTAATAATACTTTCCTCTTTATATCAATGCTTTTCTATGAATACTCTCTCTCTTGACTACAAACTCAAACAAGCCTTTAACTAACTTGTGAGTACTCTTTATTGTTGCATATGCATCATGTTTAGCCTTTGTTAAAGAATAAACGAATTTCATTTTTCCCTGCCTCACAATCCACCTATCCAAAATTGGATCCACAATGGCCTTTTCCCCTTTAAAAGAATGCAAAATTTCTATTAGTTTTTCACCACTAAGGTAAATTTTCTTTGGCTCCACACCCTCATCAAATTGCAAAATTTTGTCCCTCAATTTTTCCTCATACTTCATGTCTATATTCACTTTCCCTCATTGAAAATTTGTCTTTCACTCTTTAATTTCTTCCTTTTCTCAATCAAGGTTCTTTTATGATCTTCTAGCATTCCTCTCTCAATTAGTCATTCCTCATGAGAAAAAAGGGGAAATAGGGAAAGAGGATACTCTATAATAGGACTAGAGGAAGTGGGCTTGGCAGAGGAGGGAGCAATTTTTAATTGAACAGACATATGAATTTGCACTTGTCCTCCCAACTATCTTCTTAGTTCAACAATTATTCTATCATTTTCACTTAGCTCCTTCATTTCTCAATAGGCCCTCAGGACAGTCTCCAACTTTTGTGTAAGCTCTTCCTTCTCCTTGGCTTCTATATCTTCCACCTTCATGCTAAGCTTGGAAATTTCTAGTGCTAACCCTAAGGCTTCAACTCCTGAAGTCTCATTGACTCTCTTTATAAATAAACTGTTAGAAAGGAAGGTCACCCCTGACAATTTGTTTACCTTTGTTTCCTTCCTCTTTCCTCAAAGACCACATGATCAGAGCTTGATGATCATAACTGAATATGACACCCTTAATAGCCTATTGGGCTTCCTCCCTGGTTTTGTGTACTAGTTGGGTTTGTTTCTTGACTACATCCAAGACAAATGCATCAGCAATGTCCCATTCTGGTAGGATGAGTACCCCTACATTCTTTATCAATTCTCTACCCTTCTCTAGGGTAACCTTTTAAAACCTCTCTGACATTTCTTTCTTGACTTCATCCTCAATGATGGCTAGGTCCTTTTCTAGATGTTCTTCATGTCTCTTCTCACAGGTCTCCTTAAATTGGCTTATGTGATTTTTCCATAGGAAGTGCACAAAAGCCCTAGCCTTTTCAAAGGAATCATCTACAAGGAATTCATCACACACTGTTTGGTTATAGGAGCCAACTCCTTGCCTGCTATTTCACTAACAATCAAGTAAATCACAATAGTTTTAGGAGACTCAGGCACTCCATCAATTTCTTCATAAGTCGTAAAGATCTAACCTAGGCTCCCCATTCTTTGTAACTGCTTTGTTACCTCCTGCTGATCAATAATGTTTAGGGGAGATTGTGTTGGGGAGTAGATATCCTCACTTTGTTGTGGTCTCTCTTCTAATCTCTGCCTCTTTGGGGGAGGTGGGGAATCAGAATCAACATCAATATACCTAATCTCCAATGAAATGGGAGACTCCTCTTTTTGTTCTTGTATTACTAATCCCCTAGAAGAGGAAGGGATATCTTCTTCTCTTTGAACCTCTTATTGTATGTCAGGCCTAGGCACTACCACACTATATCTAGTCTTCCTTTACACAATATATCTGCTAGAAGGAACCATTCTTGCAAATGGTGGTTTATTTAATACAAATCTGGCCCTCTTTGGTTCTGACTGCACTACCATATCCTTTTTCTGATTTAGGGTTTGCATTATACCCTCAAAATGGCTCATAAGAGTTGCAATTTTCTGCTTGAAAGGCTTAAAGTCTTTCAAAGCATCATATTCCCTAACAAAATGTTGTACAATGTCTAGGGTGTTTTGTATACTTACCATTTCTCTTTTCTAATCTCTTGCTCTTGTAAATCAAATATATTTCTGATTATATCCTCAAGGCAATTGAAGACATGATCCATGGTAGCACACCTAGTCCTTTTCTTAAATATGTCATTTTAAGATCCCTCAGGATTTGTAGATTTTGAAATTGATGTTGTCATGTGGTATGGTTCCAAAATCCTTCCCATATGTGTCCAACCAACCTTTGTGATCACAAATTGATGTGTTATGGTGATTGTTGGAAATATGGTTCCCCTACCTTTTCCTGTTAGAGCCATGTCTTGTAATCCTCCAATCTACCTTAAAATTTATGCTATGCCAAACTTCAAAGGAACCTAGTATGGAAAGAGAAATGGAGTGCCTCTGAAACCATATGCTATGAAAATAGTAGAAACAGGGTATAAAATAATATCTCCCCAATTATGCATTATCTTAATATTAGTGACAAACTACTTTGGCCTAAGAAAATCCAATAATTCTTTTGGGATTCTTGGGCTCTCTAAAAACAAAAGAGCCCTAATCCTAGATGCAAAATGCCTATCGAAAGTTATAAAACTGGCTTCATTTTTCTCCCATGTCATATTTAAGTTCCACAACTGGACTGGCATCTCCTCACCATCCTTTTTTTCATTAGACCATCTCCTTCTCAAAGTGTATGAACCCTTGTAGAGAAACATGTACATCATCAAAGAATACCAACCAAAATGTCTATCAACCTTAGCCCTTTGAATTCCTATTAGTCCATTGTGTATTAACTCAACAAGAAAATGAGCAAAATCAAATGTTACTGCCAGGTAGGGGTGCAAGATTTGTGCCATCATAAATATATAATGGACTGACATATCTACTTCTAAATCGTCACCAAAAATATGACATAAAGACCAGTACATACCCTCTTCTTTTAGATTGAAGTAATCTAACTTGATGGGCTTTGGTGTATTAAGTCCTACCACATTCAACCCTCCTACCTTATAAAAAAACTCGCTCAAAGGACCACTTATGAGATAATACCTCTGGCCATTTTAAACCTGTTTAAGCTCATTAAAATCTATTTTTTTGAAGGCATCGATAGGCTCATTCAACCAAAACACCTCTCTAATTTCATCAGTAGTAATACTAATTAGAGGGTTTCCATTCACATCTCTAACCACATTTTCTACATTATCATAATTTTTAGCAACCTAAAGTAAAACATCAATGTCCATGAAAACATTTGGAACAACCAATTTTCCAACATTAATCTACCACGCATTACTACTAGGAGAAAAAGAATGTCTCTTCCCAAACCCTACCCTGAACAATACCAAACTAGAGACACCAATGTTTTCATCTCTCATATAGTTTCCATTTTCATACAAGCCATCTGTAACTCTAAGCCTAGGGTTTTTAGGCACTAGTTCTTTTAATTTTTATGATTCATTGGTTGAATGATCTAGTTGTTCCAGGAAATCATCACACACAACCCTTGACTGGTAATCTACCTTCCCTTTGAATTCTCTTCTTGGTGTCATCATTGAAATTAGGGTTTAATTATCAAATCTTAACCAAGAATGCATATAAACCCTTCTCCAAAATCCTAATGATAGAATTCACATACAAAGAATGACAAAAATATAATAGTTCACAAAATCACTCACCCGGTAAATAATTTTCCAGAAGATACTAGGCACTTTGCAATTTCGCTTTGTTTAAACACTCTAAAATTTTGTAGCTTTTGATTCTGAAAATGGAACATGAATAGATATATTGCATATGCCAAAAACAATAACTCTTAACAACCATGTCACACGTTCCTGCCATTAGTTCTTTGAAAATTTGAAATTTTGCAATTCAATGGGTAGGAAACTTTTCACACTAAACAGAGCAAGTTTAAAAGAGAATCATTGATCTTCATCAAAAATAAATTGAATGATTGTCGCAATTCCTTGATCAAGTATTTATCGATCAACTCTTTATTGAGGCTTCATGCCCTTTGTCTGATCAAATTAGATCTGACGGTGACTAAAATTGAGTATTAAAGCTAATCCAATGGTTGTCTTTATTTCAGTTGATTCTGACCCCACTAGCTTACTTTATATTAACCTGGATGATCAAACGACTGGTGTGATCCCGCGATCAGTAATCTCCTTTCATTATTTGATTAAAGAATTACAACAACCATTCGATAAAAAAGGACTTGTCAAAACCTTTATAAGCCTTTATCCCTTGGCCCCATTGGCATCACCCTTTGCTGACTAGAAGATCTAATGGCTAGGGTGATCCCGCGATCACTAATCCTTGATTAACTTTTCATCAAGGCATTACACCAACCGTTAGATTAAAATAAATCTAACAATAATCTTAACTCCTTTGTAGTTGGGCCCAGGGAACATGAACTGTTAGATTAACAAATCAGACGGTTGATAGAAATCTTTAAAAAGTTGGTCCCACTCACTTTGATCTTTACTAATTGAAGCATCTGACGGTTGGCGCGATCTTGCGATCCGTAATCTTCTATCAAATTTTCATTGCTGGATCATGCACGTCGTCAGATCAAAAAGGACTTTAACAAGTTTGATTTATTGTCGAGAATTAGGAAGAATTAACACTGAAGACTTTAGGAAAAATTAAAAGGTTGTCGGGGTTTTAAACTTAGGAAGTATTAAAGCATCTTCTAGGTAAAACAACTTAAAAGATTTGGCTCCACCCGATGATGACTTAAGACATGTGCTTTAAAATAACTTAAGTGGCCAAAAAAGTAACGAATAGTTAGATTTTTCAACAAGGACCTAGGGTTTTTTCTTATAACAAATGCTTAGGGCCTAAAACAAGACCTCACCTAGGGTTTTAAGGAATAAATGAAACAAATCCTTTTGAAAACAGAGGACATCAATGAAAAATTTAAAAGAATAGCCATAACTAGACATAAAAGTCCCTTTTGTTAAATCATGAAAAAATCAAAACATAGAGTCTTGAGCTAGAAAAATAACCAGTGCTAACAGGGCGATGCCACAAAACTAACACATGCCATAGATGAATTTATGTCTTACTATAGTTTTACGAAACTAAATTTCCCAAAATTATTTTATAGTTAATTACATGAAATCTAACCGTTAAAAAAATTAATTAAAATTATTTTAAACATCTAATAAAAGTTGAAGAGAGAAATGACAAGTGGGTCCTCTATTCAAACATATTTCTATTCAACTTAATACAATATATCACTTACAAATCAAATATTGTAATATTTGCATCATTTTTATTATGAGAATAAATGCACGATTATTTATAATTTATTTAATTCATAGTTTTTTATCTTTAAAAAATATTTTTAAAAAATTACTAATTTTAAAAATAATTTTATTATTTTTTTAAAAAAATTAATTTTTGTTTAAGATTTTTAGATTTTACAAAATTAATTTACCTTTTTTTTATATTAATTTATGTATATCTCTCTTTCTATATTTAATTAATTCATATAAGTTGGATTTGAAGTAGTGTTCATTAAATATTCAAATATTTTTATATCTCTCATCCCATTACTTATATAAGATTTGAATTTTTTATTATGTTTTTTCACTTGTGATATTTTTTAAAAAAATGTTATAATATTTTTTTATAATAATTGAATTGTGTTAGTCCACGGACAAATTAAATTAGACTTACTATTCAAAACACATAAAAAACATGCACATAAACATGACAACTGAGAAATATAAATGTAGATTTCACAATAGCTAAGAAACATAATTGTAGGCATCATGGTCACAATTATGGATTTTGTGCATCAACAATGTCCCATTCTGGTAGGATGATTACCCCTATATTCTTTATCAATTTTCTACCCTACTCTTGGGTAACATTTTCAAACCTCTCCAATATTTCTTTCTTGACTTCATCCTTAATGATGGCCAAGTGCTTTTCTGGATGTTCTTCCTATCTCTTCTCACAGGTCTCCTTGAATTAGCTTATGCGTGTCCACCATAGGAGCTGCATGAAATCCCTAGCCTTTACAAAGGCATCATCTGAAATGAATTCATCACAAGCCTTTTTGGTTATAGGATCCAAGCCCTCGCCTACTATCTCACTAATAGTCAAGTCCATCACTACAATTTTAGGAGACTTAGGGACTCCTTCATTAATTTCTTCATAGGTCATAAAGATCTGACCTAGGCTCTCCATTCTTTGTAACTACTCTGTTATCTCCTGTTGATCAATAATATTCAAGGGAGATTGAGTTGGGGAGTAGACATCTTCACTTTGATGTGGTCTCTCTTTTAATCAGTGTAACTTTGGGGAGGTGGAGAATCAGAATCAACATTAATAGGCCTAATCTCTGGTGAAATGGGAGACTCCTCTATTTGTTCTTGTATTCCTAATCCCTTAGAATAAGAAGGGATATCTTTTTATCTTTGAACCTCTTGTTGTATATCATGCCTATGCACTACCACACTGTATCCAGTCTTGCTTTCATTAATATATCTGCCAAGAGGAACCATTGTTGCAAATGTTGGTTTATTTAATACAAATTTGGCCCTCTCTGTCTCTAACTGCACTACCATATCCTTCTTCTAGTTCAAGGTTTGCATTATACTGTCAAAATATCTCATAAGAGCTTCAATTTTCTTCTTGAAAGGCTTAAAGTCCTTTAAAGGGTCATATTCCCTAACAAAATGTTGCACAAAATCCAAGGTCTTTCTGTATACTAACCATTTCTCTTTTTTGATCTACTGCTCTTACAAATCAAATTTATTTCTGATCATATCCTGAAGAAAATTGAAGACATGATCCATGGTAGCACACCTCATCCTTTTCTTAAACATGCCGTTGTAAGATCCCTCAGGATTTGCAGATCTTGCAACTGATGTTGTCATGTGGTATGGTTCCAAAATCCTTCCCATGTGTTTCCAACCACCTTTTGTGATCACAAATTGATGTGTTATGGTGATTGTTTTAAATATGGTTCCCCTACCTTTTCCTATGAGAGCCATGTCCTATAATCCTCAAATCCGCATTGACATTTTATCTATGCCAACCTTCAAAGGAACTTGGTATGGAAAGATAAATGTGGTACCTCTGAAACCATATACTCTGAAAATAGTAGAAATAGGGTATAAAATGATATCTCCCTAATTATGCATTATCTTAATATTAGTGGCAAACTGCTTTGGCCTAAGAAAAGCCAATAATGCTTTTGGGATTCTTGGGTTCTCTAAAAACAAAAGAGCCCTAAGCCTAGATGCAAAACACCTGTCAATAGTTTTCAAGCTTGCTTCATTTTTTTCCCATGTCATATTTAAGTTCCACAAGTGAATTGACATCTCCTCGCCATCCTTTTCTTTCATTAGATCCATCTCCTTCTCAAAGTAGTTTGAACCCTTGAAGATAAACATGTACATCATCAAAGAATACCAACCAAAAGGTCTATCAACCTTAGCCCTTTGAATTCGTATGAGTCCATTATGTATTAAATCAACAAGAAAAGGAACAAAAGCAAATGTTACTTCAAGGTAGGGGTGCAAGATTTGTGCCATCATAAACATATAATGGACTGTCATTTCTACTTCTGGCTCCTCACCAAAAATCTGACATAATGACCAATACATACCCTTTTCTTTTAGATTGAAGTAATATAACTTGATGGGCTTTGGTGTATTAGGTCCTACAACAGTCAACCCTCCTACCTTATAAAAAAACTCCCTCAAAGGACCACTTCTGTGATAATCCCTTTGGGCATTGTAAACCTGTTGAAGCTCATTAAAATATATTTTTTAGGGCATCAATAGGCTTATTTAACCGAAACACCTCTCTAATTTCATCAGTGGTAATACTAATTAGAGGGTTTCCATTCATGTCTCTAACCACCTTTGCTACATTATCATAATTTTTAGCAACCTAAAGTAAAAGATGAATGTCCATGAAAATATTTGGAATGACCAATTTTTCCACATCAAACTACCACACATTACTACTAGGAGTAAAAGCATGTCTCTGCCCAAACCCTATCCTACACAATACCAAACTAGAGTCACCAATGTTTTCATTTCTCATATAGTTTCCCTTGTCATACAAGCCATCTGTAACACTAAGCCTAGGATTTTCAGGCACTAGTTCTTTCAATTTTGAGGAGTCACTGGGCGAATGATCCAATTCTTCTAGGAAATCATCACACATAGCCCTCTCCTGATAATCTACCTTCCCTTTAAATTCTCTTCTTGGTGCCATCATTAAAATTCAAGTTAAAATGTCAAATCTTAACCAAGAACACACATAAACCCTTCTCCCAAACTCTAATGATAGAATTCACAGACAAACAATGACATAAATACAATAGTTTATAGAATCACTAACCCAATAAATAATTTTCTAGAAGATACCAGACGCTCTTTAATTTCTCTTTGTTTAAACACTCATTATGTAGCTTTTGATTCTAAAAATGGAACATGAACAAATATATTGTGTATGCCAAAAACAATAACTCTTGACAACCATGCCACACATTCCTGCCATTACTTCTTTGAAAATTTGAAATTTTGCAATTCAATAGGTAGGAATCTTTTTGCACGACAGAGAGCAAGTTTAAAACAAAATCGACAATCTTCATTAAAAATAAATTGTATGATTGTCACAATTCCTTGATCAAGTATTTATCGATCAACTCTTCATTGAGGCTTCACACCCTTTGTTCGACCAGATTAGATCTGATAGTGACTAAAACTGAGTATCCATTTGGACCCACTCACCATTTAGGTTTCATGATCATCGTTGGATGAAGCTAATCCAATGGTTGTCTTTATTTAACTTGATTATGACCCCACCAACCTAGATGATCGGACGGTTGGCGCGATCCCACAATTGGTAATCTCCTTTCATCTTTTGATTAAGGCATTACGACAACCATCCAATGAAAATGGACTTGTCCTAGAACCTTTTTAAGCATTTATGCCTCGGCCCCACTGACATCACGCTTTGTTGACTAGAAGATCTAACGGCTGGCATGAACCTTCGATCACTAATCCTTGATTAATTTTTCATCAAGGCATTACGTCGACCGTTAGATTAAAATAAATCTAATAGTAATCTTAACTCCTTTGTAGTTGGGCCTAGGGAACATGAACCGTTAGATTAACAAATTAGATGGCTGATAGAAATCTTTGAAAAGTTGGTCCCACTCACTTTGATCTTTACTGATTGAAGCATCTAATGGCTGGTGATCCCGCGATTGGTAATCTTCGATCAAATTTGTATTGTGGGATCACGCACACTGTCAAATAAAAAATGACTTTAACAAGTTTGATATATTGTTGAGACTTACGAAAAATTAACACTGAAGACTTTAGGAAAAATTAAAAGGTTGTCGGGGTTTTAAACTTAGGAAGTATTAAAGGGTCCACTAGGTAAAACAACTTAAAAGATTTGGCCCCACCTGACAATGACTTAGGACATGTGCTTAAAAAGAACTTAAGTGGTTGAAAAAGTAACAAACAGTTAGATTTTTCAACAAGGACCTAGGGT
The DNA here is from genome assembly GCA_027943335.1 of Chamaecyparis obtusa. Lineage (NCBI taxonomy): Eukaryota > Viridiplantae > Streptophyta > Pinopsida > Cupressales > Cupressaceae > Chamaecyparis > Chamaecyparis obtusa. Next base: position 59,214 of record BSBK01004739.1, read on the forward strand.
TTTTTCTTATAACAAATGCATAGGGCCTAAAACAAGACCTCACCTAGGGTTTTAAGGAATAAATGAAACAAATCATTTTGAAGACTGAGGACATGGATGAAAAATTTAAAAGATTAGCCATAACAAGACATAAAAGACCCTTTTGTTAAATCATGAAAAAATCAAAACACAGAGTCTTGAGCTGGAAAAATAAGTAGTGCTAAAAGGGTGATGCCACAAAACCGACACATGCCATAGATGAATTTATGTCTTAGTGTAGTTTTATGAAACTAAATTTCCCAAAATTATTTTATAGTTAATTACATGAAATCTGAACATTAAAAAAGTTAATTAAAATTATTTTAAACATCTAATAAAGTTGAAGAGAGAAATGACAAGTGGGTCCTCTTCCCTAGATTAAGCTAAAATTAAAAATAGAACAACAATACTTATTTAAAATGATGCCTCCCAACTGAATCAATCAGTTTATAAATTCAAACATATCTCTATTCAACTGAATAGAATATATTGCTTACAAATCAAATATTATAATATTTGCATCATTTTTATTATGAGAGTAAATGCACGATTATTAATAATTTATTTAATTGATTGTTTTTCACCTTTAAAAAATATTTTACGTATTTACAAATGTTTTTAAAAATTTAAAAGTTTTAAAAATAATTTTATTATCTTTAAAGAAATTAAAATTTTTGTTTAAGATTTTTAGATTTTAAAATTAATTTATCTATTTTTTAAATTAATTTATATTATAATTATTTTTTATAAGAATTCAATTGTGTTATATGGTATCTTATTTATTTTAATAATTAATCGATATATATTAAATTTGTAGCAGTTTTCATTTAATATTCACATGCATAAATATACATGTGTGTATGTTAATGTATATACATACTAAATAAGAAAGTTTAGATGTATATAAAATTTTATTTTTTAAGAAGACGTTATTATATTTATAATTAGCATGTTAAAAGTCATTAAAAATTATATGTTCTTCTAAATTGACCAATATAATATAATTCTATTTATATCAATTATATTAAGTAATAATAAATTTTATACATAAAATTTAATTAAGAGAAATACAAAATTAACATAATAAATGATTAATATACTAAATAGGTACAATCTAAATAACTGCATAAATCACAAACTTTGCAAAACTTACAAAAATACACATTTTAAGGGTTTTTTCTTGTAACAAATGCATAGGACCTAAAACAAGACCTCACCTAGGGTTTTAAGGAATAAATGAAACAAATCCTTTTGAAGACTGAGGACGTGGATGAAAAATTTAAAAGAATAGCCATAACAAGACATAAAAGACCCTTCTGTTAAATCATGAAAAAATCAAAACACAGAGTCTTGAGCTAGAAAAATAAGCAGTGCTAACAGGGCGATGCCACAAAATCGACACATGCCATAGATGAATTTATGTCTTAGTGTAGTTTTATGAAACTAAATTTCCCAAAATTATTTTATAGTTAATTACATGAAATCTGACTATTAAAAAAATTAATTAAAATTATTTTAAACATCTAATAAAGTTGAAGAGAGAGATGACAAGTGGGTCCTCTTCCCTAGATTAAGCTAAAATTAAAAATAGAACAACAATACTAATTAAAAATGATGCCTTCCAACTAAATCAATCAGTTTATACATTCAAACATATCTCTATTCAACTGAATAGAATATATTGCTTACAAATAAAATATTATAATATTTGCATCATTTTTATTGTATAGAATATACTGCTGGGCCCGACGCAATTAATTAAACCATGCCACTAGCGTGATGTTCACACGGTGGCATAAAGCTTTTGTAAAAGTCTAGTCCATTCTCCCTCCGCCCTCTGTTCATTGTTGAAAGTAAAACAATGGGCCAGAAGCTGTTATAAAAGTCTAGTCATGTCTTTTCTTTTTTGTAAAGAACTGTCTCTATCCACAATTATGATGTGAGATAGCTGGATGAATAGTGTTGATAAGACTTCGGCTTTTCAGTTTTCCCAGATTTGTTGACTAAGATATATAAATATATTAAAATGATTTACGATTACTATAGAAAATTTGAGAAATCCAAAATTATCCTCCTTTAACCTGATGGAAACAGCTATTAAAATTAAATGTACAAACAATGTATGTTTCTTCTCAGGACCCTCGCAGAAAGGAGCATTTTGTGGGCCCTATTATTTACTTTTACCGTGTTTGCCAAGTCTTATTGTTCTCGCTTTCCACTTTATTCATATCTAAACTGACCTCCAACCATTTTAAGTTGAACAATAATTAAATAAACCATGGTCGTTGCGTGATGGTCATGCAGGGTATTGGCTAAATCGTAAACTAAAATGTAAAATATATAAAAGAAGTTAGAAAAAGTTTGAAAAAAAAACTTAGTGTCCCCCTTGGTAAGATATACATTTTAGTTCCCGCAGTGGTATGCAACTTTCCTACTCGCCAGAAGTTCTTTTACTGTGCAAAGAGACAACATATTATGATTAGTCTTCGATAATCATTCCAACTTTACCCAGAATTTTCTATAAAGAATTGTCTCTGTCCACAAGTGTGATTGGAGACAACTGGATAAATAAGACTTGTTGACTAAGATATATAAGACTTATGCTGCACAATTGTTTTGCGAGACAAATGGATGAATACAGTTGAGATTTCTTCTACCCAGTTGAACTGTAGGGGAGAGGAGATTTCATTGGCTTGTTCGCCGCTCTCCACATGTTGATTGCTTATTTCAGATGCTTGATATTTAGTTTGCATTAAAAATCCTAAAATGTATTCATGTTATAAATAAATAAATTTATTTGTGAAAATATTAACATGGAATGTGAGAGGGTTATCTCTCCCTCAGGGAAAATTTAGAGTTAAAGAAACTTTAATTAACTGGAAGCTAGATGTTTTGTTCCTTCAAGAATTCAAATTGAGCAATGGTTTCCTTGACCAAGTTCTCTTTCTAATTTATGGAAGGAAGCTACTTTCTTTCATACTTTACATATAGATGGGAGTGGTGGGGATTTTATTGGTCTAGCTCCATAGATTATAAAATATGTCATTGATAAGGATGAGGATCCTTCACACAGTTGTGTTTGGAATCTTTTCATCATCAATGGACATCTAATTGGTTTCTGCTCTATTTATGCTCCAAATGAGCCTAAAAATAGATCTGTTCTTTTGGATTAGATGGCTACAAATCTGCTTAATGCTAATTGGGTGTTGAGAGGAGATTTTAGCATGGTAGAGCATCGTGAAGATTTTAGTTGGTACAATTACTTCAAACTTTGTAATGAGGAATTTGAAAGGTGGATTTATAATCATAATTTATTGGGAGTGGTTCACCCACTATGGCAGAATAGGAAAATAGTGCCAAATTTAGCATCAGATTTTAGTGCAATTTTGGCTTTGAAATGAGCCTTTGAAAAAAGTTAGAGCCCAACTGAATCGATCACTATGCATCATATTTAGCATCATACTTGATGCTACATTTTGGGTTAGGTTTGGCGTTGACTCTTACACCACAACCTTGCACATGTCATTTGTGGCACAGGTTAACAAAGCAACCAATTGTGTCTGCTTGGCAATGGGGATTTGACTGGAAATGATGCCATATTGGGCATTAAATTTCACTTCTCTTGTTGCTTTTGGTTTTGCTTATGATTTTTCTTCTTGTTATGCTTCCAGTTTTGCTTCTTGTGTTGCTTCTAGTTGTGCTTCTATTATAACATCTTTTGTTTCTTCTGATTTTACATATGGTTGAGCTTCCCATTTAGCTTCCACTTTTGCTTCTATTATAATGACCTTTTTTCTTCTAGTTTTTCTTAAAAATTGGCTTCCTATTTTTCTTCCAAATCTTCTTTTATTATAACATCATTTGTTGCTTATAGGTTTGCTTCTGTACACACTAAATAGTGCACTTCTCTAAGTCATTACTTCCAAGGGAATCCATGAATGAGAAACTTTGAGAAAGTGAGCTAGAGCTCCCTAGGCATGGAGTCACAAGGATGTTGATGGTGCTTTCAGCTAGAGCTATTGAAGCATGCAACCTTGCTAGTAAACCACACAATGGTAAATTCAAAGAGACAAGGGCAAGAATGCCAATATCCTCAAGAATCAATGAAAGCTATGATGTAATAAGTAAGCTAGAATGCAAGAAATGATCTCCAAAAGCTCCAAAGTCTCCAAGAAATCTTGCAGCATAAGATTAGCATAAAAAGTGGGGTGCTAAAATGAGAGTGGCTCTCATTTTAAAGGAATTGAAAAGGAATGGACCATGGAGATTAAGAGGTAAAAGATTTAATCAAGGGTGGAGCTTGAAAGAGGAGCAATCCATGTGCACAAATATCTTCCAATGAGAAAATAAGAATTGACTTTTGTGTCCATATGAGACAAAAAATACTTTTCTTCTTTCTATAAAATAAGAATAATGTCTTATTTGTGCAACTTAAGATAAGAGGAAAAGTGGGAGCTTTTTTTATTTATTAAAAGGGGAGGAAATTCATTTTAAATGAATAAAGACTTTAGGATAAAATGGTTAGCCCAAGGCAAATAATCAAAAATGATAAAAATAGGATTTGATCAAGGAAATTGATATAATTGAAAAATGTTGACTTTTGAAAATATTGATTCAGGGATTTGACAAATTGCTAAATGGGGGCCCAAAGTCTAGGCGACCATTTTAGGGTGCATACATTTGCCCCTCTTTGACTAATGTGAGATCGATTTGGGATGACATGCAGTCAAATAATGAAATTGAAGTGTGAGATCAATTTGGGATCACAAAACAACCCAGATGTGTGTTCGACGGATGGGAACACATCAGGACAAGGATAAGCTGATTGAAAAAGACAAGGCCAACACCGTTGTAAATAGGTAATTGTCAAGTTTGAGATAAGAGATAAGAATCTCAAGGTTCAATTGATAAGCTCAATCAAGGATTGAAGTTTGATAGGTACTACCCCTTTGTGATCAAAATCGAAATGAGATAGAGGAGAAACAACAAATTGATAAATTTGATCAAATCGAACTAAAGATAAGGTTCTTGATGTAAGATAAAAGATATAAAGATCACAGAACCAAGGTAGATCATCAAGCATGAAAGATGATGCCCCAAGGCTAAATTAGAAGAAAAAGAAGTGGGATGAAAGCAAATGAAAGATAGAAATTTGTAAGAAGTGAAAAGAAATCGAGAGAATAAAGAGAATTTGCCTCAAGAAAGAGGATGCCCCAAGTCAATCAACTGTTTAAGATAGGAAATTTTGATTGAGATCACGAAAGAAGATAAGAAAATGAAGATCAAAATGTGATCACAGTTTGATTAAAAGTCCAAAGGAAAGATGAAGGAAAAACCCTCTCCAATGCATAATGCAGCCTAAAAATGCAAATTAACATGAAGTCTAAAAATGCAAGCTACATGAAAAGTGGTTTTCTTGCATGGTTACAAAGTTGTTAGACTCTCATATTCATCATCAAGTGTTATTGATAGCATCGCAAGATCATACAATGCACACTAGGATGACTATATGAATCTGAATATGATCTATATTAGATAGATATGTGGGAATCCCACCTAGGAACCAAAGACATATAGGTCAAGGTGACTAGTGTAGTGAAATTACCTAAGTCTAATATGACAAGATTATACTCACATCAAGACACAAGGAAAGTCAAGATGGCTATAAGTATGCACTTGCAAAAAATAGTCAAGGATAATACCTTGTAGATCCTTAGTGTCAAGTGGATCAAGCACGAGTGCTCATGACAGTTAGGATCAACAAAATATACCCATAGGCAGAAAAAGAAATAAAACATGTCCTCATGCCCCCAGTCTTCTAGCTCATCGTCATTGAAAACTATTAGGGAGAGAACACTTAGCAAACAAATCATCATAGATAGCACACAAAGAAATAAGGTCAAGCAAGTCTCATCAAGTGCATGTGTGTAGGTCATAGAGTCAAACTTCAAGTATCGCATTTTTCAGTGAGAAATACTGCATGATTCTAGACTGCATGTAGGATATCTGATAAGTGTTGAGAAACATTGAATGCTAGGGGAGTGTTGAAAAACACAGTTGGGTAAGTGTGACTATTTTTTGGGATTTTAAATTTTTTGATTTTTTGGTATTTTTGAAATATATAATTTTTTGGAGATATATCAAAGTGCCTATTGCTAGGTTTCCACTAAGATGATCATTTTTTCAAGAAATTTTCCAATTTTTAGAATTTTTAACAATATATCATTTTTTTGGATTTTTTTTTTAGGATTAATAAGTATGTACAAAGGATGCCCTTAGACAGAACGGCCATCAAACTCCCAAGCAAGATCAGATCGTGTACTCCCAATGTCTAGCAAGGTGGAGGACACGAAGGATTAGCAAGTTGGTGAAAGAGATGAAAGACACAAGAATGAAGGGAAGAAATCATCAAAGGAAAAACTCTTCAAGAGTACTGATCTGATTTATGAAAACCAGATTACAATACCTGGTGTGATACCTATAGTATTGTAGATTTCAAAATGAAAATTGAGAACAACAAGATTGCAAACCAAAAACTATCTCCATTCTATTCAAAATTGGAGTTTATACAAGTCGGATGAATCCCAAGGGTCACACAAATCCCTTGGAATTGAAAAGAAGAGTCATCATAATATTTATTACAATTAAACTATTAAAACTATCAAAATTTATCAAAAAACTAAATATAAAATTTTGGTCCACTTGGAGAAGGCATAACTTTCTCATCCTAGCTCCAAATTATGAACCGTTTGATGCATTGGAAAGATATTCAAATAATCTTGATCCAAAGTTTGGAAATGTTGATGTTCCATCACATATACGGGCACCATATTTGTCCAAAAATATACTGAAGACCCTCAAAAATGCAATTTACTAAAACATATGAAATTTTTGGAAAAATTAGATTTCAATATTTTCCCAGTTTAATCCTGATCAAGTACCCAAGCTAGGGAAAAATTATCATGTAAAGCACATTCGGACAAGCAATGAAAGACCAGCATAGGATAAGTCACAAAAGCATAATGAAAAGGAAGGAAAGGATGCAGTCCAAAGGAGTAGACATGTCAAGAGGCTTCATAGCATCGTGTTTTACTATTTTTTATTAGATCAAGACCAAAGAGGAAAAGGATAGGAAAAGGCTAGAATGAATGAAGGAACATAAATATGAAGGCTAAACATGAATGGAATGAAAGCAAGATCATCGTAAGATAGCTCACAAGATAGCCAAATGTTCGTGTGTAGGTTAACATTGCCAAGATCAAAGATGGAAGATGAAATAGATGAAATATGTAGAAGAACTACGCATAATGCTTGATTGCCAAGTTTTCATCATGGTACTTATCCAAGGCACCACAAGGGAGTGGTTTTCACCATAGGACAAATTTATTTCTCTTTACCTTTTCTACCAAGGTGCCTGTTTCTAGGTTTCAACCAATGCACATTTTCAATTTTTTCATTTTTTTTTTTGTTTCTATTTTTTGAATTTTTTCTATTTTGGAAGAAGGCAAGCTTTTTAGATAATTCTCATTGAAAGGATAAACCATGATATGCCAAGGATTCAAAATGATATGCTCAAAGATGCAGATAGGGAAAGGAAGATGGAAGAGAAAAATGGAGGATAAGGTTTTATGTAAAGCAAGTGAGGTTAGAAGATAGGAGGAATAGGCAAATGAGGAAAAAGGATAGAAGGTAGAAGGATAATGAATGGAAGGATTGTGACAGGGTAGATGGAAAGGAAGGAAAGATCAACATCAACACACACCTTTAAGGGTGGTGAGAGGATGGATGAAATGTGAATGAAGCAATATGAGAAGGAATATGGCGAATGGATAGCAGAGGTTATGGTTTAGGCGCATGGAATGGAAGAATGTTTTTCGAAGAAGATGAAGTGGAAGCCTTTGGAAGCTTGAATGTCAACTTCAGTTTTTGCTCAACATCAGACTCCTTCAAGAGAGACTTTGGAATCCATATAGCCATAGGATTTTCATTTATTTTTGATCATTTAGAGAGAATATCTTCAATGATGGATTTTGGAACCCATACTTGTCTTGTAGTTTTCTTCTTAGATATCTCTTTTGACTTTATGCCTCCATGTTGATTAGAGGAGACATGGTGATCTTCTTTTTTTGATGGATTCTTGTATTGCTTCTTTTTCTTGTATTGAACATTCAAGTTACTTCCAAAAGACTTGGGACTTGTGGAAGAAGAAGGAGGATATGACTGGTTTAGATGGGTGGGTGGATGAAAAGGATTCAAGGGTATGCATCTATGTTGATCTTGAGGAAAGATAGGAGATGGAGGAACATAAGGACCCAAGATGGATGATGAATTAGGAGAGTTAAGAGGGGAAAGTGAAGTTACATAAGGGCCCAAGATGGAAGGAAGATGTGAAGCCCTTAGTATTAGTGGAGGAGGTCCAAGGATGGACGTGGAAGATACAAAAGGATAATCAATAATTTCATCAACATCTATATGACAACCAAGGATATCAACATCTTTAGAGTGAGCCTTAGGATTTGCAATAGGATCATGAACATCTTGAATATGAGAAACTTCTTTGATAGGATTGTTCAGAGCTTGCAAAGACTTAGGAAGAGTTGGAAGAAAAAGTGAACATGGAGTGATAGAACAAGAAGATGAAAGACTTTGATCTTGACAAGGAGCTTTGGATAGCATAAACGTATCATTTTTCTCTTGATTTTCAATAGGCTCAACATTGGAAGTAGTAGCTTGATCTTTCTTACGAGAAGACTGAAGAAATGGTGGAATGGATGAGAAAGGGTGTAGAGGATCAAAAGAACCACAAAATGGATGAGAGACATCATGAAAAGGATTGGATGACATGGAGGGTTCTTGATCTTGATCTTTCTTTATGTTCTTTTGTTTATCATTTTTAAAGTCCTCTTGACATGGTGCCACTTCTAAGGACAAGGAAGCATGTTGGAACTGTATGGAAGACTTTGGAAGAGATAGTGAAGGACTAGCTAAAGTAGGTATTGTAGTGCATAAAGGCTTAGGCTCTTTAGGTTTAGCATTATTGAAAGTATTTGCAGCCAAGTGAAGGTCAATTTGAGTTTCTTTAAGAGATAGCCCTTGAGGATAACTATAGGGAACCACATGGAAAGTATTAGGATCTTTGTTGGATGAAGGATTTGTGAAAGATTTGGAAGAATCAGAAGCTTTAGGAAGTGTATGGGCTTTGGAGGAAGTAGAGGAGGGAAGGGAACCATCACAAGACAAAGGTTCAACATTGTCATGATCTTGCTTGAGAGTGTAATCTTTTTCTTTAGCATGAGAGTTCTTAGAGGAAGGATTCTTATAATATTGACATTTCATATCAGCATGGTACATTTTATATTCCTCAACAGAAGTGGATGCATCATCTAGGTATTGTTGACAAAAATCATCAAAGTCTTGTTCAAAATCAGAATCATATGGATCACCATCACAATCTATCAAATGTGATGTCCCATTTCCAGTAAGCACGAGCACACAACTAGGAGGACTCTTAGGAATAGAGGTATCATAAGGACTATCATATTGCTCATCATGGTATGTCTTGATAAGAGAAGTAAGACTCTTGGGAGAAGTAGAAGAGGAATGAGATTGTGAAGAAGAAGAAGGTGAGGACCTAGTAGAGGAATAAGACTTGGATAATGAGGAATGTGAATAATGTCTAGAAGAGTCATGATAAGACTTAGAATGTGAAGAAGAATGAGAAGACTTAGAAGATGAAGAATGTTTAGAATAAGGAGGTCATGATATGATCATGTCTATGATCCTAGCAAAGGTGTCTGATTCAATCATCTTTCCTTTTATTTTTGCTTTAAGTTTGTCACCCATGAGATATCCAGAAGGACTATTGGAGGAATAAAATTCTTTGAATTGAGCAATGAGTTCAAGATCATCCATTCTCAAGAGAGGTTACATAAAAAGGTAGTTAAAATTCATGGTTCTAGAAGAGGAGGGATCAAGCATGGAAGTGAAAGAATTGATGAATAGAAGAAGGTCGACTAGAAAATGAGAGGAAAAGAATCAAGAAGACATGAAGAATTTAGGAGGAAGAGGAAGAAGCATGAAGAAAGAAGAGAAAGGATGAAAATGGGAGACTAGGAAGACATGGGAGATGTGGAAGAAAAGTGACCAAGAGTCATTTTTTGCAATTTGATACCATTTGAGTTCATTTGGATGTTGAGCAACATGTCACAGCACCTAAGATCTAAGATCTAGACTGACGAAAGAGGATTGGAAGTGACACAAATCAACTTCAGATTGCAAGCAGCAGTGAGACAACAAAAGGACTCTGTGCAATAGTTTCGAGGCTAAGAGAGCGATATAATTTCTCTAGGTGATATTTCACATAAGGTAGTGCGATAGTTTCCAGGCAGCTGGTGTGATAGAATGTATAATAGGCAAGCGATACAATAGTAGCGACAAAGTATCGCATGAGATTTCTCAGGAGGGTGTGCAATGGTTTTCTAGTATCGTAAGAATCTTGACTAGTTAATATAAAAAAACTCAGTTTTGAAGGCAATTCGGTCAATGTTTCAGTTTGATGGTTTATTTTTTTGACTCCAAACACAGTACTAGCAGTAATCAAACAAGTTTGCAAATAGTAGGTGATCAGACATGTCATAAAACACTTGCACAAGGGCAAAAGCAACCTTGCAAAGACAAGCAATTGTGATATCAAAGTGAAAAATCCTATGAATGCTACCATGATATTTGATGTTTGAGAACATTTGCATGAGTAGATCACAATGAGAACACTTCAAGCACTTACTAGCCTAAATAGTTAATGGCTCAATACTTAACAACTTGGCCCACACTCTATGTCGCATCACATCACACAAAGTGGTTTCCCACAATAGATATTGGCTCTATCATGGAAGTGCCAATAACATAAGCAAAGGAACATAGATGGTGAGTAATCTTGGGGTGATCCAAGTTAGTCCACTAGGATCAATCCTTGTACCAAGATGTTAAGCAGAAAAATAGGGTAGCTTCTATCTATGGTTCTTAGTAAGGGCTTCCATTCGTAATACCCCTCTTGCTCCCTAAAGGGACTCCTTACCTTGTGACAAGTAATGAACCTCATGGACACATGAGTACCTTAATCATTCTTGCTCAACATTTTCCTCATGGTCACAATCCCACAAGTACTCACATTAAGTGAAGACAAGTACTATGTCTACCAAGGTTTTGCGTCCTTGATAGCCTTGAGATTATAGTGGGTTGGAATAGCTCGGTATTAGCTTGTCCCCACTTGGGTCGTTCCTCTTGATTTTTCAAGAGCAGGCCCGCTAAAGGATCTTAAACTACACAAAAAGTGGATCAACTCTTGAGAGTCAGGATTTCTGGTTCACAACAAGGGTGAAGATCATACTCTCCTTTCTCAAAAATCTTTCCCAAACACACCAAGAAAAGGCTCAATTAGCCTTCTTGCTTTCGAAATCTAAAGATGGGTTAGGATTTTTGGCTCACCACAAGGGTGAAGAGCATAGTTTACTACCACCCAAAGATTAAAACAACAAGATATTAAGTGCCTATGAAAAGAAACAACTAGTATATGCCGCACTTAAAAATGAAAGTAATGAACAAAAAAACTTGATTGTTTTTATGCGTTGGGTAGCCCTGCAAAAACAATTAGTAGACCTTTTGTATTTGGAGCTTTGACATGCATTCTTTTAAGAAAATATTTCAAGCAATGAGAGCACCTACAAGCACAACTTGTTATCCCCACAATGGTCAACACATAAAAAATCAGATAATCTACAAGTAAAAGAGCTGATCAAATGACAAAATTTGAAAATGAAACCAACATGGTTCGATCAGGCTCGAAAAGAGCTTTCGAACGATATATCACACTTCAATTTTTGATATTGTATGCGAAAATTTCTCAAAAATGGGTGCCAGTTTTGTGGAGTGGCATGGATTTTGAAAATGCTAAAGTTTTTAAAAAGATAACATAAAATCCGAAACTTGCAAGATAAAAAAAAGAGCTAAAAACAATCACTTCCAGGTCTGCACAATATTTCAGTTGCCAAAAGAATCGTACGATACTTCTCTATATACTGGTGTGATATTTTCATTTTGGGCGATAGATCACACTATGTGCAGGCGATAAACCTCTGTATGGATATGTGACAGAATGTCATATGGCCAAGCGATACTTTTGTTGGAAAAGTATCGCATGGGTATAAAATAAAGTATCACATGATACTGGAAGACTGTTGTACAATAATCCTGTTAAAAAAAAAATAGAGAGAGCTGAAACAACAAGCAAAAATTGATGAAAAAATAGCAGAAATGCATGAAAAGAAGGACAAAACAGAGCTGTTCTGCAACACGATGGGCGCAAAAAATGTACACACTAAATAGTGCACTTCTCTAAGTCATTACTTCCAAGGGAATCCATGAATGGGAATCCTTGAGAAAGCGACCTAGAGCTCCCTAGGCATGGAGTCACAAGGATGTTGATGGTGCTCTCAACTAGAGCTATTGAAGCATGCAGCCTTGCTAGTAAACCACACAATGGGAGATTCAAAGAGACAAGGAAAAGAATGCCAATATCCTCAAGAATCAATGAAAATGAAATGCAATGCAAGCTATGCTAGGAATGAAGATACAAGCTAAGCTATGAAAGGAAAGTATTCCAAACCCTTGCTAATTAAGCTATGTGAGCTAATCTAAAGCATAAAGGAAACTAAGCTAGATGTAATGAAAGCTATGATGCAAGAAGTAAGATAGAATACAAGAAATTATCTCCAAAAGCTCCAAAGTCTCCAAGAAATATTTTAGCATAATATTAGCATAAAAAGTTTGGTGCTAAAATAAGAAGAGAGCTCTCATTTTAAAAGAATTGAAAAGGAATGGACCATGAAGATTAAGAGGCAAAAGATTTAATCAAGGGTGGAGCTTGAAAGAGGAGCAATCCATATGCACAAATATCCTCCAATGAGAAAATAAGAGTTGACTTTTGTGTCCATATGAGACAAAAAGTGCTTTCCTTCTTTTTATAAAATAAGAATAATGCCTTATTTGTACAACTTAGGATAAGAGGAAAAGTGGGGGCTTTTTTTATTTATTAAAAAGGGAGGAAATTCCTTTTAAATAAATAAAGACTTTAGGGTAAAATGGTTAGCCCAAGGAAAATAATCAAAAATGATAAAAATAAGATTTGATCAAGGAAATTGATATAATTGAAAAATGTTGATTTTTGAAAATATTGATTCAGGGATTTGACAAATTGCTAAATGGGAGCACAAAGTCTAGGCGACCATTTTAGGGTGCATATAGCTTCCAGTTTGGATTCCCATTTTGCTTCCACTACAAATTAGATCACATTTAAATTGTAAATATATATGTTTCAAAGTATCAAGACATACACACAATGAACAACTTGGATCACATTTCAATTGCAAATAACTTTAAGTTTTAAAGTACAAAGATATGCACACAATGAACAAATTGAATAAAATATATACATAAATTATGTACTTAAATATACAAAAATGGCATAAATGCCAAGTCAATAATAGAACTATAAAAATATGGCATGTGCCATGTAAAGGTCAATATGCATGATACAAATGTTGAATATATACATAAATTGGTCCTTCAATGACCATAGCTAGAACTATATGTCTCTACCAATATCTATGACTATGGTGGATCATCAAAATTGAGCCTCTTCGATGTAGTACATGGCTTTGTAGGTGGCTGCACAAGAATAATTCAAATGCTAAATAAAATATCTTTTTCTCAAAATAACATCAAAATAACTAAATAATGAACTGTAACTTGTTTGCAATTGAATTATCGATTACCTCATGTCTTTCTTCTATTGTTGGGCCATGTAGTAAAGTTGATGGGCCCCTTCTTGCAAAAATGAGACTCATAACAAAATGGAAAGGTAGAGGATCTATGGGAAGTCATGAAGAGGGTTGTAACAAGTAAAACAAATTTAATACAAGTTAGTAACATATATGTCAAAAAATACTAAAAAACTAAAAATACATGGAATAAAAAAAATACTTACCAAAGCCTCAGATGGATCTCTTATACTTGTAGGAGGCATAGTCATTGATGAATCAATTATGAACATTTCCCATATGGTAAGTGATAAAATATGTTAAGTGAGAAATTTAAAAATTAAGTTTATTTTTTCACATCACCACTTTTTGGCATACCATGATCCTGCACATACCCACATCGACAAGCCTTACTGAGCAAGAACATCCGGGGAAACATGGAAAGATGGGAGAACATTGGACAAGTTCATTCTCTATAGTGGGTTAGAAACCCCGATGGTATGACATGTGTTAACCATCATCGAGACTTCTGAAACTACAAACCACTTCGCATGATAAAAGAAATCGAGGGGGGGGGGGGGCAAACACAAGAAATATTTTAGGTGATGTAGAAGGAGTCTAGTTTCTTGGAAAATTTTCAGGGATCTTGGCTTACTAGAAGTGAACCTCAGGAACTTTGGTTGTGCACAATAGAGCCATATCCACTAGGCTAGGAGTCAACTCAGTTTGGATTTCTCAGGCTAGTTATTTCCACGAGTTTCTTGAACAAACATTCAAGGTGATGAAAACTTGTATGCAAAAGAGTGAAGATTAGGGATTTTTCTTTTAAAAGTAAACCAAAGCATTTAAATTTCAGAGCTCTATCCAAATCTGGAGTTTTGAATTTTTTATTTTACTTTTTTGTGTTGGAAACTGAATTGAAACAATTGTTGTATTGTCATTGATGTCAAACCTTAATTGGTAAGATTGTTGCTACTTAGGAAAGTACTATATCTATTTGAGTGTTGCTAAGAGGGCTAAGCAAGGTTGGTAACAATAGCACCTAAGGAAAGGTTGAGTTATATTGTTACTACAAAGTGTACTTGACTATGTTGGACTATGATGAGATAATGTATTGTTTATCTTAGTAAGAATGAAGACTAAACTGGTAGGCTTAACCGAGAAAAGAATGGAAAAATCATGTTTAAGCTGAGTGATGTTAGTGTCGACCGAGTTAGTATATGCCAAGAAAAATTATAGTGTCGAACGAGCACCAATAAATTGCCGAGGAAGACAGTGCAAGCCGAGGAGACAGTTTTAGTATTGACTGAGCATTCTACATGAAGACCGAGTGAACAATCACAGTATTGACTAAGCATCAGCAATTTTATATTTGAAGAGAATTTAATTTTGGAGCTGACATTGTTGAATTCTTGGATTATGTAAAATGTGTTGACTTTATTTATTGATTGTTTGGAAGCGTTAAATGCATTGTAAAATGTTTTATTGTAAATCTTTAAGAGATTTGAGATGATTCTAGAAAGGGAGCCGAAGAACATAAAGTGGGTAGGTTCAATGAATCTGACCTAACCCTAAGATCTACGAACGAGATTGAGCAGAAAAAGATGAGTTAACCTAATTGAGGAAAATATAAGGGAACCTAAACATTGTGATATGTATGCACATGGTGAACAGAGAATGCTGGAAGAGGAAAATTTTTATTGACTGAATAAGCAGAAAAGGCTAAAGGAGAAGTGTGGTGATTTCTTGAAGAAAAGTTCTGAGCAGATCAGAGATGGAAATGGAAAAGTTTCAAAGTCAGTAAACTAGCGTTAGTGTATGGAATCGAAACTAATATTTGTAAAGTGAGTTGTATATTTTTCAGATAATACTGCTGCTACTTTCTAACCATTGTAATAGTCAAAATCCTTTTAACAGAGGTTGACCTAACAATCATATGTTAAATCCTTTGAACAA
This sequence comes from Chamaecyparis obtusa, assembly GCA_027943335.1. Lineage (NCBI taxonomy): Eukaryota > Viridiplantae > Streptophyta > Pinopsida > Cupressales > Cupressaceae > Chamaecyparis > Chamaecyparis obtusa. The sequence goes on from BSBK01004739.1 coordinate 75,002, forward strand.
GGTTGCATTCTAATGGAGTGTATGTAAGTCCTATGACTATGCTCACTTTTAACAGGGTGATTGAAATCCTTTGATCGGGTCACATTTGACACTGTGTATTGTAACCTTTAACAGGGTTGGCTTTTTACCGAGCTCACTTGAAAAGAGTGAAAATAATAGTAGCATGTTACAAAGTGGTTTTTCCCAAATTGGGTTTCCACTATAAATCCTGGTGTTTATACTTGTGTGAATGCTTAGATCTGAACATTACTATGTTTTACAAGTTAAGTTATAGCTAGGTAGTGGACTGCATTGTTAGATGTTTCTATTATTGAATTAGTGATGACCGAGTTTGTTTTGGTTTTGGATCTGATTTAAGGATAAGTTTATGAGATTGTTTTATACATCAGGACCTGAGAACAACTAATTCACCCCCCTCTCTATTGTTCTAAATCATATTAGCAATTGGTATCAGAGCTCAGTTGCTTATTATTAGTGTTGACAGATATCAAGTTTAAAGGGACTTGAAGCAAATGATCAGGACTTATAAGAAGGAGCTACCGAAGTTGAACAAAGAAAAATTCCCTACATGGCACAACTTGATGAAGCTGCATCTAGATGGTATTGGTGACTCTGCAAAGTACTACATTGAGAAGAACTATGTCTCACTTGTTGCACCTTTGACTGCCAAAGAAATGAGAGCTAAGAAAGAACATAATCAGGCAATGCTGGAAATTGCATCTGCTCTAAGCTACCCAAAATTTGAGGACATTAAGGACTGTACAACTACAAAGGATATGTGGGACACTCTTGCAAGGATCTATGGTGGTGACTTGAATGTGCTGAAAGCAAAGGCTGAGAGTCTTAGAGGTAAGTTTGATGAAATGAGAATGCAAGAAGGTGAAAACATTGCACAATATTGTAGTAGAATAAAAAAAGTTGTGAATGCTATTAGAGGAGCTAATGGGACAATTGATGATGAAACTATAATAGGAAAAGTATTAAGAACCTTGTGTTCTATATATGCTATTAAGATCTTAGCTATTCAGGAATCTAGATGTAACTCTACTAATGTGCTTACCTTGGAAAGTTTGGTTGGTAATCTGACTGCTTTTGAACTCTCTAATTATGATAATTTCACCATTGGAAGTATTGGAAATGTTGAAACTACTTTTAAGTCATAGCTAGTTCTGAATAAGCCAAAGAAAGAAAAAGAAAGATGCATCAATGAAAGTGAAAATGAAAGTGATAGTGAAAGTGACAGTGACACTTCTGATAGTGAAAGTGATAGTGACACTTCTGATGAAGACCTAGAAGATCTAGAAGCTCCTATGGCTAGAAGACTGAGAAGGGGAAAAGGAAAGTATAAAGGTAAACTCCCTATTATATGTTTTGCATGTAATTGTTACCCTAATTTCCATGTGCATGCAAATTTGGCTGATATCTATTCCAAGGTCTCTGTTTTTACCTTGCCAAACTTCCCTGAAAATTTCATGAAATTGTGCCCTGTTCTCTGCTCTCTGCAATTTATTTTATCCTCTGGTCTGCAAGTAAAAAAAAAATCATCAAGTAGCCGTTGGAGGAAAAAAAACCCTAAGTCACCCTAAGCCAAGTTCTATTTTGCAGTTACCTTTTTGGGCCACTTAAGTTCTTCAATTTGCATGTGTGCTTTATTCTCATTGGTCGGTCGCAGGTTCTCTTATTTCCCTGATGGTTACATTTTTCTTTCGGCGATTTAATGACTACATGTTTCTCACAGTCGCTAAATGTTTCATGGTTACCACTTAATATCTTGTGACCTAGCAAATGCTACTTCTCTTCAGTCACATAATTGCTGATTGGCTAGCGGTCTAAACATGTGGGGTCCCAGTTAGAAGATCTAATGGTTTTTATGAATTCGCAAGGGGTTCTTCTGACACACACGATCTTGCAACAGTCGTTGATCTTCCAAGTATGCAGCTCTTCAAACCTTGTGTGGGTAGTTTGCCACATTTTCTGACTTGGAGGCATTTCATTGGTTGAGAAGAGATGACTTGTAATTTGTCAGCAGGCCTGGTTGTCTAATAGATGCAAAAGATCAAGGGCTGGCATGTTTTCTCATGAAATGTGTCTAAGGTATGTGAACTTAAGACAGCCGTTGATCCTCCTATATGATGTAACTCTTTAGATAGGTGGGTCCACTGCTATGTGTATACAAATGGTGGCTTCTGATTGGTCCACATAATGGTGATTAGGCATGTTTCAGTGGGACCAAGTTCCAATGTTGCGAAGGCCTCTGACAGATGTAGAAGATCAATGGCCGGCGCATCATCTCATGGGTTTTGTTAGAACCATGAGATCATGCACTGACCATTTATTTTACTTTTTCTTAGGCACTTAAAATCCCAGGTGGGTCCTTTGATAGTTAGGCTGACATGCTAAAATTTGATTGGTCTGCATAGTGATGATTGGAATTGTCAGTGGGGCCATGTCAAAGGTTCTATAGGGTTGTTAGTTCTAAAGAAGATCAATGGAAAGTGTAAAGGTGCAAAGAATCTTTTTGACACATGCGATCATGCACCCGTTATTGGATCTTCCAAGTGTTCAAGAAAAGCTCAAGGTGGGTCCGTTGCTAGGTGTGCTGATTTGCCATGTTCTGATTGGTTGCCGAGTGATGAAAAGGCCATAGGTGTGTCCATTTGTTAGGGGGTCCCAGTCTAAAAAGAATCTACGACTAGTGTGTGTTCTCATGAATGGTGTTAGAACCATGAGATCATGCACCCACCATTGGATTAGAATCTGAAAATTGCAGTGGGTCTGATGTCAGAACTTGCTAGGGTGTTTGCTGAATAAGAAACCAAAACAAATGGAAAGATGACATGTGGCAAGATGTGCCTAGACTTAGTAAAGCATTCAGTGAATCAGTGACTAAAGGGGTTTCTCTTGTTTGCTTAGTGAGACCAGGGTTAACCAAAAGACTCAGCGATTCAGTGAAAAGCCTTGTTCGCTGAATCACCTAACTAGACCGGAGTTAAGAAATGTATTTCACAACTTAGAATTCTTCAGTCACATAGTCACCAAATAACTTAAAAGAGAAAAGGTCAAGGTGGGTCCAAGCTGGTAAATATGCTGATGTGCTCGATCCTCATTGGCTGTGGTATGCTGATATGGATTTGGACTTTTCAAAAGGGTTTTGCAACTGTTTCAAGATTAATCTAGGCTGTTCATTTGCCGAGAAATAAATGAGATCGATGGGCATGTTTTAAAATGACCATCTAGCTGTTAAATATTGAAATTTGAATATCTCTGTGAGGGTTTTTGCTAGTTTTTTATTCAATGGGATACAGCGAAAAGGTAGCTTAGGAAATTTATGTTTTCAAGACATTTGCAGTTGAGGGAGATGATGAGAAATCCTAGCCGGAAGCCATGGGTTGATTCCTTTCCCTAAAAGGTACCATTATTACATTCATGGGGGGGCTTTTGTGCAGAGAAGTTGATGAATCCAGGTTGCTTGTTTACAGGCAATGCAATATAGAGATGGGCACATAAGATATATTTGATCGGTCACATATTTTCTCAGAGTTGTATTTATGGTCAGATGTGACAAACTTAGGGTTTGTTACACTTATGCAAAATCTATACCCTAGTTAGTTTTGACTCTTTCTTGTGTGCAAGAGGAGGTATATATTGTATTTTTTGGAGCTTTATAGCTCATAATTCAGTTTTTGTAAAAGAAGAGTTCACAATTATAGAAGGAAATTTATCTTTTCTTAAGGGTCATCTGTGGTATCATTTCTACCCTCTAGCTTATACAATTTTAAAATTCCCATTGATAATAAAAACATTGCAGAGGCATTTTGTGACAATTCTTCAAGTCCCTATGCTTCCTTGTTTGAATTATCTCTTATTGGGTTAAAGTATATGATGTTTTCAGTGATATCTTAGGGTTCTTGATCCCTCTCTCTTTCTACAACTATTGTGTGTTATTGTGGATGATTAGATGTGAATGTTTTTGTGGGTATACTTTAACCCCCTAATAATCTTGTCCCATTCCTATGCTGAGTTGTAGAAGTGAATGTTTGTTTGCAGTTCATAAATTGTGTCTAATTTCTCAGAAATGCTATTGTTTTTGAAATCCTTCCTTTCCCTGAATAGCCCCTTTCTGTTGCAGACCCTTCTATGAAACACTTATGCAAGCCTATTTAGTGAGTTGTGATCTCCTAGACCTAATTTGTTCATTAATTTCATCCTCTATACTAAGATCCAAACCCTTCATTTTAGTGTATCACCTAGTAGGTAGTTTTCTTTCAAGTCATTTCCCTTTCAAGCACTCCTTCTATCCCTTTCCCTCAAAAGATTTACTTTTCATGTCAAGAAGAAAATTAAGGTGATTATCCAAGAGGAACCAGCCTAGAACCTGGAGGTGTCAACTTAGTTAGCATAGGTCCTAGAACCTAGAGATGATTCCTATTTTATACTAAGTTATCAAGACAAAGAGAGATTGAAACAAGGGTGCTAACTTAGTGTATAACAATTCTGGCATGCCCGGTGGGACAAGATAAAGTTCATTTTTTAAAGGTTATGTTATCTTTGATATACAGATTACATAAATACAGACTTTTAGAAGTTGTTCTATCAAGTATTTTTGGAAACTCCACTGATTTCACAGATCAAGGCTAACTTGTTCAAGGTTTATGAGAAAGATTGAGACTAGGAGCTCAAAGCCTACTGAATTTTTAGAGTTGCCATCAAAAAGAAGCTACAAAGGTAGGTCAACTCAAAGAACATCCCCTGCAGGGAGAGTTCAGTCTACACCTCCTGATACTTTAGAAAGGAGACCTTCACCCTTTCACTTGAGAAGAAGAGGAAGATCTCTAACCAGAGTTCTAGAAGAAGATTCAAATACAACAACCAATACAACTGATATAGTTGTTAATCTTTCGATTCCAACTCCTACAATGGCTAGATAGTTTGCTTTCGCACCTTTCAACCAGGGAAGTCCATTCACTTTTTGTTAGAAAGTAAAGATCCCCAAGATAACTGAGAGGGGGGGGGGGCGGGTGAATCAGTTATCTGATAATTTAACCATTCAACTACTTTAAACAATATAATCAATGTAGTAATTAACCATAGAAAGATAACCATACACAATTGCACAATAACACAAGATATGTTGACTAGGGAACCTCTTGAAAAGAGTAAACCCTGGTGGGAATGATGCCCACAAAATGATGCACTAATATGAAAGTTCCTTGTTAGAGGATGGACCCTGTTAGGAGTCTTATGAAATACATTTAGTACATATAAATCCCTATTAGGAGATTTTGAATCCCTGTTAAAAGATTCTAACCCGGTTAAGAGTTTATGGAAGATAGAAGGACCCACTGCCCAAACAGCTTCAAGTCAAGATCTCTGAACCCACTATCCAAAGGATCTTAGAAATATTCAATAGAATAATATGAAATAAATTACCTCCTTTACACTATGCCAAAACTGCACTCTCTGCTACACAAGATCACAATTCCTGATCTTTGTACTCACAAGTCTTCCTTCATCACTATATTAGCTATTTTCTTCACTTCATACATATATTCACATCTCAAATCTCACAATACATATTACAATAAGGGAAAAATTCCTTCTTATATACCAAACTCAAATAATTACAAATGAGTCAGTCCTCAATTACAAAATAATAATTTCTACATGCTACACAAAATTCACATAAAACTGTTGGCTTCCAAATACTATAACTTTCTTCAAACATATCCTCAAAGTTTTCACTATGAACCACATCATCATTAATGAGTCTTCAACATCCCTGTAACTACACAAAATCAAATTCCATCCCAGCTAAGAGATATCCTCCGATTTTTGAAAATCGCTACACAGAAACATTGTCTAAACACTACTTTCACCAAAATGCTCATAACTCTTATGAATGAATGAATTTATTTTTGTGCTATTAAACATAGGTTAATAACACACCAAAGAACATACCATCAACTTCACAAAAGAAAATCTACAATACAACATGTGTGCAAAACAAAACTGTACCTACTTCCCTACTGAAATCTAGAATATCACTGTGTTGACATCAATGACAATCCAAGTCATGAAAGCAACAACAACTGCTATAGAATGAATTCTTTTCATTCATTCCTAAAAATATCCACCATTGGCATTGATGGCAACATAGATGAAAAACATCCAATGTTCCAAAAATCTAATACTGCAACATCACTGCAAAATATCAAATCAAATCTTGCTTCATTTTCCTATTCATCTCTCTCATACAATCCACAATGTTTTTCATGTATCTTATCTCTCCCCCATTGACATCAATGAAAAAAATTCCATCACTAAGTCAACAACAACTTAATGTCAAAATACACTTTGTAGAAAAATACAGTAACAAGAATCCTCATGAGTCAGCTCATAAACTCCCCCATAGAGGAAGTTCCAACATCTAATCTAGAAGAAAGATAGGGCTCATATACCATTGAACGGATGCAATCATCTGCATCAATTCTCAGAAATAGGTTGGGGCATAACCCCAAGCATACCTCTCAGATACATAAATGTATCCTTAGGTAAAGGTTTTGTAAATATATCTGCTATTTGTTCCTTTGTACTTATGTACTCCAATCTTACTTCTTTTCTACAACTTTCTCTCTTACAACATCATACTTGATCTCAATATGTTTAGTCTTAGAATGTAAAATAGGATTTTTGGACATACTCACTCTACTAGTGTTATCACAATGTATAACAATAGGCTCATCAAACTTTATTCCAATATCCTTCAACATCTGCTTCATACAAATAATTTGATTACAATTGTTTGCTGCTGCAACATATTCTGCTTCTGCTGTACTTTGTGAAATACAATTCTGCTTCTTCCTTAACCAAGAGACCAATTTTCCTCCAAGAAAAAAGGCTCCACCACTGGTACTTTTATTTTCATCAATGCTACCTCCCTAATCTAGATCAGTATAGGCACATAAAGTAAATTCATCAGAGTTATCATACCATAATCCATAATCCATTGTCCCTTTCCGATATCTCAATATCCTCTTTACTACTGCATAATGTGATTCTCTAGGTTCTTCTTGAAATCTTGCTACAATCCCAACTAAATGTGCTATATCAGGTCTTGTATGTGTCAAGTACTGCAATCCTCCAATCATAGATCTATACTTTTTCTGCTCAACTGCTGGTGTCTCATCTTTGCTAGATAGCTTATGTCCAGTTACCATAGGTGTTCCAACAGGTTTAGAATCTTCCATTCCAAATATTTTCAATAAGTCATTCAAATACTTAGTCTGACTTACAAATATACCTTCCTTACTTTGTGTTATCTGTAATCCCAAAAAATATTTCATTTCTCCAATCATGCTCATCTCAAATTTAGTCTTCATTTCATCTGCAAATTTGTCACTGGCTTCATCTTCTCCTCCAAAGATAATATCATCAACAAATATAACTATAACCAACAAACCATTCTCAATTTCTTTTGTGTATAAGTTACTATCTGCTGTTCCTTTTATAAATCCCAATTTCAGTAAATACTTATCCAATCTTGCATACTAGGTTCTACGTGCTTGTTTTAATCCATATAAATCTTTCTTTAACTTACATACCATATATCCTTGTTGTGTCAAAGGAAAACTTTCAGGCTGCTCAATGTAGACTTCTTCTTCCAATTCACCATTCAGAAATGCTAACTTCACATCCATCTGATACACTTTGAATTTCTTGTAAACTACATTTGCTAGAAACATTCTCACTACTTCAAGTCTGGCCATAGGTTCAAACGTTTCTTCATAGTCAATTCCTTCTTGTTGTGAATATCCTTTACATACCAATCTTGCTTTGTTTCTTATCACTTTTCCTTGTTCATTCATCTTATTTCTAAATACCCATTTTGTTCCAATCACATTCTTGTCTTTAGGTCTAGGGACCAATTCCCATGTCTTGTTTTTTTCAATCTACTCTAGTTCTTCTTTCATAGCATTAATCCAATGTTCATCTTCACAAGCTTCATTAGTAGTCTTAGGTTCAATTTTAAAAATCAAACATAAATGTACCTTATTTTGAGTCAAAACTCCTCTATCTAGACTTCCAATAACTTTCTCAATAGGGTGATGTCTTGAAATATACCTGTTAGGTGTCATAGTTACTAATCTTGTTCCAACTGTAGATTCTTCTCTGCTTTCTTCTCAGTTTTCTTCAGTATGACATTCATTCAGAAAATCACTGTTAGTTTCAAAAAATAATTCTGTATTTTCAATGTTAGGCTGAGGTTGTGCTTCTCCATCAAATTCATAATCAAGCATTCTTTCCTGAATTTTAAAATTCTCATCAACTTTTACATTTTCACTTTCAACAATAGTCTTAGTTATTTTGTTATAGCATCTATATGCTTTGCTTTTCAAAGAATATCCAAGAAATATTCCTTCATCACTTCTAGGATCAAACTTTCCTATATCATCATCTCTCTTTATATAATATTTACTTCCAAAAATTCTAAAATACTTAACTGAGGGTGCATGTCCAAACCATAATTCATAAGGTGTCTTGTTTGTATCTTCTCTGATTTGTACTCTATTCATAGTGTATAGTGTTGTGTTTACTGCTTCTCTCCAAAAAGTTTTAGCCAAATCATTCTCAAACAACATAGTTCTTGCTGCTTCAGTTATTGACCTATTCCTTCTTTCTACAATACCATTTTGTTCTGGTGTTCTAGGGGCTGAAAGTTGTCTCTTAATACCATTCATTTCACAAAAAGTATTAAACTCTCTAGATGTAAATTCACCACCTCTATCAGATCTTAGACACTTAATCTTCATTCTAGATTCATTTTCAATTTTGATTTTCATGATCTTAAATTTATCAAATGCTTCAAATTTTTCTTTCAAAAATGCAATCCACATCATTCTTGTAAAATCATCGACAAGAATCATAAAATACCTTTGTCCATAGAATCCTCTAGTCCTAGTAGGACCATTGAAGTCTATATGAACAATCTCTAGCTTCTCTGTCGATGTGAAATTATTGCTGAGAAATGAACTCCTTTTCTGCTTTGCCATCATACATTCTTTGCAAATCATGTTAGTAGGTTTCATAATTCTAGGTAAATCTCTTACCGCAAGTGTAGTACTCACCTTGACAATATTATCAAAGTTTATATGACAAAACCTTTTATGCCATAACCAACTGTCATCAATCTTAGTTACCAAACATGTCATCTTAGTAGGATTCAACTGAAATACATTACCTCTGGTTCTGGATCCCTTTCCAATTAGATTTCCATCTCTATCTTTTATCACACAAGTTTCTTCAGCAAACCAAACTTGATAACCCTTATCAACCAATTGTCCAACGCTTCGTAGATTATGTCTCAATCCATCAACAAAGTAAACATCATTAGTGTTAGTCTTTCCATCAAGAGTAATAGATCCTATACACTTAATCAAACAAGGTGCATTATTACCAATTCTAACAATTCCTCCATCATAATTATCTAACTTAACAAACTTTCTTTTATCTCCAGTCATATGATGTGAACAACCAGTGTCTATAATCCAATTAGATTTCTTTTCAACCTGAGAAACTAATGCTTTTTCTTCCCTTTTATCAAATTCAAAACTTTCTTCTTTAATTTCTACAAATCCTATTTCCTCAAAGTTATCATTATCACTATCACTTAAATGTCTTTCAATTCCTACTTCAAGATCTTCATCATTTGCATAATAACATTCTTTAGATCTCCTAGGTTTAAAGTTGTTTTTATACTTCTTAACTCTTCTAGGACATTTAGATGCAAAATGACCATATTCTTGACAAGTCCAATATTTAAAGATTTTCTTAGCATCTGGTTCTCTTTTTACAAGTAATGCAATACCTTCTTCAATCTTCTTATCTTCCTCAGATTTAGATCTGCTACTGCTGGCATAATCTCCACTCACACTAGTACTTCTTGATAATGTAGGTCTAATGTTAAGAGCACTGAATGTCATCTCCATTCTAGGTAGCATTCTTGATAATCTCAAATTCATCTTTTTTGTTTCTAATCTTCCAAGAAGAGTCTCTCTTGAAAAGTTTGATGTACAAGGTATCACTTGTTCAATCATCTATGTTGTCTGCTTGAATACTGGTGTCAAAGTTCTCATAATTTTCCATATCACTTCATTCTCTGTCTTATCACCTCCACAAGACTTTATTCCTATTACAATCTTAGACATCCTACCAATATAGCTTCTAATAGATTCATCTTCGATCATTCTGATATCTTCAAATGCACAAATCCAATTATGTAATCTAGCCTTCTTTACCTGTTCATCACCTTAAAAATTAGAATGTAAACCTTTCCAAATTGCATGAGATGTTTTCAAACATCTTACCTAACTGTATTCATTCTCTGGTAGTGTTGACAAAAGTGCTTCTCTTGCAAGTATGTTACACATGAATAGATCTAGCTCATCTTTAGTTCCTGCCTCTAGATTGTCTTCCTCAATGATAGTCTTCTCATTCTTTGTAATCAACCAATAACTTATTCCTAAACATAATAGATGTGTCTTCATCTTTTCTTTCCAACTGTCAAAATTTACTCCATCAAACTTAGGGCTTTCTTTCCTGATATTCGCCATGGATCTCCTTAAGTTGTTAAACTTTTCTTTCAAGGACTTGCTTCTCTGATAACAATTGTTAGAAAGTAAAGATACCCAAGATAATTGAGAGGGGGGGGGGGTGAATCAGTTATCTAATAACTTAACCATTCAACTACTTTAAACAATATAATCAATGTAGTAATTAACCATAGAAAGATAACCATACACAATTGCACAATAACACAAGATATGTTGACTAGGGAACCTCTTGAAAAGAGTAAACCCCGGTGGGAATGATGCCCAAAAAATGATGCACTAATATGAAATTTGCTTGTTAGAGGATGGAACCTATTAGGAGTCTTATGAAATAAATTCAGTACATATAAATCCCTGTTAGGAGATTTTGAATCCTTGTTAAAAGATTCTAACCCGGTTAAGAGTTTATGGAAGACAGAGGGACCCACTGCCCAAACAGCTTCAACTCAAGATCTCTGAACCCAATGTCCAAAGGATCTTAGAATTATTCAATAGAATGATATGAAACACATTACCTCCTTCACACTATGCCAAAACTACACTCTTTTCTACACAAGATCACAATTCCTTAGCTCTGTACTCACACGTGTTCCTTCATCATTGAATTAGCTCTTTTCTTCACTTCATACATATATTCGCATCTCAACTCTCACAATACATATTAAGACAAGGAAAAAATTCCTTCTTATATACCAATCTCAAATAATTACAAATGAGTCGGTCCTCAGTTACAAAATAATAATTTCTACACGCTACACACAAAATTCATATAGAACTGTTGGCTTCCAAATACTGTAACTTTCTTCAAAAATATCCTCGAAGTTTTTTCTATGAACCACATCATCATTAATGATTTTGCACCATCCCTTTAACTACTAAAAAATCAGATTCCATCCCATCTAAGAGATATCCTTCGATTTTTGAAAATCGCTACACAGAAACACTGTCTAAACACTGCTTTCACCAAAATGCTCATAACTCTTATGAATGAATGAATTTATTTTTGCGCTGTTAACCATAGGTTAATAACACACCAAAGAACATACCATCAATTGGGAAAAAGCCAATCTACAATAAAACATGTGTGAAAAACAAAACTATACCTACTTCCCTGCTGAAATCCAGAATATCACTGTGTTGACATCAATGACAATCCAAGTCATGAATGCAACAACAACTGCTACAAAATGAATAATTTGTATTCATTCCTAACACTTTTTTTGTACATCATGATGTGCCCTTGGTGGCATTGAAGATTTTACCTAACTTCACAGGTGAAGGGAAAACTAGAGCTTTCGAGCACATAAGAGATGTGACCACCATCTGCAGCTTACACAACATAACTCAAGAAGATGTGGCCGCAAAATTATTAGCAGCCTCTCTAAAAGGTAAGGCTCTTGAATGGTTTAGAACTCTAGCTATTGGTTCCATTAATTCATGGGATGGGTTAGGGGATGCATTAAGTAAGCATTTTGAAGATAAATCATATAATTTGTCTATAGTCGAGTAGTTAACAACCATAAAAAGAGACCCTCAAGAGAAAATGACAGATTACAATAGTAGATTCCTTAAGACATGGAATAGAATTCTAGTCTTAGTAAGACCATCAGCTGACCATGCCTTCCTTTACTACTTGCAAATTTTGAATGGTCAAATTTCTATCATGATCCAGTCTATGGGTGGTACTTCTTTACCCCAAGCTTTTGACATAGCTGTCAGGGCTGAAAATTGTTTAATTCAAGCAGGCATGATAGCTAGAAGACCACTAATGCCCATTTTTCCTAGCCTTCAACCCATTGCACCTACACAAGTGCCCCCATTTACCCCTATTCCCACCATATTAGCACCTCAAGCTAGTACTAGTGGTCAAGAACTGAAAACAAGCTTCTCTCAAGAGCTGTAGGAAATAAAGAATAGCCAACAAAGTAGTCAGCAAGAAATGACTAATTTGTTGCAAACCTTGACTAAAGAAATTACAAATCTAAAGAAGAAAAGTCAAGGAATCAGACCACCATTTCAGTCACAAGGCCAAGGTCCTTATCAGTAATATCAAAATCAGGGACAACCTTATCAGCAAAATAGGCCACCATACCAAGGAGGGTATCAAGGACAAAGACAAAATTTTAATCAGAGACCATTGCAACCATATAACACTACACCTCTCAATTCTGTAAATCTAGTGAGAGATATGGTTCCTAGTCAAAACAATATGGCTATGGATAATGAATGGTGTTTTCCTTGTAATCAGCCTCATAATCAGGCTACATGTTCAAATGGATGGATGAACCAAGATCTAATGGTTCAAAATTCATCACAAGCTGAATCAGAGGCTTCATGTAGTGGATTAGTTCCTCAGCAAGAACCACAAGAAAATGAGACTACTCTTTTCAATTGGGAGAAACTAGACTCCAATGGAGTCAATGATGAAGCTTCTTTTATTGCCTATACAAGAGCAAAGAGAACAGCTCAAGATATGGAGTGAGTAGACTCTGGTAATAAAGCTACTACATATGCAGAGCTAGTGCAGCAAGCTACCCCTACCAAATTCAAGGAGACTCCTGCTATTACAAGCAAAGAAGGCCAACGGTCCAAAGAAGTGGAGCCCATCATAGTGAAAGCACAACAAAGAGTACACACTGTGACACCTTTTAATATAGTAGACAACATGAAGAAGGTGAATGTCACCATGTCTATGTGGGACTCTTTGGCTATTCTAGGACGATCTGAAATTTTGAAGAAGGCCATGATAGAGGTAGCAACTCCTCCACCTACAAGAGAAGCTATAAAGCCAGTGTTGGTTAACACTGATCAAGAGAAGGAGACTCCAAGTAGCAACTACAAGGCCAACACCATTCAAGGTAGAAATTCAAAACCACCTTCCTTTTATGTATCTCTAATTATTGGAAAATCTTAAGTACATAATGATATGGTAGATAGTGGAGCTACTAGCACTGTGATGCCCAAGAAGGTAGCTAACCAATTAGGACTTAGATATGAACCCTTCCAAAAGAAGGTTACAGAACTTGATGGATCCTCGGTCAATACTATAGGTGTGGCTAAGGATACCAGTCTAATCCTTTATACTAGTCCTAATTTCTCCATCCTCCTTGATATATATATGATAGATCTCCCTGAATTATTTTCCATATGTCTATCAAGGGAGTTTATAGCCAAGATAGGAGGTTATCTTTCTTCTGGCTGGTCTCACATGCTCCTTCACACAAGATATGGTACCAAAGTTACCATTAAGTCAAAGAAATTGTCAGCACACCATATAGAACCTTATGTGCCCAATACCATCAATGCAAATTGCTCTGCATTTCATAGCAATGATTTCCAAACCATTAGTGAAGCAAGCACCAAGATAGAGAATATCCCTGATATTATGCTAGATGAAAGAGATGCAGAGGCCCAAGAAAGTCTTGTTTGGGATTTTGGTTTGGGAAATTATTTACTACAAGAAAGTGGAGCCATAGAACCAAGCCTTTTCAAAGAAGACACTGATTCAAATGATCAGAATAATTAGATTTGGGAACTATTTTTTGATGGAGCTAGAAGTAGACATGGTTCTGGTGGTGGTGCTATGTTAGTGTCCCCAAGAGGAGAAAGGTATTATACAATCTTTAGATTCAGTTTCTCCTACACTAGCAATACTGTAGAATATGAAAGTCTAGTCAATGGACTAGAATGGGCTAGAAAAAGAGGGCTTAAGGACTTAAAAGTTTATGGTGACAGTGAACTAGTTGTCAGCCAAGTAAGAGCGATAAGTGCAACCAAAAATGACACTTTAAGAGCATACAAACATAGAGTTTGGGATACAATTGAAGACTTTTGTGCTTTCAATATTGTTTCTATCCCTAGGAAGCTAAATCAAAATGCATATAGATTAGCTATTGTTGGATCTCAGTATGATATTCTGAATAGTGTTTCGAGAGAAGTAGATCAAAAGCATATCAAAGTGATTGTCAGACCCTCTATTACTGATAATGATGTCAATTGGTAGGTGTTTGACAATGATGAGCACACTCTATAGTTCTTGTTTGAAGAAGATGTTTTTTCAGAGCCTAATCAAGATAGGCTATCACAAAGCTATGGTGATCAAGTGATACAACTTAAGTCCAATAAGATGCCTAGAGGTCTGGTCACCTTAGAGATTGTCTTCAACAAGGATGGTAAAGTTAAGAAAAGAAAAGCTAGCCTAGTAGTTCAATAAGAAAATTGTGTTGAATTAGAGTTGGAACTAGGTAAGAGTTTACAATTTGGAAAAGTAAACACTGAATTGGAAAAGAAAGCTTACACTTAGTTATTCAAAGAATTTAGTGATCTATTTGCATGGTAATATGAAAACCTTAAAGGTTTTGATCGAGCCCTTGCTTAGCACACTATTAAATTAGAACCTAATTCCAAACCAGTGAGGCAACAATAAAGGCCTATTAATCCCAAGCCTGAGCCACTTATGCATAAAGAAGTGCTCAAATTAATAAAGAGTGGTATCATCTACCCCATCAAACATACTAGTTGGGTTTCCAACCTTGTTCCTATTAGGAAGAAGAATGGGGAGTTGAGGTTATGTGTTGACTTTAGGGATCTTAACAGGACACCATTGTGATCCTTATTGGGATCTTAACGAGTTTGTATTGGTCTACTTAGATGACATAATTGTCTATTCCAAACATGCAGCAGACCATATCAAACATTTGAGGAGGATATTTGAAAAATGTAGAGAATTTGGGATATCTCTTAATCCCAAGAAGTGTGTGTTTGTAGTTCATGAAGGAAAACTATTGGGATATGTAGTATCCAAAGAAGGAATTATGAATTGCAGCCATCCTAGAGCTACCATTGCCACATCATAAGAAAGTCTCCAATTTTTCATAGGAAAGATTAATTTTTTTAGGCATTTCTTGCCCAATATTGCAGATCTATTGAAGCCTTTAACAACCATGTTAAAGAAGAGTTCAGCTTTTAGTTGGACTAAATAAGGAAAAACCAATTTCTAGGCTATCAAAGAGGCCTTGACAGAAGCTCCTACCCTGCTAAACCCAAATTTTAGTAAGGATTTTATCCCTTATGCTTATGGGGGCCATGATGCTATATCTACAATGTTGACTCAAGAAAATTTAGATGGATTGGAATAGCCTATTGCTTTCTTTAGCAAAGGTTTATAAGAGTATGAATAGAGATACTCTTTTGTGGAAAAACATGTACTTGCTATGGTGAAGAGCCTTAAGAAGTTTAGATATTTGTTGACTCATAGAAAGGTACATTTAAAAGTTACTCATCCAAGTCTCAAAATTTTTTTGCTTTCCAAGGACCTAAATGAGAAAAGAGCTAGTTGGATCACCAAGGTGATGGAATATGACATTGATATTTAGACCACAAAGCTGGTTAGAGGAAGAGGTCTTTGTGAACATTTGGCAAGGGATGAAAGTTCAAAGAAATCAGAGTGAATGGATGCATCTTTGGTTGTGCATTCTATAGGAGAACATGCTAAGGCATCAGGATGGTTGCCTAACATGGTTCATTACTTGAAAATAGGACAATGTCCTACAGGTTTGGATTCAGCAAAAAGAAGGTATTATAGATTGCAATCTCTTCCTTTTGTGTTGATTGATGAAGTTCTTTTCAGAAAGGATCACAATGGTGTCCTTTTAAGATGCATTGATTCAGAAAAGATAGCTGGTGTCCTATTTGAGTTTCATGATGGACCTTCTGGAGGTCACTTCTCTCCTAGGACTACTTTTAAAATCATGAGGGATGGATACTATTGGCCATCTATCTTTAAGGATAGTCATGATTATGTGAGAAAATGCATCAAATGTGTTATGTTTGTAGGAAAGGAAAGACTTGCAGCCTTGCCCCTCCAACCAACCAGAATATATCAACCTTTTATGAAGTGGGGTATAGATTTCATAGGAATGACTAATCCTCCATCTAGTGTAGGACATAAGTGGATAATCACTACAATAGATTATTTCATTAGATGGATAGAGGAAGTTACCTTGAAAGAGGCTAATGAGAGTGCTGTGTTAAGTTTTTATGATGACATAATTCACAGATTTGGCACTCCAGATTCCAGAATATCAAATAATGCATTGGCATTCATAGGCCTCAAAGTCTCAGAGTGGGCAATCATAAGTGACATTTATTTGAATGCCAGTTCAATTTATTACCCTCAAAGAAATGGCTTGGTAGAATCAACAAACAAGAACTTGATTAGGATAATCAAGAAGACTCTGCAAGACAATCAGAGAGATTAACATACAAAGCTCAGGTTTGCCTTGTGGTTAGAAAAAATTACCCCAAAGAAGATCATTGTTAATTCCCCCTACATGTTGGTATATGGAAAGGAGGCTAAGTTATCCATTTCAATTGAGTTACCAGCTCTGAACTTAGCTACTCAATATGCCCTATTTGAAGAAGGAGATCCCTTGCAGATAAGGTATTCTCAGCTCATGGAATTAGAAGAAATCAGAAACAAAGCCATGAAAGATATGGAGTTCCATTAGATTCAAACAAAGAGGAGCTTTGACAAGAGAGCCAGGGTCAGAAATTTCAAAGTTGGAGATGTAGTTCTCAAATGGGATGAATTCAGATCCAGACCTAGCAGGCATACAAAATTTGATTAATTTTGGGGTGGACCATTTGCTATAACAGAGTGAAAGGGACCCAATGCTTTTTAGCTATCAACTCTTGAAGGAGATGCCTTGCCAATCTCAGTAAATGGATTCCACTTGAAGCCCTACTTTGAGGTTAATCCCTCTCTGTAATTCTTGTAAATATGTGTTTCTACTTTCTTTCCCTATTTTCTAGGTTAGTTTCCTACTTTCCAAGAAGTGCTCATGCACAAGTTTGTCTCTCTATTCAGTTTTTATCTCTCTGTCAAAGTTTTGTGTTCCTGAGATGACCCCATGCCCAATGAATTATGTCAAGGCCACTAGTTTTCCATGTCTACCAGGCTGACATCTAGCAGAAATTGCCAAAATGTTACCCTAATTTCCATGTGCATGCAAATTTGGCTGATATCTATTCCAAGGTCTCTATTTTTACCTTGCCAAGCTTCCCTGAAAATTTCATGAAATTGTGCCCTGCTCTCTAGTCTCTACAATTTGTTTTATCCTTTGGTCTGCAAGTAAAAAAAATTTCATAAAGTAGTTGTTGGAGGCAAAAAAACCCTAAGTCACCCTAAGCCAGGCCCTATTTTGCAGTTACCTTTTCGGGCCACTTAAGACCTTCAATTTGCATCTGTGCTTTATTCTCATTGGTTAGTTGCAGGTTCAATTATTTTCCCAGTAGTTACCTTTTTCTTTCAGTGATTTAGCAACTGCATGTTTCTCATAGTCGCTAAATGTTTCACAGTTACCACTTAATATCTTACGACCTAGCGAATGCTACTTCTCTTCAGTCATATAATCACTGATTGACTAGTGGTCTAAACATTTGGGGTCCCAGTTAGAAGATCTGATGGTTGTCGTGAATTTGCAAGGAGTTCTTCTAACACATGCAATCTTGTGACAGCCGTCGATCTTCCAAGTATGCAACTCTTCAAACTTTATGTGGGTCCTTTTCCACGTTGTCTAACTTGGAGGCATTTCATTGGGTGAGAAGAGATGACTTGTAATATGTCAGCGGGCTTGGTTGTCTAACAGATGTAGAAGATCAACGGCTGGCATGTTTTCTCATGAAATGTGTCAGAGGTATGCGAACTTAAGACAATCATTGATCCTCCTGTATGATGTAACTCTTCAAATAGGCAGTTCCACTACTATGTGCATACAAATGGAAGCTTCTGATTGGTCCACATAATGGTGATTAGGCATGTGTCAGTGGGACCAAGTTCCAGCATTACGAAGGCCTCTAATAGATGCAGAAGATCAATGACTAGCACATCGTCTCATGGGTTTTGTCAGAACCATGAGATCATGCGCTGACCATTGATTTTACTTTTTCTCAGGTGCTTAAAACTCTAGGTGGGTCCTCTGACAGTTAGGCTGACATGCTAAAATTTGATTGGTCTACATAGTGATGACTGGAATTGTCAGTTGGGCCATGTCAGAGGTTCTACAGGGTTGTTAGTTCTAAAGAAGATCAATGGCTAGCGTAAATGCGCAAGGAATCTTTCTGACACATGTGATCATGCACCTGCTATTGGATCTTCCAAGTGTTCAAGAAAAGCTCAAGGTGGGTTTGTTGCCAGGTGTGCTGATTTGCCATGTTTTGATTGGTTGTCAAGTGATGACAAGGCCATAGGTGGGTCTGTTTGTCAGGGGGTCCTAGTTTAAAAAGAATCTATGACTGGCGTGTTTTCTCATGAATGGTGTCAAAACCATGAGATCATGCACCCGCTGTTGGATTGGAATCTAAAAATTAAAGTGGGTCCGATGTCAAAACTTGCTGAGGTATTTGCTGAATAAGTGGCTGGAACGAATGGAAAGATGACATGCAGCAAGATGGGCCCAAACTTAGTAAAGCATTCAGCGAATCAATGACTAAAGGGGTTTCTCTTGTTCTCTTAGTGAGACCAAGGTTAACCAAAAGACTCAATGACTCAGTGAAAGGCCTTGTTCGCTGAATCACCTAACCAGGCCAGAGTTAAGAAATGTATTTCACAACTTAGAATTCTTTAGTCGCACATTCACCAAATAAGTTAAAAGAGAAAAGGTCAAGGTGGGTCCAAGATGGTAAATATGTTGACGTGCTCAATCCTCATTGGCTACAGTGTGCTGATATGGATTTGGACTTTTTGAAAGGGTTTCATGACCTTTTCAAGATTAATTTGGGCCGTTCATTTGCCAAGAAATAAATGAGATCGACGGGCACTTTTTAAAATGACCGGCTAGCTTTTAAATATTCAAATTTGAATATCTCTGCGAGGGTTTTTGCCAATTTTTGATTCAATGGGATACATCAGCGAGGTAGCTTAGGAAATTTATGTTTTCAAGACATTTGTAATTGAGGGAGATGATGAGAAAGCCTAGCCGGCCACCATGGGTTGAGTCCTATCCTTGAAAGGTACCATTTTTAAATTCATGGTGGGACTTTTGTGTAGAGAAGTTGATGAATCTAGGTTGCTTGTCTGTAGGAAATGTAGTACAAAGATGGACACATAAGATATATCTGATCAATCACATATTTTCTCAGAGTTATATTTATGGTCAGATGTGACAAAGTTAGGTTTTGTTACACTTATGCAAAATATGTAACCCTAGTTAGTTTTGATTCTTGCCCGCGTGCAAGAGGAGGTATATATTGTATTTTTTGGAGCTTTATAGCTCAGAATTGACTTTTTATAAAAGAAGAGTTCATAATTGTAGAAGGAAATTTGTCTTTTCTTAAGGGTCATCTGTGGTATCATTTCTACCATCTAGCTTATACAATTGTAAAATTCCCATTGATAATAAAAACATTGCATTTTCATTTTGTGACAATTCTTCATGTCCCTATACTTCCTTGTTTGAATTATCTCTTATTGGATTAAAGTATATGATGTTTTCAGTGATATCTTAGGGTTCCTAATCCCTCTCTCTTTCTGCAACTATTGTGTGTTATTGTGGATGATTGGATGTGAGTTCTTTTTTGGGTATGCCTCAACCCCCTAATAATCTTGTCCCATTCCTATGCCGAGTTGTAGAAGTGAATATTTGTTTGCAGGTCATAAATTATGTCTAAATTCTTAGAAATGATATTGTTTGTGAAATCCTTCCTTTCCCTAAATAGCCCCTTTCCATTGCAGACCCTTCTATGAAACACTTATGCAAGCCTATTCAGTGAGTTGTGATCTCCTAGACCTAAGTTTCTCATTAATTTCATCCTCTATACTGAGATCCAAACCCTTCATTTTGGTGTATCACCTAGTAGGTAGTTTTCTTTTAAGTCATTTCCCTTTGAAGAACTCCTATCCCTTTCCCTCAAAAGATTTACTTTTCATGTCTAGAAGAAAATTAAGGTGATTATCCAAGAGGAACTAGCCTAGAACCTGGAGGTCTCATCTCACTTAGCATAGGTCACACAACCTAGAGATGATTTCCATGTCATACTAAGTTATCAAGACCAAGAGAGCTTGAAACAAGGGCACAAATTTAGTGTATAACAGTAATAAAGTTGGTCATACAGCTGCTAGATGTCTTGATAGGAAGGATAAAGATGATGAAAGGAAAAGAAAACAAAAAAACAAAAAAGATGACAGAAGCTACCGATGGAACAAAGACTAGAAGGGAAAAGATAAGAAATCTTGTTACATTGTTGAAAAAGAGATTAACACTAATAGTGATGATTTTGAAATTAAGGTAGTTTATGTGGCAATGAAAGATGAATCTGATGAGGATGAGAAAACTGCATTGATATCCTATGTGAACAAGAATGATAAATGGATTATTGACAGTGGCTGTTCACATCACATGACTAGTGACAAAAATAACTTTGAGACTTTACATCATTATAGAGGTAAAAGTGTAAAATTTGACAATGATGCACCATGTCTTGTTAAAAGAAAGGTTTGATTAAACTAACTAATAAGATATCTTGTGAAAATGCATATTGGGTTGAAGGTCTTAATTACAGTTTGCTAAGTGTTGCTCACCTTAACAAAAATAGTTACCAAGTGGAATTTCATCACAAGCAAGCTAAAATATTTAATGTTGTTGGAGAACTGATTGGAAGTGGAGATCAGACTAGAGTTAATTTGTTCTATCTTGACCTATCTGAAGAAACATCCTTGATTGTACAACTTGATGATATTTGGTTATGGCATAAAAGGCTTTTTCATGTTAACTTTGACAATCTGGTAGAGACAAGTAAGAAGAAAAAGGTAAGAGGTCTACCTAGATTGAAGAAACCTGAGAATGTGATGTGCAAGGAATGCTAGTTAGGAAAAATGAGGAAGTCCAGTTTCAAGAGAAAATCCTTTACTTTTGAAATTTTTTTAGATTTGGTTCATACTGACCTTTGTGGACCTATGGGTGTACAAAGTTACCATGGTGCTAGATACTTTATCTTATTTGTTAATGATCATACTAGGATGATGCATGTGATGTTTTTAAAAGAAAAATATGACGCTTTTCAATATTTTAAGTGGTATTTGGCTAAGGTTGAGAAGGCTAAGGTTGAGAAGGAGACAGGTAGGAACCTAAAATGTCTTAGATCTGACCAAGGTGGAGAATTTACATCAAATGAATTTAATCTATTTTGCAATGATAGAGGAATTAAAAGATAGATGTTTGCACCTAGAACACCTCCACATAATGGTATAGTAAAAAGGAGAAATAGACCTATCTTGGATTGTGCAAGGAAATTGATGATTGGAAAGAATGTGGCACAAAAATATTGGAAAGAAGCTATAAGCACTGATGTCTACACTTTTAACCAAGTACAGATGAAGAAAGGTACAAATCTGACACCTTATGAATTATGGCATGGACATGCACCAAGTGTTAAATACTTTAGAATCTTTGGAAGTAAGTGCTATATATTAAAAGACATTAGGAATAGAAAGTTTGATGCTAAGAGTGATGAAGGCATATTCCTAGGGTACTCCACAAAAAGTAAAGCTTATAAGTGTTTGAACTCTAACACTAACAAAATTGTGGAAAGTGTGAATGTCAAAATTGGTGAGTATATAGAAAGAAATGAAGCTGACAGTGAAAGAGAACCAGAAGATTATAGATCTTTTGTGTACATTGAAGAAGATGAAGAGGCAAGTAACCGACTTGCACCTGATGCCGAGTCTCAGGTAAGCAATGCCGAGGAATAGACATAAGTTGTCGAGCATTAGGAAAATACTGCCGAGAGACAACAAGAACATGTCGAGCTACAAGAAAATGTTGTTGAATATCAGGAAGAGGTTGTCAAGCATTTTGAAGTTGAATTTAACAATCTTGTTGAGGAACATGATGAAATAGAGGAGAGAACAACTGAACTTGTTTTGGAAAAATATGTGAGAAGACATCATAAGCCTGAATAGATAATTGGAGACAAAGATACTGGAATCTAGACTAGAAGTAAGACTAAGGATCCAACATGTCTACTATGTGAATTTAAACCGAAGACAACTAGAGAAGCATTGGAGAATGAAGATTGGATACAAGTAATGAATGAAGAAATTGACCAGATTGAGAAGAATGATACTTGGACTTTGGTGCCGAGACTTGAAAATAAGAATGTTATAGGAAAAAAGTGGGTATTCTGAAATAAGATGAATGAAAATGGTGAAATCACTAGGAACAAAGCTAGGCTGGTATGCAAAGGCTATGCACAAGAAGAAGGAATAGATTATGGGGAGACATTTTCCCCTGTAGCTAGACTGGAAGGAGTAAGAACTCTACTTGCATATGATGATTATAAATTTTTCAAGGTATATCCAATGGATATCAAGTCTACATTTTTTAATGGTCTACTAGAAGAAGAAGTTTACATAGAACAACCAGAAGGTTTTATTGACCCAAATAGAAGACACATGGTGTGCAAACTGAACAAAGCCTTATATGGATTGAAGCAAGCTCCTAGAGCATGGTATGGGAGGTTTCACAACTACTTGATACTGATTGGATTCTCAAGAACAAATGACACAACCAATCTGTACATGAAGGATGAAGAAGTTAAAGGTATTTTGTTGGCAAAAATTTTTGTTGATGACATTATTTTTGGTGGACAAGATGCATTATGCAAAAATTTCTCAAACAAAATGCAAACTGAATTTGAAATGAGTATGTTTGGTGAGATCAAATTCTTTGTTGGTTTACAAGTATATCAGAGGAAGAATGGAATTTTCATTACATAGTATAAGTATGTTAATGAAATACTAAAAAATTTTGGGATGGAAGATGCTATACCAGTAGGAACTCCTATGGTTACTGGACAAAATTTATCTAAGAATGATGATGCTGCAAAAGTAAATCAGACTCTGTACAGATCCATGATTGAAAAATTGTAGTATTTTATACACAACAGACTAGATATTGCATTAGCTGTTGGGATTGTGGCAAGATTATCTGCTAATCCTAAGGAAACATATATGATGGCTATGAAAAGAATTATGAGATATTTTAAAGGAACTATTGATTATGGTCTATATTACAAGAAGGATGACAAATTTTAACTCTGAGTTTATACAAATATTGATTGGGTAGGAAATGTAGATGATAGAAAGAGTACAAGTGGTGGAGCTTTATTTCTTGGACAAAGATTAGTCTCCTGGACAAGCAAGAAATAAAATTTCATTTCCCAATCTACTACCAAGGCCGAGTATGTTGCTGCTATAGTGAACTATTCAAACTTGGTATGGATAAAACAATTGCTGATAGGCATGAAAGAAGAAATCACTAAACCTATTGTTATTTTCTGTGACAACACAAGTGCTATTAATATTTCTAATAACCCAGTGATGCACACTAAGACCAAACACATTGCAATCAAGTATCACTACTTGAGAGAATTAGTACAAGACAAAGAAGTTCGAATGGAATATGTGAATACAAAAGAACAACTAGCAAAAATATTCACTAAAGCTTTACCAAGAGAAGCTCATGAATATTTGAGAAGTCAATTAGGGGTTCTTACCATAACTAAGGCTACCTAGATAAGCTAGGAGCACTGCATCAAATGTGCTACAACATAACATTTAACAAATTGATGTAGAAGATTGTCACACTTTAGGGCTGGCCTAGAGTTGTGAAGAGAAGCAAAGACAAGGAATCAATCATAAGCAAGATGACAGAGGGAGAAACATAGAGCTGCATAGATATTATCTACATCTGGTGGATGTAAGTTTTAGTTGCTTCTTTGGCATTTTTTGTCAAAGAGGGAGAATGTATTGATATGATAACACATGATACTAATACTGAAAAACTAAAAGCATGATGAACTAAAATGAAGAATCGGGATAGAGGGAGATCTGAACAAGAGTGAGGCTTATAGGATTCTGAATTAGAATGAAGCTAAGGATATTATAAATAAGTTTCTGATGGATAGATAAGATTTTGGATTGGTTGGTAATCTATGTGTTATTAAGGTGATAACATATGGTGTTTCCATCAATGCCAAAGAGGGAGATTGCTGGAAACTAAATTGAAACAATTTTTGTATTGTCATTGATGTCAAACCTTAATTGGTAAGACTGTTTCTACTTAGGGAAGTATTATATCTATTTGAGTGTTGCTAAGAGGGCTAAGCAAGGCTAGTAATAATAGCACCTAAGGAAAAGTTGAGTTATCTTGTTACTACAAAGTGTACTTGACTATGTTGCACTATGATGAGATAATGCATTATTTATCTTAGTAAGAGTGAAGACTAAACTGGTAGGCTTAACCGAGCAAAGAATGGAAAAATAATGTTTAAGCTGAGTGATGTTAGTGTCAAATGAGTTAGTATATGCCAAGCAAAATTATAGTGTCGACCGAGCACCAATAAATTGTCGAGGAAGACAGTGCAAGTCGAGGAGACAATTTTAGTATTGACTGAGCATTTTACATGAAGACCAAGTGAACAATCACAGTATTGACTGAGCATCAAAAAATTTATATTCGAAGAGAATTTAATTCTGGAGCTGACATTGTTGAATTCTTGGATTATGTAAAACGTGTTGACTTTATTTATTGGTTGTTTAGAAGCATTAAATGCATTGTAAAACATTTTATTGTAAATCTTTAAGAGATTTGAGATGATTCTAGAAAAGGAGCTAAAGAACATAAAGTGGGTAGATTCAATGAATCTAACCTTACCCTAAGATCTACAAATGAGATTGAGTAGCAAAAGATGAGTTAACCTAATTGAGGAAAATATAAGGGAACCTGAACATTTTGATATGTATGCACATGGTGAACAAAGAATGCTGGAAGAGGAAAAGTTTTATTGACTGAATAAGCAGAAAAGGCTAAAGGAGAAGTGTGGTGATTTCTTGAAGAAAAGTTCTGAGCATATCAGAGATGGAAATGGAAAAGTTTCAAAGTCAGTAAACCAACATTAGTGTACATAATCGAAACTAATATTTGCAAAGTGAGTTGTATATTTTTCAGATAATACTTCTACTACTTTCTAACCATTGTAACAGTCAAAATCCTTTTAACAGAGGTTGACCTAACAATCATATGTTAAATCCTTTGAACAAGGTTTCATTCTAATGGAGTGTATGTAAGTCTTATGACTATGCTCACTTTTAACAGGGTGATTGAAATCCTTTAATCTGGTCGCATTTGATAGTGTGTATTGTAACCTTTGACAGGGTTGGCTTTTTACTGAGCTCACTTCAGAAGAGTGAAAATAATAGTAGCATGTTACAAAGAGGTTTTTCACAAATTGGGTTTCCACTATAAATCCTGGTGTTTATACTTGTGTGAATGCTTAGATCTGAACATTACTATGTTTTACAAGTTAAGTTACAGCTAGGTAGTGGACTGCATTGTTAGATGTTTCTATTATTGAATCAATGATGACTGAGTTTGTTTTAGTCTTGGATCTGATTTAAGGATAAGTTTATGAGATTTTTTTATACATCAGGACATGAGAACAATTGATTCACCCCCCCCCCCCCCCCTCTTTGTTGTTCTAAATCATATTAACATTTTGATGGTTTTTTTTTTCAAAGACAAAGTTCTTTTTTGCACTTCGGGAGTCATATCTTGTGCATTCAGACTCTATTTTGGGAAAATGATATATCGTTAGAAATTTTATTTTGTAATCTTTCTAGTACTATGAGTCATTTTTCCAGATTCTTCTCCAAGTATTTTTTTTTCATTTTTTCATTTCTACACTTTGGTGAATATCTTGGATGTTTCAAGTCCTGAGATCTCTTCCTTTTATGGAATGGCTCATCTTTGGTGATTCTTTATTTTCGTAGACTTCACTCCTTTTTGATAAATATATACATAATTTTGTAAGCATTATTTTACACAAACACACTAAGATAAAGTGCCATTCTATTGCATGCTTGAGATTTTGCACATGTTTGTGTCATTTGTACTTGCACTCCATTATAAAGTGTTAGGGGGGTTTGATGTTTTCCTTTGTTTTCCATCTACCTTTTTCAAGTGAGCATTCCTCCAATGACATTAGCCTCAGGATGTTTTTATTTGTGTTTTCACTCTCTCTGCACCTTCAACATTTCTGGTTCTTCATCATGTAGTTCATAATGGATGTTCTTTTCAGTGTACCTATCATTTCTCCCTTGTGAACATTATGGGGGAGTTTGTACTGATCATTTTTCTACTTCCTTGGTTCGATAGAGTGAGTTGTGTATTCAATTTTTGTTCCTATGTACTAGGCAGATGTAATCACTAGGTACCTATGTATTTCAATGAGATGGATCATTTACCATATGGACACTCTTTCTTTTCTATTTTTGGAGGCACTCTTCCATCATTGATTGATCATCTCTTCAGAGTTTGGTATTTTATGTCATTTGTATCTTCGAGTTCAAGTGTTTTCTTTTGTTTGCCTCTTGATTCACACTACTTATAGAAATACTCATGTAAACCAAAATGAATCTATCTTATATCCAAAGCTTTTTAACTTGATCCTAGTGTTGGAAACAATTATCTGAAGAAGATTGTTGGATACAATTGTTTAAATATGTATTGTCCTTGATGTCACACAATGTCATATTATATATCAATTCTATGTGTCTACCGAGCTTAGTCGGTCAGCTAAGTATCTACCGATTTCTCCTGGGTGTCAAAGGAAGTATGACAGAAGTTAGTGTTAACCAAGCTTCCTTAGTTATCAAATAAAAGTTAGTATCTACCGAGTTCACCGAGTAACACTATATCTACCGAGTCACCAGTATTTACCGAGTTCCAAACTACGACTGAGTGGTTAGTATGGACCAAGCTTCTACTTCTACCGAGTGCATGACAATGCCGAGTAATGCAGTGGACGCCGAGTATCAGAAAGTCACCAAGTTAGTTTGTAGTAACCGAGTAACAATATTTGGGCCGACTCAGTAATACTTGTGTTTACTTGTTTATGAGCTGACAGTTGTAATGTTTGGAATGATTATTTGTGCCGACTTGACAAACTAAATAAACAATCTAAATGATATATATATAGTCATTCTAGAAGAGCAGATGGTATGAAATGGGAAGAATATGAAAATCAATTGAAGGTAGATGTGTGCGAATTGTGAAGGATGATGAGATATCCTTGAGGAGCAGAAAAGATACATTCGATCAGAAAGGATCTAAAGTGGAGCAGAGCAGAGATCTGTAATCAGCAATTCAGTTGCATCTTGTACAGGTCATTTCACTGTTATTTTCTTATCATTGTAGCAGTGATCTCTAAATCTCTTAACCGAGTTGGTTTAACAACCATATTGTAAATCGTCTAACAAGGTAACAGTTCAGTTGAATTTTTTAAAGACCTCTTACAAGGCCACTCCTAACAAGGTGATGAAATCCTCTAACTAGGTCACACCTAACAGTGTGTTTTGTAACCTTTTACCAGGTTGGCCTCTAACCGGGCATCACTTCAGAAGAGTGAAAAATAGTAACTAGTTACATTGGTGGTTTTTCCCTTATTGGGTTTCCACGTTAAATCTGGTGTCTCTTGTGCTCTTGTTATTTCATTATGCATGTTAATCAGTGATGAATGCTTTAGAATAGTTATAATTAATATACATTGCAAAGACCGAGTTTCAGCATTTCTCTGTATGATTACTGAGTAACAACAGTAAATTATTTAATAAGATATCTAAGGGATCTGTGGTAATATTTTTTTGGTTAACTGATTCACCCCCCCCTCTCAGTTACTGCATCTATATTTCCATCACCTAGATCAAAGCAGAGGAATAGAAACACATACATAGATAAACTCCATGCAATGAATTAGAAAATTCATAACTCAAAGTAATGGACACAAAGGAGAGATGTAAACCCTGGATTTTTTTTATTCATATATAATGAACCATGTTTCATGTATACACTATGCTTCAAAACATATACCACTTCAATAATAGCCAAAAAATAAGAACTTTCTACTACTGTAAAAATACAACCTAATACAGTCTGCTATATCCTTGACTCAAAACCTTGTAAGAAAAAACTCTCCAAGTTTCGGTCCTTCTAAATGATATTGGAAATCCTTTTATAGAATAAGGATTGCAACAAGCTTTGAATCATTTAGGAAAGTGACAAAATGTCACATCAGATAAGACAAAAGAAAACAAGTACAAAATAACTTCTCTTTTGCAACTTCATAAAAATGTATTCTAATTTGTTCACCAAGCTCCTGCAATAGTTTCCAAAAATAGTTCTACTCATGCCAAGTGTTGTCCTTGTACTTGTTGGAATTAGGAGGGATAGATACTGAGAGGGGAGGGGTGAATCAGTGTCTTTAAAACTTTTACTTGTAATCCCTTTCAAATCTTTATTAGCAATTTGTAATAATCGATCAAAGTGACTTGGATCTGATTGCATAAATCAATCATGTAGTTAACTTTAAGAAAGTAAACAACATGAAATCAATATGACAGTCACATAACACAAGTATTTTGGTAACGCAGAAACCCTTGTTAGAAGGTAAAAATTGCGGTGGGGATGACACCCACAAATTCTTCACTACTACAGATAGAAATGGTTTTCCTGTTAGGGCTACAAGTTTTGATCACTTCTGGTGATCTCACCCTATTAGGAGTGATATATTAGATCAGCTAGATCTACCTAGTTATAGGATTTTAGCAACACTATAGAAGTGTGCACTCAGTTAAGAGATTTACAAAAGACTGTTAAGTCTACTTTGTTAAGAGATTTAACAAAAGCTCTATTACAATTATCAGAAAGTAATATGCAAAATATCTGCTAAATGACACTCAATTATCTGAAATAGATCTTATAATTATCTAATAAAATATCACCTTGACTGTGATCAATCTTTACTCGGTTTTTCTTGGTAGCCTTCTCTAAATCTGCTTGGTATGTTTATCTGTTCTCCCCAACTGATTAGCTTGAAGTTAGACAATGTCTTCAAGTGCTTCATGAATCATATATCTCAATTCAACTTCTCCTTTAAAGTGGTGTGAACATATTGAATATATAGTGTTCTATTTTTCTGCTTACGCAACATTTAGGTATAAGACTTATCATAACCCTAAGATCTATGGTGCAAAATTAACCTAGATCAACTATTACAAATAAGATAAACATTACATTTGATGAATATCTATTACTATAAATGCTCCTCAATCTTGGTAAACTATTTTACGATCTGTTATAACCATCTGCATATAATAATGTGCCATTTCTGATTACTATGCCATTTTCTGTGTTCATCAGTAAAAACTGTATAGACTACTCGGTGTATTCTGCGATGCTCGATGTTTACTGATTGTCAGTGTCAGTGTCTGCTGGTGCTCGGTAGACTATGTAATGCTCAGTGTAAGACTTTACCGACTGCTCTATCTTTCTTATAGTTACCGACCAACTCAATATAACTTACCGATCAATTTATATAAAATCTTTTGATACTAATGACAACCATGAATGCTCAATAGAGATTAACAATCTCCACCTTTGGCATTAGTATCAAAACTTCAGATGTATATAGACAAAATGTTCTATATAGTCCTTATAACTTTGCCATATACATATCCACATCAAAAAATTTCTAAGTACTACATAAGTACTCCCCCTCGGTACATGCTTTCTGATATAAAGTAGTATACAAAATGTGTAACATGTAACTATTTGGAAAATATATACAAGGTTTTCCCCATTTTTGATAGTAATGCCAAATAGAAAAAAGATATACGGTATACTTACATTTTATCAAAAATTGATGGATGGGTTTTCTCCAATGAGGCCAAGAGGTTGTCCCACTCCTCTTTCAAGTTGGTAAGAGCAATATGCTCAAGACTGACTTGCGCATGCAGGTCAAAGATATTTTCTAACACTGAAATCTCTGGTGTTGCCACTAATTTCTCTGCTTTGACTATGTGTGCCTCATAAATCTTTAGGTGTGGAATGAGTTCTAGTTGTAACTCTGTAACCTGATCTATTATTTTCTCTACTTGTTTCCTTAAATCTGCTATTAGCCATCGGAGTTCCTGTACTCGGTGAATATGCTTGAGAAAAGCATTTGGCTCTATGATAGCGGCTTGTGTACTAACCTAAATTTCTATTTCAAATTCTTTAATATTTTCATTGATGTCTACAGTGAAGGTGTCTGAAGTACACAAATTAACCAATAATTGAAAGATTATCTAAGAAATTGATTTTTCCTCAGTTATGACCTCAAATAATTTTACCTTCTTTATTGCCACTTCTTTGTTGATTCTGTCTGCCAATTTGTCTTGAATTCTGGACTCTATCCTCTCTTCAATTCTCTTATCAGCATCTACATCTGGTGTATTTATCTTATCGAAAAGCAATGCAAGTTGATCTATGATAGGAGTATTCTCATCAATGTCTACTTTAGGTACCACTTGCTGGAGAATATCTTGTACATCATTCAGAACTTCTTTTATTTTGTGCTCTTTCTTTAGCTGCTCTTGCACTAATTTTTAGGAACATAACTCCCCATATTTCATTAACTTTGTGGGGCTTAGGGTTCTCGGGTCAGATTCTGGTATTATAATTACTTCATCAAGGGTGACCGACCCTTTTCCTTTCTTCTTCTTCTTATGTCCAAGAGGTGACTTCTTCTCTATAAAGACAATAGATCTTTCTCCACTTTTTGGAGTATCCTTCCTAGTTGATACTGTATCTTCTTTCTTCTGCTCCTCGATGGATGGTGTAGGAGTTTTGGTAGTAGTGTTAGAGGGGTTCACCTTGGTTGTCTTTGTGTTGTCAGTTTCTTTTGGTTTAGTGGACTGTGCCTATATATTATCAAGTTGATTTGTCTCTACAGGTTGTGTATGTACTTGTGTTTCTATTGGTTCAATGCTCAGCTTAGGAAGAGATGTATCGAGTTGTAGTTGTGAAATTATTTCTACTACAACTGCAAGTACTGGTAGTTCACTCGGTAAGGATGTGAGCATACTATCAATAATCTTTGATGCTTCATCTTTATATTGCTCAATAGTCACATATGCATCTTCTTTGTCATAAGGATCACTGTTAGTGATGTCCTCAATGAGTACATCGTCATTGGTTTTCTTCTACAAATGGATCTCTACTGGATCTGGTGCATCCTGTGAAATCTTGACTTCTACCTCCTTATCGGTAATATCAATCACCTCAGTCACTGATATACCGGTGTCCTTTGGTTTCTTTCCTCTATCATCCTCAATATAAAATCCTTTACCTTTTAAATTTTGTCTCTTCTTAGACAGTTTCAGGAATGCTTCCTATTTAGCTTTCTCTTCAGCTTTCAAAATTGATGTCCACAATGCGTCACATTCGACATCCATATCACCTACATTCTCATCCGATATCTACAATGCTTGATTCTTGACTAAAAATATTTGTTTGTACTTTGTTAAATATTCACTTGCTTCACCATAACTCATAGTTGTAGCAATACAAACTAATGACCTTTCTCTTTTCCTTTTTTCTATTTCTAGTGCAGTAGTGCATTGCACATTTATTTTTTCATCTAGTTCCTTTGGTAATTGACATGAAAACTCCATTGGTACTCTTTTAAATTTGATCATCATCTGGATGACCGCATGCTCTATCTTTGTCTTGTCCTCTATTGACATTGTGTCAAAGTTGCCTATTCCTGGATCTGCAAGATTTCCATTTTCAATAATGTCTTCAATTATTTCATCAATTATACCTACCTTGTATTTGACTACTTTGAATTGATTTTCATTATCTTCATCTTCATCATCATCTTTGCTTCTTATGAATTTCCCTCTTTTCTTTGTTGCCTCAGCTACAGGCTTCTTCTTCCTTTTGGCATATTTCCTCGTTAGTGTAGCTGCCCTCAATTTCTTTACTTTTATTTCTTCTTGCTTTGGAGGGGATGAGGTTGTAGTAGATGATCTTGTCTTCATGCCTTGTTGTTTTTCTTGTTCATCATTAGCTGGGGGAACCGGTGTAGTATCTTTGTCCTTGTCAAACTTGATTTCCTCTCTATAATAGGGCTTGTCAGTTAAAATTAGCTGACCTTCGGTTACATTTTTAACTAGTGACTTCTTGGGTGAGTCTGATGCATTACCATACCTAGCATCAAGGTTTTTCCTCATTTTCTTTTCCCTACGAGACATTTTACTGATCTCTATATCAGTTGTAATTCTTGACTTTGCTTCATCATAAGTCCCAAACCTAGTGGCAGTGATATCTATCGGTAGTGCCAATAGTACATTAATAGATTTCAAGGAGAAATCTTTGTTCATTTCATATCCCATTGGTGCCAACCACTTGATTCTAGGTTCTATACTTACTACAAAGGTTATATCATTTTCAAACTTATCAACTAATTCCCTTGGAATTCTGTACCTTTGTTTCATCCTAGTCTTGTATTCTTTGAAATATGCATCAAATTCATTTTTCATATTCTGTCCTAAACTTTCCATCATTTCACCAATCTAGGCAGTAATCAGTTTATTTGATTTCCATGTTACTTTACCGATACCGAGCATGAAATTTTGTAAGTAGAGAAATATGCACACAAGGAGTGAATTGTACTTACATGTATTAGACTTTTTGGACCTTATAGTCTTCATATTCTCCTGAACTTTATGTAGTATAATTTTGATGAGATCAATCTGGTGATCTTTCTTCACAATTTTGTGCCATGTCCACGACGCTACAGGGTACACTATTCAATTTGCTGGATTGAAATATCTTGTATCCGATGACATGAGCTATGAATTTTACCACTGGATCCTTGATTGTTGAAATCTTTAAGGCTCTGCCATCCCATTGTGCTCTAGTGTTCTTCTCTACATCATTATGCGAAAAACTTCAAAATGATTTAGCTTTATCAGTAGTCAGGTAACCAGTAACTCTACTTATAATCTTCTTGTTAACCTCAACAAGTTTATCTAGCCACAATTTGTCATCATGAAATCTGCTAAGAATGATTCTTATCCAATCAGTGCTAAATCTTTGTGGGAGATAAGTGAAATTAGTTAACCCTGAATCTTGAATCTTCTTATGTTCAGATTTCATCTTTCCATCTGGTCCACAAATTTGTTGATATGCTGCAACAGTCTCAAAATCACCAATTTCACTGATCGTGCAGTGAATATATGCCCTAACATCTTCTTTTAGTAAAACCCTATCCAAAATACTCAAAAAAGCTCCCATGTCGTCAGTCTGAGCTGTGACCTTCCAATGCGGTTTGAATTTTGCCTCAGTAAAATTAGCTCTTACAATCAGCTCTACTTCCTCCTCAATGATGTTTGATTTTCTTGCAGATGATGTCGATGCCATAAAATAAATCTAGGTTTTCAGCAAGCATAGAGTAACAAGTGTTTAGTTGCAATAGAACTTACTTGGTTTAGTCGAAGAGTGTCGTCAGTTCGATTTGCAGTTGCTTTCAATCTTTCTAAGAAATTTTTTTCAGCTTGAACTCTGCTCTATGAATTTTCTCTCTTCAAAATTGCAATGTGAGAATAAACTCTATTTCTGCATATTTATAAACCCTTTCGATATTCCCGCTCAAACTTTCATGCATTAAATGCTCAACCTAACCTTTAGTACGACACAACTATCAGCTCGGTGATGTCTACAATTTTCTCCGCTCGGTTAACATAGGATTTCTTCATTGGTTTGTACTGTCATCGATTAACCTTGTGTAGTGATTACCAATAGGTAACCAACTCTCGGCCTCTCTTTTACTGACTATGTGACATTGTTAGCTCATAACATATAAAACAATAGTACATCTTTATTCATGCAGATTTGATATTTGCACAACATATATAAGGAACTGTGTGTAAAATGTGATCATTCAAAATGTTAGTTCCATACTGTTGGTGTAATTAAGTATTTACTAATTACAATTTACTTAAGTTTACTTAGGATAATGCATTTGCATATTAGTTTTCTTTGAGAAACCTAGGAGTTTGCATTTCTTTTTAGCACATGGTTAGGAGAATCTCCACTTTAGGTGGTCATAGTTGTCTTCTCATACCTCTTTGTGTGTGAGATCCACCTTTAGTGATCTTATCACATTATCATCCTCTCATTGTTGCACATGTTGCACATACTTTCATGTACAATGGAGGATGATCCACCTTTGGTGGACATGTGATTCCACCATGTCTAGTTGTGATCTTATCACTTCCATATCTTCTAGATATCATGCATTGCCTATATATTGAGGCATTTCTACATTGTATGTAAATCAAACTATCTATCTATTATTCATTTTTGATCATTTGATCATAACATATTTTGTCTCTCTTGTGCTATCTCTTGAGCTTCTAGATCTTGGTGTTCATTCTTTTCCTTAGGCAAATTCTTACATGGTATCAGAGCAATATCAAAATTCTTACATTTAATCAGAGTGATATCAAAATTCTTACACATACATACCTTTGTTTACTTTAAGTGGAATTACTGATGTCACCCAATCTAGTGGATGGGGTTTCACCAACGGTGTTAGTTGACTCGGCATTCTCACTAGATGCCTTCTTCCACATAGTGTTCCTTAACCTTGTGATCTTTGCAATGTTATATCCACTCTCAAATATATGATTTTCATCTAGTGCTCAGTCTCTACAGTTTTTTCTTAAATGACCGACCTTGTGATAGTGCATACATGCCAGTCCAGTGTTTGTCCAACTTCTTGAATGTCCAATCTGACTTTTCCTATAGCAGCTTGCTGCAATGTGTCCGTACTGACCACATAAAAAATAGTTAGTCCATGTATTATAATCCCAAACATATGAGTTACCTTGTCTCTTCGGTTGATATGGTCTGCACTATGGTTTCTCCTTAGGTGTCCAGACTTGTTTCATTTTTTCTTTACATTCTCTTGTAGTGTGTCCATACTTATTACAGGTGTAGCATATCTTCTCCATAGTGGTATTTTTAGCAAGATCTTTTTGTTTAGCTCTACACTCATAAGCATGATGTCCAAACTTACCACAATAATAATAGTATCCATTAAACTTAGGAGTGACAGGAGATTTACCTTGTGCTTTGCTTCTGCACACATTTGATGTATGTCCTTATTTTCCACAGTGATAACATGCTAACACTTTGGGTTTCTGGTTTTGATTGTTGTTGATATTTTTAGCTTGTTGTGATGATTCTCCTTCACCGGTGTAGCCTATACCAGCTTTACTTCCAAATCTTCTCTGATTAGTCAGGAAATCATCAATCTTTTTGGAACTATCTTCAGGTATCTTCATCATTTCATTATGTTGCTTTTGTGTTTTTAATTCATTTCTTAGCTTTTCATTGTCTACTCTGAGTATTGCAACATCTTCAAGTCTTCTTGATAATTCTCCATTTACTCAGTTCATTTCTTGATTGACAATCATTATTTGATTTGATTGTTGGAAGTTACGATCAGTGAGTCTCTGTATTTCATTTTCTTTTTCTTGAAGTTGTTCAGTCATCAGTCTTCAATCTTCAATAGCCATATTCTGATCTTGTTCAGCTTGTCTAGCATTGTTGATAATTTCCACCATTGTTACCATCAAGGATTCTTGACTGATTTGAAGTGCTTTTACTTGTTCAGATAGATGTTGATTCTTTTCAGATAAATCAGTGATGGTACTATTAGATCTCTCAGAGATGCTTCCAGAACTTAATCCAACATGATCAAATATATCATCAATAGGTTCTTCATGATAACCAATTTCATTTTATAGAATTGCAAGATTCTTCCTTTCAACCAGTGATTTCTTCAACTCTTCCTTGGCTTGTTTATACTATTCCACAAACATTTGCATTTGTATCTTCTGATTCTCAATAGTCTTGTCAAGCTTATACCTCTCCATGACTTAGATCTTTACCCTTCAGTGGTTAAACTATTCAACAAGAGAACCATGATCGGATACCAATTATTGGAATTAGGAGAGATAGATACTGAGAGGGGAGGGGTGAATCAATGTCTTTAAAACTTTTACTTGTAATCCCTTTCAAATCTTTATTAGCAATCTGTAATAACTGATCAAAGTGACTTGGATCTAATTGCATAAATCAATCATCTAGTTAACTTTAAGAAAGTAAACAACATGAAATCAATATGACAATCACATAACACAAGTATTTTGGTAACGCATAAACCCTTGTTAGAAGGTAAAAACTGCAGTGGGGATGACACCCACAAATTATTTACTACTGCAGATAGAAAAGGTTTTCCTATTAGGGCTACAAGTTTTGATCACTTCTTGTGATCTCACCCTATTAGGAGTGACATATCAAATCAGTTAGATCTACCTAGTTATAGGATTTTAGCACCACTACAGAAGTGTGCATTCAATTAAGAGATTTACAAAAGACTGTTAAGTCTACTCTGTTAAGAGATTTAACAAAAGCTCTATTACAATTGTCAGAAAGTAATATGCAAAATATCTGCTAAATGACACTCAATTGTCTAAAATAGATCTTATAATTCTCTGATAAAATATCACCTTGACTATGATGAATCTTTACTCGGTTATGCTTGGTAGCCTTCTCTAAATCTACTCGATATACTTATCTGTTCTCCCCAACTGATTAGCTTGAAGTTAGGTAATGTCTTCAAGTACTTTGTGAATCATATATCTCAATTCAACTTCTCCTTTAAAGTGGTGTGAACATACTGAATATATAGTGTTCTATTTTGCCGCTTAACTAAAATTTAGGTTACAAGACTTATCATAACCCTAAGTTCTATGGTGCAAAATTAACCTAGATCAACATTTACAAATAAGATAAACATTACATTTGATGAATATCTATTACTATAAATGCTCCTCAATCTTGGTAAACTATTTTACGATCTGTTATAACCATTTGCATAGAATAATGTTCCATTTCTAATTACTATGCCATTTTCTGTGTTCATCAGTAAACACTATATAGACTACTCGATGTATTCTGCAACGCTTGTTGTTTACTGATTGTTAGTGTTGGTGTCTATTGGTGCTCGGTAGACTGTCTAATGCTCATTGTAAGACTTTACTGACTACTTTGTCTTGCTTGTAGTTACCAGCCAACTCAATATAAGTTACCGACTGATCTATATAAAATCTTTTGATACTAATGACAACCTTGAATGCTCAATAGAGATTAATAGTACTTACTCTTCTACACAAATTTCACCCTGCAGTTTGTTTCTTTTAAGAAGCTGGGGAAGTGCCATCTGTTGTAGCCTTAGTGGAGGTTTCTTCCTTATGTGCTTCTTCTGAGGTATATTTATCCTCCCAATATTTGAACACTTATTCACTTGGCCAAGGAAAAGAAACCATCTCATCTCTCTTCTTTACTAAAATGTCCCAATCAATTTTTACCAATTGAACCTCTTTATTTAGGGACCCAAAATGTGCCCTAGAATTTTCTAAAGTTTCAATTGTTTGGACAAAGAGGATGTTACTATCTGGGTATGTACAAGATCATGAGGAGCCAAAAAGTGGCGATGTCAGTTCAAAACTTTGACAATGTAGCTGACGACTTTTTTTTCACCCAAATTTGATAAAATGAAAAGGGTATCTTAAGGAGATTATCAAATTTCTATCGATATAATTGCTGTCAAATTTTGAATTCAATAAGTAATTATTAGTTATTTTCTAATTGAGCTACATTGACAAATAGTGTAGAATAGATAAATAGTGCATAAATTAGCATCAAATTTTAGTGCAATTTTGGCTCTAAAATGAGCCTTTGTGCTAGTGAAAAAGTCAGTGCCCAAATGAATCGATCGCTCATCATCATATTTAGTATTATAGTTAACATTACATTTTGGGTTGGGTTTGGCATTGACTCTTGCACCACAACCTTGCACATGCCATTTGTGAAGGAAAGAAAATAATAGCCAATTGGAAGACTATGGTGGCTAAGGTAAAGGAAAACTATCTTTCAAAAGATTATGACATCCAAATGCATAAGAAAAGGAAAAATCTCAGACTGAGAGATCTACATGTGGCTGCCTATAAAGAAGAAATCCAAAAACTAAGCCTTAGGTCTAGAGTGCAAGAAATGAAAATCATTAAGGTTGCTAGGTATCTAAACTTCCTTAGATGGAACACACAAGAAGAGTTGAGCCTCTTTACATTAACTACTCTCCATAGTTGTTATCAGATGGCTATCAAAGTGGAGGAATTTTTTTTTTTTAAAACCAAATACAAATACTAGAGGTAGAGGAAGAGGAAGAGACTCTAGAGGTGGAAATAGAGGAGGTTCTAGTGGAAGGAGAAATGAGACCAGAGGCCAAGGAGATTTTAAGTTTGGTGAACAATCACATAAGTCAAATAGCAAAGGAGGATATAGAGGGAGGAGTTCCTACAATGGTGGAAGAGGAAGATCAGGAGGTTTTGGGAGAAGCTCTCATTTTGCTTCCATGAAGTGTTATAATTGTGGGCAACTAGGCCACCCTACATATAGGTATCCTGATAAGCCATCATCTTCACAAGGTGAGAAAAATATTGCATATGCACAAGAGGAGGATTTTACTAAAAAATCATAGGTGAGTTTAGATTCAAAGAAAGGAGAGAATCTCATGTTGAGAAAGATATTGATCAAAGCACCTACAGAGGATTAACACAAGAAGAGGAGAGATCTTTTTATGGTCAAGTGCAAGATACTAGGAAAAGTATGTAGGGTCATAATTAATTTAGGGTCTATTAAAAATTTCATTTTAGAGGAAGGAGTACAAAAGTTGAAACTCACCAGGATTCCTCATGTGTGTCCCTAAAAAGTCACGTGGTTGAATAAGGGGTAGAATATTTTTGTCATTGAACAAGTATGGGATGAATTTGTTAGGAATGGGAACACTGAGAGGGGGGGGGGGGGTGAATCATTGTTCACTGTATTTTATATTTTTCCTTTAATCTTTAAACTGAACTTAAATGCTTAATTACTGAAATAAACATCCACATAAACATAAAACATGAAATCAACACAACACACCAATATGGTTACGGGGAAACCCAAATAGGTAAAAACCCTAGTGGGAATTGACACCCACTAATATTCTGTACTAGTGTTTTATGATCCTTATTAGAAGATCCTTAACCCTGTAAGGAGTTTCTTTACAATGCATTAAGTACAGTAGACCTTGTCAAGGGTCAGACCCTGTTAGGAGTCTTTTACAATAGTCATTGTTAGGGGATTGGATGCACTATCCTAGAGCTCACTGCTCAAGTGGTGAAGGCTACAACCTTCTGATCTCAGATACACACTATATCTGTTGGGTGAACTGTTACTATGACACTGCTTATCAAATCAGTTCCTTTGATGCACTGATGATTTGACCTCTTACAAAGCTCTAATACATCTCATAGTGTCTTTGCACACTTCTGCTATGCTTATCACCTCTCTATACCACATGCATTTTAATTACAATGGGTACATCTCATATTTATATGTGCATACATAATAAACAACTAGGTTGGCCCTTAAACCTATTACATACAATGATTCCAATTGAATTGGCTCAAGCATGTTTAAAAAAAAACATATATACATGTCGGAAACCTAATTACAATGGGTACATAGCCTTTACATCATTAAATTATAATCGCAACTCAAAATGCTAACTGTCGCCTGCATGCTCTATTCTTCTCCGGCACACATAGGCTATGTAACTTCAACTACCTGTATCTTCCTCATACTTGCATATTTGATTATGTGCTCATAGAATAAGCATGAATATAGTCTAACCATCTTAAATTCTAGGGAACATATGAAAACTCAATCATACACATGTGCACTGATGCTCTGAGTCTCTGGTACTCTGTATACTCTCCAGTCTTCAACACTTAGCTGATTTCTAATCTTCTTAACAAGTGCGCTGACTCCAAAATTCTATATGAATTTGCTGCCATAATGACAACACTATATCTAGTCATATACATTAGTATAGTCAACTTGCCAACAATCTCCCCCTTTGTCATTGATGGCAACAAAGGAATATGGCCAAGTTGCTAATTGTCCCTTAATACAATTTTTTTTTTGTCTTCTATACACTTATACTTATATCTCCCTATACATATTATGATCTATATCCTGTACAAACTCCCCCTTTGAGATTAATGACAAAGGTGTTCCAAAAACTGTATCTACATATACTTACTAAGGGAAAACATTCGAATATGTTGTCTTTAGGTTTTGGATCTCCTTCTTCCAAAATGTGATGAAGGAATTTACTATCTGGAGATGGGCGCGTAATGCATACTGAAGCTTCTCCATCTTCTTCAAGTCTGTGGAAGGACCTTGATCATAGGTCATCATGTTGGCATCAATCTCCTTGATATTTTGATTTAGAATGTCTAAAGAGGGTGCAAGAGCATTCCTCAACTGAGGCTGTCTAACCCTTATCTTTGTCATTTATTTTTCTGCCTTCTCAATTTTATCAATCTATCCTTGGTAGACATTATTGCACATGTTCAAATCTATAGATGTGTCTTTCACTGAACTTTTCACTTGGTCAATCATAGCTTCTGCCTCTTTTATTTTCTTGAAATGAGCATCAGTAAGCTTATCTTGATCCATGCATTCTACAATGATTCTTCTTCCTTGATCTACAAATTGTTTTAGTGATGCTTGACTAGACTTGAGTGAGATTAGGTCAAGTAAAAAGTTTCTAACCAATTCATTCAATATCTTCTTTAGATACTTTTCTTCTGCAACTAGGGATGCAGATTCTTTAAGGCTTGAGAAATTGCTTTTAAACTATGAAATGATTGTACTTACATCATCAATAGAGTATACCATGGACACTTTCTTGTTTGCAGACAACAAACTATTCAGTATGTTCACTGATTCCACAAGGAGAGGATTTATCATTACTTGTTTCTCCTTTGCCTTCTCCATTGCTAAGTTGCTGAACTTAATCAGATCTTCTTCTCTCCATGAGTCGAAGCTGGATGTGTTAGGTGTCAAACTTGACAACAATGCTACTGATGGAGTGATGGGAGTGCTATCCATCACTTATTTTTTTATCTTGACTAGTTCAACTGATGTTTCATCCTTTTGTTCACTTCCTTTTACCTTTTCTTCTTCTTTATTTTCTTCCTCTTTTTCTATTTTTTCTTGTTCATTCTTCTCTTCCATCTTTTCTTCTTCTTTCTCATCTGATATATCTTCAATAAGAACTTCTTCTTGATGAGTGGGAGGTGAGTTGCTACATAAAGTTTC
The DNA here is from genome assembly GCA_027943335.1 of Chamaecyparis obtusa. Classification (NCBI taxonomy): domain Eukaryota; kingdom Viridiplantae; phylum Streptophyta; class Pinopsida; order Cupressales; family Cupressaceae; genus Chamaecyparis; species Chamaecyparis obtusa. The sequence goes on from BSBK01004739.1 coordinate 116,775, forward strand.
AGCTTCTTGCATGCTCACAAAAGCTTCCTCAAACTTATCCAAGTCATTGTCTGTGGCTGCCATTGCAATCTCAACATTGTTAATGAAGATTGTATCATCTTTTTGAGTTTCTATCATGGGCACAAATTTTACTGCCTCTAGTCATGTTTCCACTGCAAGCACTAAATATTGAGGACCTGTTAATGGTATATTGATGGTATCTTCTTCTTTGTCTTTCTCACTAGGTGCTTGAGTGATGGGCGTAGATGGAGGTTTCATGTGTTGTTCTAAGAATACCTTTTCAAAGGCTTTCTCTATTTCCTTTGTTATCAACTTAGAGTCTTTGTTCATAATCTATAGAGTTCTCATCTTTGTCCTTATGTGCAGCTTCACCAAATTCAATATCAGTGTCTTTTCTTCAACAAAACACATAGGAATATTGTAATCTAGTGTTTGTTCCCTGATTTTGAAGTCTTCTTCAGTGGCTTGTCTCTTCAAGGTATCCAAAATCTCCCGTAACTTATCTGGGATAGCTGTCTTCAATTCAAGAACTGTCTTCTTGAATTTTATCATGTGTTTGAACAACATCTCATGAATCTCTAACTTATCAATTTCATGATATTTTTCATAAAACTTGGCTATCTGATCTATCCTCTCTTCTTCTACTACTCTAGTTCTTAACACTTGAAGACTAGGTAGGAATCCTACTTTCGGAGGTAGCTGCACATTTTTCAATCTACTTCTTGTGTCTCTAGTAGAAGGGTGACTTGTGGTGGCTTTTTTTCTCCTCTTGGGAATCATAGGAGATGTATTTGTGGACTCAACATCAACTATAACAGTGGGTGCAGGACTAATATCATGAATTTTACCCTGTTTATCCTTTGGATCATTAGTCTTCTCAATCTTTACCTTCAGATCATTAGACTTAGCTTCCACTTTGGATGCGCTCCCAATTTCCAAAGCAATCTTTTCTTCCCTTGCTTTGTCTAGGTCTACTTGTGTTACTCCATGAATTCTAAGTATCTTAGATGTAATCTTGGAGGCTTTCCTCTTAGTTGTTGCGCCATTTAGTTTAGCATCTACTTCTCTGGTTTTCTCCTCATATGTTCCCCACCTAGGTTCATTAGGGTCTTTTGGGGCTGATAGAAATACTTGCACATATGCTTCTAGGATTTTTTAATCTACCTCATATCCAAGTGGATGAATCCACTTAGTTCTTGGCTCAACAACTTCCATACAAGTTGTGTCTGTTTCAACCATGAAGAAAATAGTATCCTTGTACTTTTCCACTATTTTCTCTAGTATCCTATACCTCATTTGCATCTTGGCCTTGAAGGTCTTCAACTCCAATGTTATGTAGTCTCTCAATGTGCTCTGAGTGCATGCCTTGTTAGATATCTGTGGCATGGTTGGAATGGACTTGTTGAAATAAAAATCTGATACTTTCCCACTATATGAAGGTACATATAAATGATCAAAGACCCAAACCTGAATATCTTGGTCTTATCATGCTTGATTGCCTCAAGATGTTGTCAATCAACTGTGTGTGCACGATCCCACATAGATTTAACTCTCCATCTTCCTTCACAAGTCTAATGGCTGGAAGAATTGTGCCCGCAAACACACTATTCACCCTGCTGGTGTGATGAAACCTATATCCAAGTATCATGGACATCAATTTGATGTCCGCTTGCTCAATAGGCTCAATTGTCATCTTGCGCCTATCACTCCTTGACTTAAATGTTTTCTCAATAATTTTCCTAACATCCTTGCCCATAGGAAGTATGATGCCAGTCTTAGATAGGCCTGTCATCTCATATATTAGGTCACTAGTGATTCTCATTGGCACATCACCTATCCAAAATAGCTCATCATGAATTCTGCTCAAAAGTATTTTGATCCATTTTGTCTCATAGAACTCATATGCCATAGCATACTCCACTATAGGGCGATCATTCCACTTTTCATATTCATCCAAGAAGGTTTTGTCTGGCATTAGCATGGTTTCCATGTGTGCCCTTAATCTGTCCAATCCTACTAGTTCCTTCTTACAATAAATGTATGCCCTAATATCTTTGACATGTATAATGCCCATAGGTGTGTGGGAGAATGCTCCCTCTAAGTCATCTAGGGTAGAATTAAATGGATGATTCTTAAACACATATCTTTTCTTTTCTACAACATCAAATACTATGGGAGTAGCCATCACTTGTTTTATCGCTTTCCAAATGTTCTCTTAGATAATTTGAAGGCTTCTGAGTCAACACGAAAAACTAGGGTTTTTGCAACTGAATAAATGAATTGATAATCACTTATAGATCAATCTACAAATCTCCTCAATAACTTCTAAAGCTCTTTCTACTGTCCAATCCTCTAAATTCAAATGCAATGAGTAATCAAAAGGTTTTCTGTGTACTTAAAGTAAAAATTCTACCATTAATGCTTGTTGTGTAAACCAGGCTGTCACTTCAAAATTTCCAACTTTTGTTCCGCTAACAATCAGTATGTGCACTCTTGCATGAAGGTTCCTTTATACTCCAAAAGCTTAAGTCCAAAGGCACATACTCAGAGAGTGAGTATACCAGCCACACAGGGGTCTAGAGCTAAATTAGCTCCTCCTATAACCCTGAGGGCTATTCATCCAGATGTAGAAGGTGCATCCACTGTGGATGCATCTAATACATACTCATCAACTTTTTCCTTCTTTCCTTCTTACCAAATCAAGCTCGCACCATCTAAGGCTTTTACAAAATTAACTTCTCCTTCGGGATCCAATACTAGTTCTTCAGTCTTTTTAGGGATTTCTTGACCTTTCATCCTTGATCTATAGAGCTTTGAGATGTGTCTAGCCTTGTTAGAAGAGTGAAAAATGATTGGAGGCCTTATATTCCTTGGTGCATTCACACGAGTCACCATTTTACATTGTCTAGCTGAGTGACCATTATAGTTACATATCTAACATGTAACATTCTGAGAACTTATATTTGTCTGATTTTGATTTCTATGATCATGCTGAATCCTATTTTTCCTACTAGTTTTGCAATTCATAGCTTTATGACCAAATTTATTGCATGAATAACAGTAACCATTAAAAGGTCTTACCTATGTACAGTTTCTTGCTATGTGTCCATGCTTGTTACATGAAAAACAAGTGCGGTCTACTAACTTGCACTCATTTTTAGGTTGTTCACCATTGACTTTGGTTTGATCTTTAGTCTTCTTAGTATAAATAGAGTCTTTTTGTGTATCCTTTCTCTCTCATGTTGTCAATCTGATTTTGTGTTTCCTTGTATCTAATGCAACTAGTATCTCCTTTAGCTCTCCTTGCATACAACTGAGATTCTATCAAATCAGAACTAGTGTGCAATTTGTCAATGTGGTTCTTTTCTTCTTTCAGTTGTGTTTCCAAGCTCTCTTTGGTGTTTCTTAGCTCCAAGATTTCCATGTTTTCTAGCCTTACTTCTTCATTGAGTTGAAGGTTCTCTTTAACCTATTCATTATAGACTTCCTGATTGTTAATCAGTTTGTCATGAAACTCTTCAAGCTATTCTTTTAAGGATGCATTTTCTTCATTCAGCTTCTTGACCATTATCCCCAAATCACTGGTGGAACATTCTTTCAGATCCCTTCTTAGCTTTTTGATATCTAATTGAGCATCATTGGGTCTTCAAGATCGGCTTCAAGATTTCTTTTCAGATGTTTCATTTCTACTTTTTCCATGATCTCCTCAAGTGGTTAAACTTCTTTACTGAGGACCAGAGCTCTAATACCAATTTTTAGGAATGGGAACACTAAGAGGGGGAGGGGGGGGGGTGAATCAATGTTCACTGTATTTTATCTTTTTCCTTTAATATTTAAACTGAACTTAAATTCTTAAGTACTAAAATAAACATTCACATAAACATGAAACATGAAATCAACACAAGACACCAATATGGTTATGGGTAAACCTAAATAGGTAAAAACCCCCATGGGAATTGACACCCACTAATATTTTGTACTAGTGTTTTATGATCCTTAACCATGTTAGGAGTTTCTTTACAATGTGTTAAGTACAGTAGACCTTGTCAAGGGTTGGACCCTATTAGGGGAGTGGATGCATGGTCCTAGAGCTCACTGGTCAAGTGGTGAAGGCTACAACCTACTAATCTCAGATACACACTATATCTGTTGGGTGAACTGTTACCGTGACACTGCTTGTCAGATCAATTCCTTTGATGCATTGATGCTTTGACCTCTTACAAAGCTCTAATACATCTCATAGTGTCTTCGCACACTTCTGATCTTCTTATCAGTTCTCTATGCCACATGTATTTTAATTATAATGGGCACATCTCATATTTATATGCGCATACAAAATAAACATCTAGGTTGGCCCTTAAACCTATTACATACAATGCTTCTAATTGAATTGGCTCAAGTGTGTTTACAAAAAAAAATATATACATGTTGGAAACCTAATTAAAATGGGCACATAGCCTTTAAATTATTAAATTATAATCACAACTCAAAATGCTAACAATCAACTGCATGGTCTATTCTTCTTTGGCACACACAGGCTGTATAACTTCAACTACCTGTATCTTCCTCATACTTGCATATCTGATTATGCACTCATAGACTAAGCATGAATATAGTCTAACCATCTAAACTTATAGGGTGCATATGAAAACTTGATCATACATACATGCACTGATGCTCTGAGTCTCTGGTACTCTGCATACTATCTAGTCTTCAACACTTAGCTGATTTCTGATCTTCTTAACAAGTGCGCTGACTCCAAAGTTCTATATGAATTTGTTGCCATAATGAAAACACTATATCTATTCATATACATTAGTATAGTCAACTTTCCAACATAATTCACCATAGGTAAGTATCAAGATAAAATACTTTGTGATGTGTTACCAATGGATGCATGCCATGTGTTTCTTGGTAGACCATGGCAATATGATAGGGAGGAATAACACCATGGAATTGACAACAAGTACTCATTCAAGAAGAATGGAGTTACGTACAAGATTCAGTCTTTAATTAAAGAAGATGAACTGGAGAAGGTAGAATTAAATGTACTCCTAATTAGTGGGAAAGAGTTCCTACAAGACATGAAAGAATGAGAAGAAGTTGGCTATGCTATCACGTTGAAGCCAAAGGAGTAAGAGTCACCTAAGAAGTCACCTCTGATAGTAGAAGTAAATAAACTGTTAAAATAGTTCAAGGACATTATTAGTGAGGGTACACCAACTACGTTACCACCAAAGAGAGAAATCAATCATCAGATTGACTTTGTAATAGGGGCATCATTCCCTAACAAGGCTTCCTATAAGATGACACCAGAACAATATAAGGAGATAGCAAGGAAAGTTCAAGAACTTTTTGATCAAGGTTTGTGATGTAGGAGCATCTTGGGTCCTTCAATCCTATGTCACCAAAAAGATGTTTGAAGTTTTCTTTGTTGTTTGGTTCCTTCTTTTACCGAGTTGGTTTGGTGTTGCTCGATTTCCTTTGTTTGCTAGTGTTGGTCAGTTATCTCTCTGGTGCTTAGTTATTTCCCTAGCACTCAATGATGCTTGTCTAATGCTCAGTTTCCTTGCTTACCAAGTTGTTTATTTTTTATTTCTTTTGAGGATGACTCTTGCAATTAATTTTTCTCATGGATTTAATGCTGGTATCCATCATTGGGAAGTGTGTGGACCTAGATCTAGTTGTTCTTTTCATTGATTGTAGATTTGAAGGCTGACTTGTTTTGATAGCCTCTTGTATAAGTGTAGTTATTTGATTAGAGTTTAGGAGTCAATTTTTGGATAGAAGATAAAAGATAGAAACTTAGAGATTGTTGGAAGATCCTCACATGTTGGAGGACTTATGTACTTGATTGCAATATTTGGCCTAAACTAGGAAGGCCTTGTTGGTAGTGTTTTCAAAATTTTCAAGGTTGTGTTCATTTTCTTATTTCTTTGATAGTTTTTCTAGCTCTTGTGCTATTTTTCCTACAAATCCTATGTCCAAGATGTTGAAAATGTGTCCCTAGTGGTAAAAACCCTAGGTGCTAGGTCAAAAATGCTGATAAAATTCCAAAAACCCTAGAAAAACCTATCCGGGTTCTATTTTGATGTTACTTTTTCAAATAACTTAAGTCAACCTTTAAGCATGTGCACTTTATAATTTCCACTTAGTCACCCAGTCTTTGAAAGCTTTCAGTATATTCCTTTTATTCTGGTGATTCAGAAAAGCCTTTGTTGCACAATCTCCTTAAGTATGTGGAATATTCCTTCTCTTCATGAAACTCAACGGGTGATTTTAGTCGCCAAGTCTCCAAGTGATCTTTGTGAGATCTAGTGACTACTAGTAGAAAATATTTCAAAGATGCACTATAGTCACTAAATCTTCGTATGAAAAAGGCCTACAGTTAAGTGATCTCTTAATGAAATGATGAAATGATAATAGTTCTAGTGAATATGAGACTTCTTTTCAGTCGCCAAGTCTCTAAATGAAAAATGGTAGTTATGTTCTTCTCAGTCGCCAGGTCTCCCACTGCTCTGTTTGTTAGTGTTTAAATCCTATGACCCAATGATTGTGGCAGTTGTGTATTCTCAGAATCCCAACGGTTAGGTTTTAAAAGTTTAGCGATCTAGTGACATGATTATCTCCTAGTCTCACAATATAATGGTTAAGTCACAATCTCTTCACTGACTTGGCGATAATCGTAAGATAGAAGGAGGATCAATGGTCGGTGTTATATCTCATAGTCTAACCAAATTTAAAGGGTTATCTAGCGACTTGGTGAATAAAGGGTTTCGTGTAGTCTCTAGATGTAACTAGGGTAAAGAGAAATATTAAGAGACTGGGAGATGTCTTCAGTCATGTGATCACTAGAAGATGATGGGTTAAGATGAAGGTTTTCAAAGATTAAATCTGAGTCATTGATATAGTTGTAATTGGGTGGTGGTCAAGTTATCTCCCAATTGAACCATGAGTTAAGAAAAGTTGATGTGAATGCGAGAAGTTCTTTGTCTCCCAGTCTCTAAAGTAAACTCGGGTTAAGAAAAGCATCCAGCGATTTGAAAATGACCTTAGTCACGTGATCTCTAGATGACTAAAGTTTAAGTGCCAACTGAGGTCAAAAAATGAAAAAAGAATATAAATCTATTTGTCAGATTTGATGACGTGTTCCCTCTTGATTGGTCAAAGAATGAAATAAAGAATTAATAATTTCTCAGTGACTATGAGATAGACTATAGTCACTTGATCTCCAAAAGAAATAAATCAGAGATTTTTTCCTATAGTTGCCAGGCCTCCAAATAATTTTAGTCTTCAGGTCTTTAGAGAAAGTCAAAGATAGAATGAAAATGGAGAAATTACGTGACTACCATTGATTTTGTTCTTTATGACTTAAATCTATAGTTGTCTCATAGTCGCTATATAAAAGTGATGTCATCAAAAAGGTTCTGAGACTAAGCAAATATCATTAGATTGAGATCTTCTAGCTGTCGCATAATCACATGAGGAAATAAGAAACTAAACAAATATTTAGCGATAAAGAGACTTCTCTTGTAGTCGCCAGGTCTCCAGATGGGTAAAATTGGACAATCTCCATAAGAAGTTTGAAAAGTCAACAAGTTGTGGTGATTAGGAGACTCACTATGTAGTCTCTAAATCTCTAAATAAGGAAATAAGGAAACAAGATTTAGGAACACCTATAGTCACCAGGTCTCAGGATAAGTTTGATAAGTAATGAACGTTACAACAATCGTGATATGGACTATAGTCTCTGAGTCTTTGAATGTAGAAAATTAAAAGAAAAGGGACTTAGGCTATGATAGTCACTGAATCTCAAGAAGAAATCATAAAAGGTAAAGTCATCCAGCAACTTATAGATTTCCCTTTGGTCGCTTAATCTTTGAAGAATATGAAAAAGCACCAAATCTTTTAGTGATTGTGATTGGCTTTGTAGTCAGTAGGTCACTAGAAATCAAATTTGATTATGTGTTGTTGTCTCATCTCATGACTAGTGAATTGAAGTTCAGGGCATGCCAAGTAATGGAGGATTTAACATGAATTATAGAGTTTGAAAGCTCAAAAGGGTAATTGCATTTAATTCTCTAGAATAAATAGAACTCATTACCACTCTTTCAAATTACCAAGTATTTCGAAGAGCTAGAGCTAAAGAATTATGAGAATTTGTGAGTCCTTCAGTGATTAAGCAGTTCATAGAATTCATAGTTTCAGAGTTTGTAGAAGAATTCACTACTTACAGTCAGAATGAGTCAGCCTTCAACTAGCGGAGCTTCCACAAGCAAGGGAGCCAAGGAAAAATAGAAAGAAAGCCTCTCAAATGAGTTTCTCATTCTTTTACCTAGGTCATCACAAAATAAAAAGGTTAGTGATGAAATCTTCGCTGATGATTTATCTTATTGTAGAGATGCAAAGACTGGGGATGTGTCAGGGATGTGCCTTTTTAGGTATTTCTACAAGAATTCTAATAATCTAGTACCTATGTGAGATTCTTGGACCTTTAGGTTAGCCAGATTAATAGTACTTGATGTTTTCATAGATGTAGACCTACTCATTTCTTTGGCCAACAAATATGACCCTTTGTCAAAGACAATTAGGAAAGAGGATGGCTTGACTTTGGTCACATTTGACAGAAATTCATTTATGAGGGCTTTTGGTATCAACATTCCCATGGCCATAGAGATTAATTTACAAGCCTAGACCAATAGGTATACTCAAGAAACTATACTTATGTGAAAGGAGATTCAGAACCATGTTCACCGAGGTAATAGAAACTACATTACACCAATGGCTGGGTCAACCCTTTACTTTTACAAAGACTTATCTTTCTACATGAAATATATTGCATATTATTTATGTAGAGTGCTAGGATTATATGGTGGATTAGATAGGATTACATTTGACCTCGTAATGATGGTGTTAGACTCACAACAAACACACACAAGTGAAGGATATGAATACATTGGGTACGCCATTAAAAAATGCATGAGGGAATGTAGGAAATAAGGAAGAGAGAGGATTCACCTAGGTTTTTGCATTACTCATTATTAATGCACCTCATTCTGTTCTAAAATTACAACATTATGAATTTGGATAACCTATAGACTTAGATGATGTGGAAGGGTCAACCAAATCTTTTACAACTTTGGATAGGAGCTTGGAGCCCTACTTGCCCTAATTGTGATTTATATTCTTTTCAAAATTGGATGGTGCAACCTATCTTGCTCAGCCTAGGGTTAAATCTTTCTAGGTTACTAGTTAAGGCCCTAAAAGTTTTGAGGCCTCAAATTTTTTTTGATAAATTGCCTAAGGATCATAAATGGGGAGACTTCTATTATGAGAGGACTTACACCATAATAAGAGTTTATGGATGCACCTAGCCACCCCATGTTCTACTATTTTTTTTCCTCTGAGAATTTCTTTCGTAGAAATTATTTGGTAGCTCATGCTGACTGATAAAGAAAACTTGGCCCCCCATAGGAAGGGAACATTTACCCCAAGGCATTTCAGAGTATGCAACTTCATCATTGGGAATAATGCATTCAGTAAATTGAATATTGGTTGGGTCAGTACAAAATGAATGTTGGTGTACCTAGGTATGTTGATACAGAGGTTTTCATTATAATGGCTAGGAAATATTACACTCCTTCCATTCCAATAAATAATAGACATGAGGAGTATCCTAAGGAAGATGTCATCAGAAACATCATTAACCAGGATGTGATAGAAAGGAGAACAGAACAATTCAATAAATTGTTGACATTTGAAAAATAGTTGAAAGAAAAGGGAATTCCCTTTGGAGGTTCCTACCCTACACTGCCCTATCTACAAAGGATGGAGATGATGATGGATAATTACCAAACATTGGTCAAATCTATTGAAGACCAAATAGATAACAAGGAAAGGGAAAAGGAGAAACAATCAGAATCAAACTATGAGGATAGTGATGGAGGCTACCCAATTTATAGCCCTCCTGCCATGGAACAACTACCTCCTACCGACCAAGAAGGAGAAGAAAATGTAATAATGGATTTGATTGAGCTTCCTAGCTCTCAAGACACTAGTGAGCCTCCTCATAAAAAGCATAAATTGCAAATAGGAGAGTCTGTCGGAAACAATTGTCTGAAGGAGATTGTTGGATACAATTGTTTAAATATGTATTATCTTTGATGTCACACAATGTCATATTATATATCAATTCTATCTATCTACCGAGCTCAGTCGGTCAGCTAAGTATCTACCAAGTTCTCTTGGGTGTCAAAAGAAGTATGACAAAAGTTAGTGTTAACCGAGCTTCCTCGGTTAACAAAGGAAAAGGCTTCCTCGGTTATCAAAGAAAAGTTTGTATCTACTGAGTTCACTGAGTAACACTATATCCACCAAGTGTCCAATATTTACCAAGTTCCAGACTATGACTAAGTGATTAGTATGGACCAAGCTTCTACTTCTATCGAGTGCATGAGGATGCCAAGTAATATGGTGGATGTCGAGTATCAGAAAGTCACCGAGTTAGTTTGCAGTAACCGAGCAACAATATTTGGGCCGACTCAGTAATACTTGTGTTTACTTGTTTAAGAGCTGACAGTTGTAATATTTGGAATGATTATTTGTGCTGACTTGACAAACTAAATAAACAATCTGAAGGATATATATATAGTCATTCTAGAAAGGCAAAGAAGAAGAAGATGGAAAAAAATATGAAAATCAATTAAAGGCAGATGTGTGTGAATTGTGAAGGATAATGAGATATCCTTGAGGAGTAGCAAAGATAAATTTGATCAGAAAGGATCTAAAGTGGAGTAGAGCAGAGATCTATAATCAGCAATACAGTTGCATCTTGTACAGGTCATTTCACTATTATTTTCTTATCATTGTGGCAGTGATCTCTAAATCTCTTTACCAAGTTGGTTTAACAACCATATTGTAAATCCTCTAACAAGGTAACAGTTCAATTGAATTGTTTGAAGACCTCTTACAAGGCCACTCCTAACAGGGTGATTAAATCCTCTAACCAGGTCACACCTAACAGTGTGTTTTGTAACCTTTTACCGGGTTGGCCTCTAACCGGGCATCACTTTAGAAGAGTGAAAAATAGTAACTAGTTACATTGGTGGTTTTTCCCTTATTGGGTTTCCACATTAAATCTGGTATCTCTTGTGCTCTTGTTATTTCATTATGGATGTTAATCAATGATGAATGCTTTAGAACAATTATAATTAATATACACTGCAAAGACCGAGTTTCAGCATTTCTCTGTATGTTTACCGAGTTACAGTTATTCTCTTTGTTTACTGAGTAACAACAGTAAATTATTCAAATAAGATATCTAAGGGATCTATGGTAATATTTTTGTGGTTAACTGATTCACCCCCCCCCCCCCCCCTCTTAGTTACTTTATCTATATTTCCATCAATTGGTATCAGAGCATTTGGTGCTTGCAGGAAGGGTTTCAAGAACCTAAGCTAAAGATTAGGATGTCTTACAAGAAAGAAATTCCAAAGCTTAATAGAGAACTTTTCAGCATGGAAAGGTCTCATGAGACTTCATCTAGCTTCCATTGGTGATTTAGGATGTAAATACATTGATGAAGAATATACAGTTCCTACCAGCATATTAACTATTGAAGACATTGTAGAGAAAAAGAATCATAACACCATGATGATATAAATTGCATCAGCTCTTACCTATGAAGAATTTGATGAGATCAAATACTGCACCACTACTTATGAAATGTGGAACAAACTGAAGAAAATCTATGGTGGTGATGCCAATGTGAGAAGAGCCAAAGCAGAAATTCTAAGAGGACAATTTGATAAGATGAGTATGAAAGATGATGAGAATATTGTAAAATATGTTGAAAGAATCAAGGCAAGTGTAAGTGCAATCAGAGCTTCTGGAGGAACAATTACTGATGAAACTATTTTAAGTAAGGTTCTCAGAACTTTACTCCCTATCTATGCAATAAGAGTATCTATTATTCAAGAGAAAAGATGTGAAGCAAATCATAATATAACTTTGGATGGTATAGTGGGAAGATTGACAGCATTTGAGTTAGACAACTATGACAACTATGTTCCAACTTCTAAAAATATTGAATCATCATTTGAGGCCAAGGTTTCACTTAAGAAGGGAAAGAAAATAAAAGAGGTTCAGTCAGAAAGTGAAGAAGAATCAGAAGAAAGTTCTGATAGTGATCTTGAAATTGTAGAAGCATTACTTGCAAAGAAATACTCTAATGTAGAGGAAAATACAAAGGTAAAACTCCCTTAATCTATTTTTCATGTGAAGAAATTGGTCATATTGCAACTAGGTGTCCAAACAAGCAAAGCAAGGATGAGAAGAAAGATTGCAAGTACTATGGCAAAAAGAATTTCAAATCATTCAAGGATAAAGGTAAGAAAACATGTTTTATGGCTAAAGATTCTGATGAAAGTGAAGAAGAAATTGTCTTTATTGCTATTAAAGATGAATCTGATAATGATGAAGATAAGATGGCACTTGTTTCTCATATAAGAAAAGATGAATCTGATAATGATGAAGATAAGATGGCACTTGTTTCTCATATAAGAAAAGATGATATATGGATAATAGATAGTGGATGTTCACATCACATGACTGGTGACAAAACAAAATTTGAAAACATTGAAGACTGTGATGATGGCAATGTAAGATTTGGTAACAATGAACCTTGTTGTATAAAAGGAAAAGGAAGAATATCACTAACCAAAGAACTTACATGTGATAATGCTTATTGGGTTGAAGGACTAAAGCATAATATTCTAAGTGTAGCATAGTTAATCAACATTGGTTTCAAAGTTGAAATCATGAATGGCCAAGCAAGACTGCTAGATGACAAAGGAAAGCAAATTGGATCAGGCAAACAAACAAAAGGTAACCTATTTTACCTTGATCTTGGTGAACACTCATGTTTTATTGCTCAAATTGAAGAAAGTTGGTTATGGCACAAAAGGTTATGTCATGTAAATTTTGATAACATGGTGAAGATAAGAAAATTCAATAAAGTAAGAGGCATTCCTATTCTAAAGAATCCTGATATTGGTCTATGTAAAAATTGTCAAATTGGAAAAATGGGAAAGACTAGTTTTAAAAGTAAAAACCATAAGTCTAAAGAGATTTTGGAAATTGTGCATACTAATTTATGTGGACCTATTGGAGTTGAGAGCTATACTAGAGAAAAATTCTTCATTCTCTTTGTTGATGACTATTCTAGAATGATGACTGTTATGTATCTGAAAGAAAAGTCAGAAGCATTTGAGAAATTCAAGTAGTATTTGGCAAGAGTAGAAAAGGAAACAGGAAAAAGAATAAAATGCTTAAGATCAGACAGAGGTGGTGAATTCATCTCCCATGAATTCAATAATTTTTGCATTGAAAGAGGAATTAAAAGATAGGTATTAGCCCCTAGAACTCCTGAACAAAATGGAATAGCTAAAAGAAGAAATAAATCTATCATGGATTGTGCAAGGACTCTAATGATTGAAAAGAACATTGCTATAAAATACTAGAAGGAAGCTATCAGCACTGCAGTTCATACCTTGAACTGAGTACAGTTGAGAAAAGACACATTCAAAACTCCTTATGAGTTATGGTATATAGTTGCATCTTGTACAAGTCATTTCACTATTATTTTCTTATCATTGTAGCAGTGATCTCTAAATCTCTTAACCGAGTTGGTTTAACAACCATATTGTAAATCCTCTAACAAGGTAACAGTTTAATTGAATTGTTTAAAGACCTCTTACAAGGCCACTCCTAATAGGGTGATTAAATCCTCTAACTAGGTCACACCTAACAGTGTGTTTTGTAACCTTTTACAGGGTTGGCCTCTAACCGGGCATCACTTCAGAAGAGTGAAAAATAGTAACTAGTTACATTGGTGGTTTTTCCCTTATTGGGTTTCCATGTTAAATCTGGTGTCTCTTGTGCTCTTGTTATTTCATTATGCATGTTAATCAATGATGAATGCTTTAGAACAATTATAATTAATATACACTGCAAAGATCGAGTTTCAGCATTTCTCTATATGTTTACCGAGTTACAGTTATTCTCTTTGTTTACCAACTAACAATAGTAAATTATTCAAATAAGATATCTAAGGGATCTATGGTAATATTTTTGTGGTTAACTGATTCACCCCCCCCCCTCTTAGTTACTGCATCTATATTTCCATCAGAGTCTTCATGTGCAAGGGTCCCTGAGAAGAAGGGAGACTAAGTGAAAGCTCTATTTCCAGGACATAGAGCATATGATCATCAGTTCAGGCAGAAGATCAGAGAAGAAAAGAGAAAATAGATAATGGTAATAGAAGAAGTTGAGTTACCCTTGGCCTTAGGTCAAGATGAGAGAATGCTTCAACAGGATGCCTTCTTGAAGGATGGCACTTTTATCAAGTCAAATGAATTCAAGGACTTCCTTTTATGGCGCAAGAAAAAACAAGTGGCTTCTATTGTTTAGATCAAGGAAGATGGCCAAATACAAGATGAAGCCATGCAGATTCTAAAGGATTATGATCCTGAATCAAAAACTATTACCCCAAAAGAAGCTAGGGAATTGGGAAAGGCCAACAATATTTTTCTTGTACCTAGGTGGGATTTGGCGTCATCTTTTATTATTGACGAAATCAAAAAATAGGAGAATATAAATCTGAATTTAGAGACCTAGGTGGGAGATTTGATTAGAGGGTTTGGATACAACCCAAAGAATAAGGCACTGGCTATCTGGAGCCTTTACCCAAAAGATCAAAAGCCTTCCCTATTGAACATCCAAGAAAAGATGCATGGTGATAAGATGGTATGGTCAATCCACAATACTGGAAATCTTGAGATCTAATAGGTGCTAACTCACTTTGCTAGGTTAAATGAAGACAAAACTAAGCAACTATCAGAGAGGCACCAAATTATTTTTAAGGATTATAGTGCATTGGTGAGGGATAGAGAGATATAGATCATAAAGGAAAGAGAGTTAGAGAAATGTGTAGAGGACTTGCAACTACAAATCATCAACATGCCTACAGTAGCCCCCACACCACCAGAGAAGCTTGCACTTCCATAGATTCAAGGTGTAACTAAAGAAGAGGTTGTTTCTAGAGAAGAGAAAGTGAACAAGGAAAAGACTGAGGTTGTAGTGCAATCCTTGTTGAAATTTTTTCAACATAGGATAGGAGTTTTGAAGGATAAGGAAGAGGCAGTCTATACTACATACAATAAGTTGCCTACTTTACAAAGTGAGGTGAACAATTTTGTTTCTATTTTAAGTTCTTTTCACTCAACTTGGTCAATAAGGGAATCATTGTTTGAAAGACTAGCAGCAGTGCAGTCCTTGAGGAATGACATCCCATAAATAGTTTTGCAAGTGGGAGTTGAGATTGCAAAGAATAGTGTTGTCTCATCTTTCTTAAAGGGTAAGGCCAATTAAGTTGAGATAAAGATGGCAATGTTTGGACCTGGTTTCAATAGGTTCATTCCTTAGATTAGAATAGAGGAAGGAGAAGTAAAGAATTTGGATACATGGAGGTCAGATTTTGATCTCTTACTGCCTAAGAAAGAGGCTTTCCTCAAAGATAACAATGAGGTTGATTTACATCACTTCAACATATTTCTAGATGAAGCTATCAAGGTAGAGATGGACTTCAGTAAGTTCATCATAGATATAAGGAAAATTGTTGATGCATGGTGGGAGAGATAGAAGAAGCAACTGCAAAGCATTCAATAGTTCCCATGGCCAACATAGGAATAGGTTACTACATGGGACAACATGACAAAGCCAAAAATGATTAAGCCTACAATTGATGACCTTGATGACTTAGATGATGAATGAGCTCTAGAAATGCACCTGACCTACAAGCATAAGGATAGCAACTAATCATACAGAGGATGATGTAAGTTAGCCAGTTAGGTGGTCATCATTCACACAACAAACTTCAGCAGTTGCATCTGAATACCTGTAGACAAAGGTACAGCTCAAGTGGAGGTTCAACTTAAGAAGAAACAACTTCTGGCACTACTTTCCCTCCTTTCCATTACATGCTTTAACTCTTTTGTATTTTAGTGCAAGTCACAATCAAATCCACCCATAGCTTGTTGTAGCCTTTTCTCAAGGATCCCAAGGTGGTCTCTCTCTATATAGTGTTTTCTAACTCACACCAAGGGGTGGTGAGAAACTTATTGTCATAGGAGCATATAGATTTAGTCTTTGATTCTCAGGAATCTAGTTTTTCTAAATGTATTGACATAGGAAATTTATCAATAAAATATATTGAGTTTCCATGTATATTTCTTATTGTCTTCATGTATGTTTTTTAATTTCTTTGTGTATTTAAATTTGCAAGGCATTTTAGATGCATCTTTCTACAAGGTAGATAGTGGGGTTGAAGCTTGAGTTCCTTTCAAGGGAGGGATAAATCTTGAGTGAGGTCTCTGAGATTTCAGTACTCATATATGAATTAGATGATATGATTTATGAATAAAAGGATAATTTGTAAGGCATTTTATCTAGGGTTTGGGTGTGTTTGACTTGAGAGATTTTTTGTAGATGTACATTCATTGACTCTAACGCTCTAGGATCAGGCACTGATCTATACTTATTTCACATTAGTTTTCATCATCAATCAAATTAAAATAATTTACTTTAAATTGTATGAGTTATATGACTAGATTTGTATCAAGCATACAAGTTATAATTGTGATATTTGAAGAATTTAATATTAAGAAGTAATACCCACCTGAAGCTTTAAGCTCAAAGAGAAGAAGGATTTTAATTCCTTAATACCTTAGTATTGATTATTGTTGATGTGTCTATTGGGACTACCAAAGTTATAAATCAGAGTTTTTTGATTAAGTTTTGATCATCTACAATTTTGAGTACTAACAGGCCTTATAATCCGACATGTATGAATCAATTTGAAGATAATATATGAAAGTATCTACATTCTCTCTTTCACTATTATGTTTGTTTCTTTCATGTGTGATCTCAACAAGGTGGATCTAGTTAGAGTGAGCCTTTGGCCCCTCTCTACATCCTCCCTTGCATCAAGTGGTATCAGAGAGAGGTTAGATCTGGATCTAGATTTGAGGGTTCCTTCTTGTCAAACCCTAGTTGATTTGTTGTCAGGTAGTAGATTGAGATATAGCTTGCAATTGCAGAGGGTTTCAAGATGGTTCGTGGGAGGTGAGATATGAATCCTAGATTGGTAGACATGTTGAGACAACTTGCTACTAGGTTGGAAGTTGTTGAAACAACCAAAAGGAGAGGAAGACATCTTGAAGATGTTAGTGATGATGAAGTTGAGGTAGAACAGGTTGATGCAGAACCTGCACCTATGATGGATCAAAGCGAGGAAATATTTTTGAAGGCTTTGAAAAGTTTGAAGTCTACACCACACTTTAATCCTCTTGAGTATGGTGGAAAATTGGATTTTGATGAATTGGTGGACTGGTTCACCGATCTGGAAAAGTACTTTGAGTATGAAAATGTACCTGAAGACAAGAAAGTGAAAACTACAAGCACAAAGTTGAAAGTCATGCATCCTTGTGGTGGGAACATCTACAAATGGATAGAAAGAGGAAATGCAAAGAAAAAATCAATGTATAGAATAAAATGGTGAATAAATTGAAAGGAAAATTATTACCTTGTGATTATCAGATTAACCTAGTTAGGTGAATGCGAAGTTTGAGGCAGAAAGATAGCTTGGTAAAGGAATATACTGAGGTATTCTATAGATTAGATATCGGATCTGGACATGATGAAGATGATGTGGAAAGAATTGCTAGATATCTAAATGGTTTGAGAGTTTCCATCCAAGAAGAAATTAGTCTGGTCAAATTGGAGAACATTTGAGAGGCCTATCAATTTGCATTGAAAGCTGAGGAGAAATTGAACAAGAGACATGAGAAAAGACAAAGAGGTAGAGGTGGTAGATTCCCTAGAGGAAGAGGTAGATCTCATGGTGAAAATAGTATATTTGAACTTGAAAAGACAAATCTGGATAAAGGTAAGACTAAGTGTAAAGGTGAAAGTTCATCTAGAGGCAAAGGTAGTAACTACTGAGGTGGTTATAACATAGGTGGTTTCTAAGGAACTTGTTACAATTGTGGAGAAGAAGGAAATAGATCATTTGAATGTACACAAACAAGTAACAAGGTCGATAGCAGTAGAAATGATTTGGTGCAAGAAGAATCACCGAATGAACCTGAGAAGGAGAATAAATTAATGGTAAGGGGAGCACTTTGCAGTGAAAGTAATAAGGAATATTAGGTAAGGAAAAGTTTGTTCAAGATTAGATGTAGAGTTTTTAACAAAGTTTGGAAGGTAATCTTTGATAGTGGTAGCTCTGAGAATCTGGCATCTGAGGAAATGGTCATAAAGTTGCAGTTGAAAAGGTTGGAACATCTGAAGCCCTAACAAATTTCATGGATCAAAGATGAGCATACACTCTTGGTAAGTGAAAAATTCTATGTTAATTTGAAAATTGGAAAATACTATGATAAGGTGTTATGTGATATGATGCCTATGGATTGTTGTCATATTTTGTTGGGTAGACCTTACCAGTATGATAGACATGCTATATATGATGGGAGATTGCATAAACACACTATTTTGGCTAATGGGAGAAGACAAATCTCATTACCTTTGATTGAAGAACCTGTTAGTAATATTTCCACATCTGTGAAATTTTTCTTGATGGACGGAAGAAAGTTTGTTAAGGATTTGAAAAAGAATGATGTATGTTTTGTTGTGACTCATAAAAAATTGAGTAAGAAAATAGAGGATAGCATCCCTAAGGAGATTCATAAGTTTCTCACCAAGTACAGTGAAATCATTTCTAATAATGTACCTAATGGTTTTCCACTGAAGAGAAGAATTGATCATTACATGGATCTAATCCTTGGAGCTAGTTTACCGAATAAGGAACCTCATCAGTTGACACCTACCAAGAATCAAGAATTGAACCAACAAATTCAAGAATTGTTGCAGAAAGGTTTGATCAGAGATATTTTGAGTCCTTGTATAGTACCTTCTATATTAGCACCTAAGAAGAATGGGTCATGGTGAATGTATACTGATTCTAGAGAAATCAACAAGATAACAGTGAAATATAGGTTTTCTATACCAAGAATGGATGATATAATGGATAGTTTGACTGGAGAAAAGTATTTTACCAAAATTGATTTGAAAAGTGGGTATCATCTGATCATAATTAGAGAAGGTGATGTGTGGAAGACTGCTTTCAAGACAAAAGAAGGTTTGTATGAGTGGTTGGTTATGCCTTTTGGTTTAACTAAGGCACCGAGTACTTTTATGAGATTGATGAATGAAGTTTTGAAGAAATTCTTGGGTAAGTTTGTGATTGTCTATCTTGATGATATTTTGATATTTAGTAAGACTAGAGAAGAACATCTATTTCATGTTAAACAAGTATTGCAGAGGTTGAAAGAAGAAAAGTTGTTGATAAATTTGAAAAAGTGTTCATTCATGGAAGAGGAGATTGTGCATTTGGGATTTGTAATTTCAGTTGATGGTCTGAAAATGGATCCTAAAAAGGCTGAAGCTATTTTGAATTGGCCTACACTTGAGAATGCTAGTGAGGTAAGATCATTTCATGGCTTGGCAAGTTTTTATTGAAAGTTCATTAGGAACTTCAGTTCAATTTGTAATGCTATGACTGAGACTATGAGAGGAGATAAAAGAGAATTCAAGTGGACACATGGAGCTAATAAAAGTTTTGAGACTAAAGAAAAAGGTTGCTAAATTTCCTATTTTGGCATTGCCTAATTTCAATAAGGTATTTCATGTGGAATGTGATACAAGTGGAAGGGCAATTGGAGCTGTGTTGAGTCAAGAAGGTAAACCTGTTGCTTTCTTTAGTGAAAAGTTGAATGATGCAAAAAGGAAATATTCTGTGTATGATCAAGAATTGTATGCTATTGTTAAAGCATTGAAGAAATGGAGACATTATTTGATACTAAGTGAATTTGTGTTGTATACCAATCATAAGGCTTTACAGTATTTGGGTAGTCAGAATAAGTTGAATCAGAGACATATGAAATGGGTTGAATATTTGTAGAGTTATACATTTGTGATAAAGCATAAGAGTGGATTCACTAATTGAGTTGTTGATGCATTGAGTAGAAGGAGATCTTTGATGACTAAGATGAAAATTAAAGTTCTTGGCTTTGATGATATGAGGGATTATTATGAATTTGATCCTAATTTTTTCTTAGTCATGGTGAAAGTGCAGAGCACCTATTCAAGATCAACCGAGTACTAAATGGGAAGAATATTTTATTCAAGAAGGTATGTTGTTTAAAGGTATTTGGTTGTGTATACCGAGAGGAACAATGAGAACTAATTTGATAAAAGAGAAACATAGTAGTGGTTTGGCTGGACATTTTGGTGTTGATAAAACATTGAATTTTCTTAAGGAGAAATACTTTTGGCCATAGTTGTATAAAGATGTTTAGAAATTTGTGAGAAGTTGTGGAGTTTGTCAAGTTGAAAAAGGAGTAAGCCAGAATACTAGATTGTATACACCGATTGTTGTTCCTAAGAAACCTTGGATTGACATTAGTATGGATTTTGTTCTTGGCTTATCGAAGATAGTAAGAGGTAATGATTCTATATTTGTTGTTGTGGATAGATTTTCTAAAATGGCACATTTTATATGTTGTAGAAAGACATCAAATGAAGTACATATAGAATATCTTTTCTTTAAGGAAATTTTTAGATTGCATGGATTACCAAGGAGTATTATCTCTGACTGAGATAGTAAGTTTGTTGGATACTTTTGGAAGACCCTTTGGAGAAAATTTGGTGCTGAGTTGAAATATAGTTCTACATTTCACCCACAAACCAATGGACAAACAAAAGTTGTGAATAGAAGTTTGGGAGATCTTTTGGATGTTTAGTTGGAGAAACACCAAGTAATTAGGATTCTATGTTGGCACAAGTAGAGTTTCCATACAATAATTTAGTGAATAGGAGTACTGGAAAAACACC
Source organism: Chamaecyparis obtusa (assembly GCA_027943335.1). NCBI lineage: Eukaryota > Viridiplantae > Streptophyta > Pinopsida > Cupressales > Cupressaceae > Chamaecyparis > Chamaecyparis obtusa. The sequence goes on from BSBK01004739.1 coordinate 137,784, forward strand.
CTTTGAGATTGTAAATGGCATACAATTGAGAAGTATATCAGATTTGAGTGATATTGCTGATGAAAGAAAGAGAAGTGCTGAAGGAGTGAAGTTTTCTGAGTACATGAAGACATTGCATGAAGATGTGAAACATAAGCTAGAAGTAAGTAATCAGAAATACAAAGATAGAGCTGATAGATCAAGAAGACATAAGACTTTTGATGTTGGTGATGAAGTGATGGTTCATTTGAAGAAATGCAGATTTCCTGTTGGAACATATAGGAAGCTGAAAATGAAAAAGTTTGGACCTTGCAAGATTCTAAGGAAATTTGACATTGGAAATACATATGAGATTGAATTACCTGATGACATGGACATATCACCTGTTTTCAAAATTTTTGTTTTGTATGAGTATCATGAACTTGATGAAGAAATGATAGTACCAATGGATTATCCTAAGAAGTAGATAGAAGAAGTTGATCATATCTTGGAACAAAGAATTGGGAGAAGTACAAGAGGAAAATAGTATATGGAATATCTCGTAAATTGGAAGACTAGACTGATTGAAGATAGTTCATAGATTTCAAAATCTAAGTTGGATCTAGCTCGGATCATACCTACCTCATGATTTGGAGAATCATTTCAAATAACCCTAGGTGTCTGATGCAAGAACATCTCGGGTCCTTAGCAATCTTGTGTCACCAAAAATATGTTGGAATTTCTCTTTTTCATTTAGTTCCTTCATTGACTAAGTTGGCTTAGTGTTTCTCAATTTCCTTTGTTCCCTGGTGTTGGTTGGTTATCTCTCTAGTGCTCGGTTATTTCCTTGGCACTTGGTGATGCTTGTCTAACGCTCAGTTTCCTTGCTTATTGAGTTATTTATTTTGGAGTTCTTTTGAGTCTGACTCTTGAAATTAATTTTGGTCATGGATTTAATGCTAGTATCCATCATTGGGAAGCATATGGACCTAGATGTAGTCATTCTTTCTATTGATTGTTGATCTGAAGGTTGACTTGTTTCAGTAGCCTCTTGTATAAATGTAGTTGTTTGGTTAGAGTTTAGGAGTCAGTTTTTGGATAGAAGATAGAAGATATAAAATTAGAGATTATTGGAAGATCATCGCATGTTGGAGGACTTCTGTACTTGATTGTAATATCTAGCCTAAACTAGGAAGGCCACACAACCTGGCATCTATCAATCAATTTGAAGATAATATATGAAAGTATCTATATTCTCTCTCTCACTATTGTGTTTATTACTTTTGTGTGTGATCTCAGCAAGGTGGACCTAGTTAGTGTGAGCCTTTGGCCCCTCTCTACATCCTCCCTTGTGTCAGTTTGATAAGGAAGAGCTTAGGCCCTTGTGCTATACTATTTGTTCTAGTACCCAAGAAGGGAGGCACATGGAGGATGTGCACCGACTCAAGAGAAATCAATCATATCACTACTAGGTATAGGTTCCCTATCCCTAGGATAGAAGACATAATGGATTATCTAGGAGGTACTAAATTCTTCTCCAAGCTAGACCTAAAGAGTGGGTACTATCAAATCAATATGAAAGAGGGGGATGAGTGGAAATATGCCTTCAAAATCATAGGTTTGTATGAGTGGCTAGTAATTCCATTTGGCCTCACAAATGCACCTAGCACCTTCACGAGGGTTATCAATGAGGTCTTAAAGGACTATATAGGAGTGTTTGTAGTGGTGTATCTAGATGACATCTAAGTATTTTTTAAGACAAAATAAGACCAAATGAAACACCTAGAGCTTGTATTGAGGAAACTTCAAGAGGAGAAGCTCACCATAAACCTTGAAAAAAGTGATTTTATGAAACAAGAACTGGTCTACCTAGGATTTGTAGTATCTCAAGGTGACTTGAAGATGGATAAGAGTATAGTTGAAGCCATTCTTAGTTTTCTTACTCCTAAGATAGGGACTTAAGTTAGAAGCTTCAATTGATTAGCCCAATTCTATAGGAAGTTTGTTAGAAGGTTTAGTGAATTTTTTGCACCAGTCCTTGACACCATCAAAGGAGGACTTAAGAAAAAGTTTGCATTGACCAAAGAAGCCAATGAGGGGTTTGAGATTGAAGAAGGAAGTAGCTACCCAACCAATATTATTTTTACAAATTTTTGACAAACCATTCATAGTGGAATGTGATGCAATCAACATAGCAGTGGGGGCAGTCCTAAGCCAAGAAGGCAGGCCGGTGGCATTCTTTGGTGGGAGGCTAAATGAGCCAAAGTCTAGGTATTCATCCTATGAATTAGAGATATATGCTTTAGTACAAGCCCTTAAGTTGGGGAGGCACTACCTATTTCCTAAGGAGTTTGTGGTTTTCTGATAACCAAGCACTAAGATACATCAATACTCAGGAGAAACTTAGTTTGAGGCATATCAAATGGATGGAGTTCCTATAGTCATATACCTTTACAATCAAGCAAAAAAAGAGGGTTAAAAATAAGGTTGAAGATTCCCTTAGTAGGAGGTTTCTCACTGTCCAATAGATACAGTTGCAGAGCATTGGAGTTGAAGAGTTCAAAGAACTCTACAAAGGAGATGCAGATTTCTCAGAGATCCACAAGATATGGAGTGAATTTGATAATCATTTTCATGGTGAATATGCTAACTATACATTGAAAAATGGTTTACTATTTAAGGAAAAATAATTATGTGTTCCAAGAGGTTCCATGAGGGAGAACCTCATCCAAGAGAAGCATAACGGTAGCTTGAGTGGATACTTTGGGTTAAAAAAGACCCTAGACTTAGTGGAAAGATTCTATTGGTGGCATAAAATGTAGAAAGATATAAGAAGGTATGTTGAGAAATGTAGAGTGTGCCAAAAGGAAAAGGGGACATCATAAAATGCAGGTCTTTACCAACCATTTCCCATCACAAATAGACCTTGGGAGTGCATATGCATGGATTTTATAGTATTATTTCCTAGGTCACTAACTAGTTTGGATAGTGTATTTGTGGTAGTAGATAGGTTTAGTAAGATGTGCCACTTTATCCCTTGTAAAACCACACATGATGCCAATCATATTTCCCACCTTTTCTTAAAGGAGATAGTAAGGATACATGGGTTGCCAATAAGCATAGTTACAGATAGAGATGTGATGTTCATGGGACAATTGTGGAAGACCCTTTGGAGGAGGCTAGGAGTGAAATTATCTCATAGCTCTACCTATCATCCTCAAACGAATGGATAGATAGAGGTCATTAACATGGTACTTAGTAACTTGTTGAGATGTTTGACCAAGGAGTATGGACAAGGATGTGAACAGGTCATTTCCCAAGCATAATTTTCTTATAATGACAGTACTAATAGGAATGCAGGCAGGAGTCCATTTGAAGTGGTGTATGGATTACATCCAAGAGGATTTCTTGAGCTTAGAGACTTGAAGGGATATAAAGGAATTAGTGGCCATGCTGATGAATTTTCTCAGTCAATGAGAGAGGTACATGAGAAAGTAAAGAAGACCTTAATGGAGGCCAATCAGAAGTTGAAAGCTAAGAGAGATGAAGGAACAAGAGACCTAAAATTTGAGGTAGGTAATTTAGGTATGGTATTCTTGAAAAATTCTAGACTATAGAAGGGCATACCAAGTAAGCTATAGATGAAAAGGATTGGGCCGTGCAAAGTGTTGGCTAAATATGGCCCAAATGCCTACAAGGTGGAACTACCCAAGGAGATGTCCATTTCTCCTATTTTAAATGTGTAAGACTTGATAAAATACAAATGAATAGAGATGAATGATGAATAATACAATACAGAGGTGATTAAGGATGTGGAAGAACTCAAGGTATATGATCAGATCAAACTATAGGTTGACAAGATTTTGGATTCAAGGGTGAAGAAGAAGAATAGACTCAAGACATACATGAAGCACCTAGTGAAATGGAGACACTAGCCATAATCAAAGGCTACTTGGATTCTAGAGAGTGACTTCAAGAAACATGGCATCAGTCAAGAGTTCTTAACACACCAAGTTCCTTAACTTTCTTGTGGCGTGGGGAGAATGGTGCAGGAGCACCTTAGGGTCTTGTTTAGATCCTAGTTCATTTTGGCTTATAGGTGGTTCTAGCTAACCACCAAGGTAATAAGGAATGTTGATAAATTCCCAAGTGTGGCATGATGTGTGTTTTTAGATAGGCATTCTTTGAGTCTTGAAAGTGGTCTAGTTTCAATAGGTCTCATGCTAAGTCCTAGAAAAGTCAACTTGGGTCAAACTTTGGCTATGACTCCAAAATTGAGTAGAATTGATATTTTAATGAATTTAAGTGTTTTAGGACCATTGGAATGATTTAGGGTCGAGATAAGCTAGGTAGGAGAGTGGAATGTCAAGATTTCAAAAAGATGTCAAAAAGATGTAAAGTTGCTCATGACAGATTTTCAACTTTGCAAAGTTGTCATGACAACATTTCCTAAAAACATGGAAAATGATTTAATGATGTTCTAAGCCCGACCTAAGGGTCCAAACATGTGGGAAGAAGATATATAAGGTCAGAAAAACCCTAATTTGATAGTTGGAAGAAGCATTGTTGATGAAGGGTGCTCCTCTTAATACCACAAACACATAACAGAAATAGAGAAACAACAACAATATGCAAGAACATAAAATTGGCTTCTTATTATCTCCATAAATGTGGAATTACAAACTTTTAGAATTACTATATGCAAAGCCACATGGAAATTCCCTTACAATATTCTATAGGACAAAGCCTCAAATTATTACCTAGATCTACTACCCAGAACTACACAGAACTGTCTCAGACAACACTACAGGCCTTCTTTATATAGGCAATTTCCACCACCCGATAAGGTTCCAGAAATTTAGCCCAAAGGGCCGACCAAACTTAGAATTATTTTATTTTACAATTTATTACATCAAAGTCAGCTCAAAATAAATTTTGAAACCTGAACAGAAATTTTGAAAGAAAATTATTTTCTGCCATTTCAGGTGACCCAGCTTCCGAAGACCATAAGTCATTGCCAGTTGACCCGATTGACTATTATAACCCCATTTCAGAAAGGGCACGAGGAGCTCTACAACACTTGAATCAAGCAAGCTTCATTCAGCTAAAAACTAGACCTCATTTGGGGCCTCTAAAGCCTTCAAAACTGAGTTCAAAGTTTCTATACCCTATTTCCAAAACCGAAAATTTTCAATATCTTCAAAACCAGACTTGATCTAGCAATGAAACTTTTCTGGTGAACTTATATGACAGAGATGAACCTCCACATGCGAAATCAGAACATACCAAGATCGTATGACCAACTTAATAAAATTAGCAAGTTTCCATAAATAGTAGCTCTACACAAGATAGCTCTTATTGAATACAAAAACATAAATATTTTTGGGTGATGCAAGATTGCTCTTACACCCAGGATGCTCCTGCATCAATTGTACAAACTGTGTTATGGAAAGCACATGATTTGACTATTTTTGGGTAACAGATCCTTCATCTAGTCATTGAATGGATTGAAAGGAATGAAATAACTAATTGAGGATTTAATTTGTTTTATGTAATTAATTTTTGTGTCATTAGTTTAGTTATTGAACATGACTAGTTAGCATTTTGTAAATTCTTTCTTTTCACTGGTTCTCTGTCTGGTTCAGAGCCAGTCTTGTAAATATGGTCTCCACTTGAGTTCCTGTGGTTGAAATTCAATGGCCTCTTGGAATAAAGTAGGGTACCTTTTATATATTTTAAATATTGTCTTTGGATTCATTGTTTGTAGGAGATCTATTTTTTCCATCATGCTCCAGGTGAGTGCAAAGGCATTCTGGTTAGGTGTTTGAACAAATTAGTAGCAAGAGAGATTTCTAAATCGATTGGAGTGAACCAATAAAAGGTGTAGAGGTGTAGGGGAATGTGTTATAGTAATGTGAATGTAAGGATAAGTGAAAAGGAGACAATTAAAGAACCTATTGAGATTCAAGAAGCCAAATAGAGTCACATGCCCTAGAAACCCTTAAAAATAGGGGTTTGGTGACAAACCTATGTATAGACACATTGGGGGTCTAAAAATTAGGAAATATTTAATCTTATGAATTATTTAGAGAGAATACTTAAAGATATTGGGCATCTATTTGGAGAAGTTGAGAGTTATAAAAAAAACTCTAATTTTAGGAGGCCTAATTGGGCTAAAAAGGCTACAAGGCCTAAAAACTTGGAAAGTAAGAAAGCGATGGAAAACCCAAGGAAGAATCCATTCAAGTGGATAAAAATGTATTGAAAACAAATAAGGAATGGTTATAACACCTATTCAATGTCCCAAGAGTAGTTTTGGAGCAGAGTGGCTAAATTGAGCCCATGAGTGCATAGCTGGATTAAGAAGCATAGAGGAGAGTTTGAAGTTGGTGGAGAGTTCTATAAGGAGATAGGCATCCTAGGAGTGATCTTTGAGTAGGGTAGAGATTAATACTCTAGTAAGACCAAAGAATAGGTCTTAGGGAGAGAAAGAGTGCTCTTGAGAGGTAGTTCTCCCCATCAGTCATTCACATCATCCATTTGAAAAGCTTCTATAAATATACATTTAATCTCATGTAAAAAAATTTTTTTACGATGCTCTCTTCTTAACTCTTCTTGCTTGTTCTTCTTCTTCAAAAGATCTTGTAATATCTGAATTTTATCATAAGTTGAGTTATTAGTGTCCCACTTAGGAATTAGTATAACTTCATCGAGTGTAACCTATGTTCCTGGAGATTTCTCCCTTTTCTTCTATGATTTCTTCTTTGGTGTATTCCCACTTGGCAACTGTATTAGAGCTTTTATGGCCTCTTGTTTCTTAGGCTCTAGTTTTTCCTTTGATATCTCTTCTTCAGTCTTCTTCTTTTCCTCCACATGAGGACTTGATATAAGTAATGTAGACTTATCTTCTTGATCTTTGAGACTCTCCTCTGCTTGTTCTTTCTTTTCCTCCTTGATAGGTGCATTCTGAGTTGTGATTGCCGACTTGTCCTATTTCTTAGCACTAGTACTTTGTGAGACTTGTGGTTCAATTGTGACCGTATGAGATCTTATAGGTGTAATTTACATATTTGATGTACTCTCAATCCTTAGATAGTCATGTACCTAAATTAATATAGGATTGGTGCTCGGTAGAAACTTATTTGAGGCTTCCTTGTCAAGTATTTGACTCTTAATTTCTTCCTTAGTTAATACATTTTTTTGATTGGGGTATCCTCAGTGATATCCACAATTGTGATCACATCCTATGATTCACTGACTTCTTCCTTCTATCTTTCTTATTCCTCTAAATTTTGAGCATCATTAATGTCTTCCTTATTGTCTAGCTTCACTTTACTGGATGTTCCTTCACCTAGTTGTGACTCTTCTCAATTATCAATCCAAAAATGATTTTCCACAACCTTGTACTTTATTGAAAAACATCTTCAACCTTATGTTGTAAAATAGAATAGGCCCAGTGCTTGGGTACAAACCTATTCCTATACTGCTCCATATATTTCTTTATGTACTCTAGGGATAGATTGGGCATGATCTATGCTAGTGTACTCTCCCTTATCTATTTTTCTGTTATCATGGCATACTACCATTTCTGATCAATTATTTTGTATATCTCTTCAGGGATGACATTTCCCATTTTTAAAGGTGTCATCTTGAATGTACACAACATTTCAAGCATTGCATCTTCAAATTTCTCTTTGTCATCATTGTTTAGGTTATCAAATTTAATTTTTTTGAAGCCTACTAATTCAATAGTGCTTTTGATATTGTGGCATATTTCATCCACAGTCAATTGATTTCTTTGTGATGACACTTTCACCTTTGTATCTTCATCATCACCATCTTTCTCCAAGACTAACTTCCTTCCTAGTTTCTTTCTGAGATTACTCAACACAACCTTAGTTTGTACTGGTTTCCTTTTTTCTTGATGTTGGTGTCTTTTTATGTGTCTCAACAGTTGTGATAGTAGAAGCTTCCCTGGTTCTTGGTCTAAGTACGACTAGAGGAGTGGGCTTTTGTTTCTACAATTTCCTCTTGCTAGGCTCAAAAACTAATGCCTTCTTTCCCTTCTTTGGAATTTCAGTCTCCTCTTCATCACTTCCTTTAGAATCACTAGTCTTATCTTCTCCTATCCCTTGTGTTAGTTTAAGAGGTGCATTTTCCTTTTATCCTTCTCCTAGCATCTTTTATAGGTTCTTAACTAGTTTCTTCCACTTTCTATCCATGGTTTTCGACTTCAACCCTATAGTTATCTTAGAATTAGCTTCTTCATAAGTCCCAAAAGGTTTATCCTTCTTATCAATTTCCTTAGCTAGTAAGGTGGTTATGGCTACTGTTGTCTCATTTACATTAACTACATAAGGTAATGGCCTAAGCTGTGATACTCTTAGTATAACATCTTCAGCATATCTATAGTCGGTATCCACTAGGAAACATATGTCATTATAGTGTTTCTCTACTAGTAATATAGAGATCCTACTCCTCTTTCTCATTTTCTTTTTAAATTCTACAAAATAACAATCCATAAAAATTAAAAAATTCTCTCCTAACTGATGAAAAAATGCATTTATCTCCTAGGTGACTGGTCGGTCCTTATTCCATACAACATCTCCAATGGTAGGGAAACTATTTTGAACATAGAAGAATAAAAAAGTTAGTAGACAACCAAATTTACACATTGAATTCTTGGCTTTTCTGATTGAAGTAAGGTTCTTGGAAAGCTGGGTCAATTGCAGGTTGACAAGATCATAAGTGTTATCTTTCTTCACCATCTGCCATGCTTGATTGACTGCAATACAGGGAACATGGTCTAACCTACTAGATTGGTAGAATTTGTTAGCAATCACTCTTACTACATAATCTATTTCCAGATCAATGATTGTGGATATAGTCATCCCTCTTTTATTCCAAACTACTTGAGTGTTTGTTTGTATAATTTATTTACTTTGGAATCTCATTATTTTCTTCCTTGTTATACTAGGGTAACTAATGACTTGGTGTATCATATACTTAGTAATCTTATCCCACCCATCCTCCAGCCATATCTTCATATCCTGAACTCTTCTTAACATAATTTTGATCCATTCAACATTAAATTTTTATGGGAAATCGAGGACACACACTAACCTTCTTTCGACAATTACTTGATGTTCACCATGTTAGAGATTTTTCTAATGGGATCAAACTTGGTAAACATGTAGACTTGATTCTCAGTTTCATGAACTCTCAAGTTTGCAAGAAAAAGTCTAATTGATGAGAATTGGATAAGATCCTCCTCCTTCTTCAAGCTCCACAAGACTCAGATGGGTATTGCCTTGGATAGTTTACTATATTTTAAGTAAAACTCAATGGTGGATTTATTTCTTCAATATTATGCTATTTATACTTTAAAACAACTTAATGAAAGATTACTCTGTAAATAGAAGGGAACATCTTGATACAGAGCACAACAAAAGTAACTATGAATATAATAGCATACACCAATGGTATACGAACATTCATCCTTCTTATTTTTCTGAGTTCAACTCAAGGAAGGATAACCTTTTAATTCTCTCTTTGAATGAATCACCAATATGAAATATACCACCTAGATATAGTTCTTTCGAAACGTATAGGAAAATCTTGAAAGTAAAAAGTACTGGTAATGAAATAAGTTTTAGTGTTTTAATGACTATGAAAGATAACTTGCAAGAACAAACACTAAACCAGTGCCTAAGCCAATGGGAATTAAAAGTCTAAATGCAAATCCATAGGGCTATCTTAAAAGAAATACAAAAGGATGCCTTACAAACTATCTATAATCTAAATAGAATTCCTTACAAACTATTTTGTGAATCTAATATTACTACCATCAAAACCTCTTCAAATATGTTTACTCTCTGAAACTGATAACAAGGATTTTAATTATCTCCTTGAAAGAAACTCATAATCGATTAAAGAATTTTCTTGACAACTAGTATATTTTAGATGCCTTACAAGTAAAACATAAAAGTAAAGAGACAACAATAATAGAAGACAAAAATTGCAATGTATTTGTATTAAAATAGATTTGTTAATTACATATAAAATCTCATGCTTAGAAAATTAGACACAAAATTTAGGAGTCTTCTCTATAGCAATTATATTCAATTTTTCTACTATCTTTTAGCCAGGGGCTTCAAAATGAGGTTACAACTCTTATATATAGCTCAACCATCTTGGAACTCACTTATAAATGAGAATGCAACAAGCTTTGGATGGTTGGAGCCCTAAAACTAAAAATAATGAAAGACAAAATATATGAAAGGCCTTCAAGCAGTGTAGAGACAACTTTTTTGGACTGTTATGCTCCTTGCTCATTGATAACTGACACCTTTGTCTATTGGTATTCATGATAGTTTCTTTGAGTTATTGTAAGATATGGTGATCACCATTCTGGCTAACTTACACCATTAATTAATAGATATCTTATCATCCCTATGCTCTAAGGTCATGTGTCAGGTCTCCAGGTGTCCTCCTTATTCATCATCCAAGATATTGAAGTCAACTACAACAAATTTTATATTCTTGGGCTTTGTGAGCTCATCCCATGTAGTCACCTCCTCCTCTATTGGCCATTTAAATTTCTAGATATGCTGCAATTGGGATTTTTGTCTTTCCCACCTGGCATCTGTCATCAACTTGACATCTGTGATGAATTTGGTGAACTCCATCTTAGCCTTAATGGCTTCATCCAGAGTAGCATTAAACCTTTCAATATCTAATTCATTTTTCTCATCAATAAATGCCTCTTTCTTAGGCAATAGGAGATCAAAATCTAATCTCCACTGATCCAAATTCTCGATTACACCATCTTCACTTTTTATTGGGGGAATAAACCTATTGAAATTTGAGCTGAACATAACTATCTTGGCCTCAATCTGATTTTCTTTTCCTTTGAACAATGGAAAAATAGCCTTAACCTAATTGATCTCTTCACCCACCTGTAAGACAATCTTTGGGATATCTGCTCTTAAAGATCACACAACTACCAATCTTTCAAAAAGTGATGCCCTTACTGACTAGGTTGTATGATAAGCATTTAAGATTGCAAAAAAATTATTCACTTCTACCTGCAATTCAGGAAATTTACTGAAAGCAGTAAAAACTATATTTTCCTTATCTTTTAGCACATTAACCCTATGCTGAAAAATATTCAATAGGGCTTGTAAGACAGCTTCATTCTTCTCTAATTTAATTTTTTCAATATCTGGAGCAACCTCTTCTTCATTCATATCTTTACTCTTTGGCAATGTAGGCTGTTCTAGTGGTGTAGGGGTGACCATGGGCATATTTATGATTTGTTGTTGTAAGTCTTCTATACATTTTTCTAATGCATTTTATTTCATTATGTGTACATCCTTGTCCTTCACAAGTGCACTGGAATCAATCCAAAGGGTACCATATCTCTCTGATAACTTCTTGGTTTTATCCTCATTTAGCCTTGCAAAATGAGAGAGCACTTGAGATATTTATAGGTCTTTTGTGTTGTGGATGGACCACACAACCTTATCACCATCCATCTATTCTTTGATATTCAAAATTGAAGGCTTTTGGTCTTTGGGATATAGGCTCCACATAGCCATTGTTTTAATCTTTGGGCTTTACCCAAATCCTTTAATAATTTCTGCCACTTGTGTCTCTGAAGACAATGTTATGTCATCCTGCCTTCTTATTTGATCTATGATGAAGGATGAGTATAAGTCCCTCCTAGGTACAAGTAACATATTGCTAGTTTTAACCAATTGCATAGCTTCCTTTGGGGTAATGGTCTCAGATTTAGGGTCATATTGTCTTAGTGCTTGGACAACCTCATCATGCACTTGACCTTCTTCTGTAATCTGGACACTTGATGCAACCTGTTGTTTCTTATGCCATACCAAGAAGTTATTGAATTCATTTGACTTGATAAAATTTTCATCTTTCAAGAATGCATCTTGTTCCAACATCCTTTCATCTTGGAAAAGAGCCAAGGGCAATTCTACATTTTCTTCCACCAATTTCTTCTTTCTCTTTTCTTATCTTATTTTCTTTCTCAATTGGTGGTCATGGACACCTATTCCAATGAAGAGGGCTGCCACTATGTCCTTTTTCTTCTCTACAGTCCTAACTTGAGAAGGCTCTCCAACTAGCAACTTTTGCCTTTTTGATGGAGGATCATTTGTATCTTGAAAACAATGTAGCTTAGTTAAATCAACAATTAAATTTTCACTAGCCTCATACTCTTCAATCACTAGTTGTTCCATAGTAGGGATGCTATGTACTAAGAAGACACCATCACTGTCATTATCATAGTCTGATTCAGAGTGCACTTCTTTCCCTCTCTCCTTCTCATCAATCTGGTCCTTAAGAGATTTCATCAATGTATTGAAGTGGTCCATCATCTGCTCCAATCTTTGAAGATAAGGCACTATGGGGAAAAAGACTCCAAATGTCATTCCTTTTCTCTTCAATTGTTTTTCCATTGCAAATAACTTATTAATCTGATCGGTTCTTCTCGCCACTTCATCATCTTCTAAAATATTTTTGATGACATCCTGTTCAGGATATTCCTCATACTTTTTATTAAATGGAATGCTAGGAGTATAATAATCCCTAGAAGAGACAATAAAATATTCTATATCAACATACCTATATGAAGCAACATGCATCTTAAACTACCCTAACCAATTATTTACCTGATTAAAGGCATTCTTTCCTATTGTAAAATTATGCACTCTGAAGTTCCTTGGGGTGAATGTTCCCTTTTTGTGTGGAGCTAGATGTTCTTTATCAGTCAACATGAGCTCCTAGATGAATTCTAAAAGTGCAATTCTAGGAGGAACAAAAAATGGTAGAATGTGGGGTGGCTGGGGGCACCCATTAACTCTAATCATTATATAGCCTTTCTCATAATAAAAATCTCCCCAATTGTGACCTTTGGTTCACTTTTCAACCAACTATTGAGGCCTTATTAATTGCAAATCCTTGGTTGATAACCTTGAGAGATTTAACCCTAAACTAAGGAGAGTAGGCCGCACCATCCAATTTTGGAGTGCACAAAAATCACACTCCGTAAAAGAATACTTCCAAGCTCTTATCCAAAATTGCATTGGATTTATCTATCCCTTCCACATCATTTGTGGCTTGAGGCCTTCCAGGCCCATGATATCATAGTTGAAAAATAGAATAAGATGCATTAAAAGAGAATAATGTAAAAACCTTGGTGTAGAACCAGATCCATGATTCTTCAATGCTTCTAAACCTTCATGCATTTTGTCGATAATGTAAGCAATGTAATCATATCCCCTAGTCACATGAGAACTCTGTGAATCTAGTACCATCATCAGGATATCTAAATTAATGATGTTTTCCCCACCATCAACCCATAGAACTCAGCATAGGGTGAACCCACAATAGCGGGTTACACTTTTTGCCTAAACAGACACTGAACTCTACATTTTGAAAAAACTTTCAGATTGAAATGCATATTGTTGTTAAACCATTTGAAATCAGAAGATGAAGTAAATTAGAGTCTTTTAGGATTTTATGTCTACATTCAAAATATATTTTTTATTTTTATTTTTGAATTGATTTGAATGGTTTTTTCTTTCTCCCACAAAAACTAGTATGTTGCTGAAAATGTCATTTTGAAAGAGTTACATTGTTTCCATAGAGCATAACTTTTTTTCTAAAATAGATATCAATGTGATTATTTAAAAATTAGTTTTGTAACATTCATATAGAGGGCATGCAATTGGTTTTATGACATTATCATGATTATTTCATATTTTATTAACTTTTGAAGTTGACTAAACTGCAATTTTGACATACCTTGACTACATAGCTTATAACTTGTCATGTATTTGTCCAATTTTATTTTTTATTTTTTTTATTGAAAGAGAACTTAAATACCTAGGGCATAGATATTTTTTAGAATTTTTTTCTCTCATTTACTATTTTTCCATAAGTGTCAAACATAGAGGTAGACAAACGGTGAAATATCTATGTTTAGTAAAGCTAAAAATACAAAGTCATAATAAATTTAATATATATTAACATTATAATCCTTGGAAATATTTTTCTCAATAGTACCTTACTAAATAGACAGGTTTTTCAAATGGATTCATTTGATCTCCCAAAAGCTAAATTCAAAGTGATTTTTTGTTAGCATTTTAATAGTTGCGAAGGAGACTCCATTGCATGTATGAATAAGGAGTATAGATGTTATATCAATGCTTTTCTCATCTAAGAGGCTTTGAGCTAACCATTTGTAATTAAATCCTTCAAATGGAACCTCTCAAGGCTTAAACAACCATATTTTATTAAAAATGTGTTATTTCAACAAAAATCAACATGTCTAAAAAAGTGTAACCCACTATTGTGGGGTCACCCCATAATCCATACGCAATGTACTTCACATAAAAATGGAGGTCTTTATAGAAATATGGGGTTGATCCAGCCACTACTGTAATGTAGTTCCTATTTTCCCTGGGGACATGATTTTTAATTTATTTGGATACCAATGCCAACTCCCTAACTTACCTATTAGCCTAATCTTGTAGGTTAATCTTTGTAGCCATAGGAATCTGAATACCGAAGGCCCTCATGAAATAATTTTGTTCAAGGGTGACCATAGGCAAACCATCATCCTTCCTAATTATTTTGGATAGGGGGTTATATCTATGAGATAGCACAATTAACAAATCTATGTCCAAGAAGACATTTGGAACAATCAATTTAGCTAATCTTGATGTCCAAGGGTTTGAAATGGGGACTGGGCTATTAGCATTTTTGTGAAAATATTGGAATAAACACATTCTAGTGACACTAGGAGTCTTAGCATCTCTAAAAAATATGAGATTATCAATAAAACATTCATCACTAACCTTTTTATTCTCGGACAATCCAGGTAGCAATGTAAGGAATTCATCTGAAAAACTCTCTTTTGTTTTCTCCTTGGCACCCTTGCTGGTAGAAGCTCCACTGGTTGTTGATTGACTCATCTTCACTAAAAATTCAAATTCTTCTAAAATTTTTGAATGTACTGAACCTTGAAAATGCTTTGGAAATCACAAGAACTCTATGCTCTTCAAAATGCTTCATAATTTAGAATGAGTAGTGGCTAACTATATTTGTTTTGAAGAATTGAATGCAATGGCCCATTTGAGATTCAAAAGCTGGAAATCATGTCACTTCTACCATTACATGCCATGCTCTGAACTCAATTCACTAGCCATGAGTTGAGAAAATGATAGGTAATTAGGATTTAATCTTTTGGTGACCTAGCAAATATAGTTCCTTAGAATCCCTAAAAGATTTGGCACTTTTTCAATATTTTCAGAGATCTGGCAACTAAAAGAAAAGATTTAGTCATTGAATAATTTTTTTTCGCTTTGAGACCTGACGACTATAGAACAAATCATAGTCGCAGAAAGATTTAATACTTTGTGAATGTATCTCAAGATTTAGCGACCTTTTAAATATTTCAAATTTTTCATTCAGAGACTTGGCGACTATAGTCAATCTCTCAGTTGCTGCAAAATTTATCTTTTATTGATTTCATCTCGAGACTTGGTAATAACCATCCCTTTCTAAGTCTCATTAAATTTTCATTTCTCATTTGGGGATCTAGGGACTTTAGTGAATCTCAGAGTCACTGAAGGCTATTGAATTTTCAAACCCTTTTCTGAAGACTATCTGAGTTTTCCATCTGGACATCTGGTGACCAAAAGGGAGTCTCATGATTGGTTCATACTTTCACCAGCCTGCCTTTTATTTTGGGACTTCATGACAGACACAAGATCAAGATTTGACGGTAGTCACTCAATCTCTACTATTTTGAGATGATGTCACATTTCTCTAGTGATTAAGAGACAACTGCTAGATCTTGTCTTTAAAATATATAATCAATGGTAGTTGCGTTATCTCAAAAACTTTGTTCTAACTTTGACTTTCTTCATAGATCAAGCGACTAAGCAAGTCAGGAGATTTGGTGACTATAAGGAAAATAACTTTGATATACTTCACTTGGAGACTCAGTGACTATAGTCTAATTTGTTCATTTTCTCATTACTTTATTTACCTCTTTGAACAATCAGAGAAGGACATGTCACAAAATCTGGCAACTAGATCTTCACATTTCTTTAAATTTTTGTCCTTGGTCAACACTTAATTCTTAACCATTTAGCGATTGCATGACTAAAAGAAATCTCCAAGTCACCAGACCTTTTCTTTAACTCAGGTTACATTTAGAGACTACATGAAAACCCTTATTCTCCAAGTCACGAGAAGATCTACTTAACCTTGGTTAAGTGATGAGATTAACCGATAATCATCAATCAATTTTTTATCCAACGGTCCTTACTAAGTTTCTTTACATTCTATAACTTAACCTCTGAATCATGAGACTTAGAGATAACCCTATCACTAGATTGCTGATGGCTTAAAACATAATTGCTAGAATTAGGAGAGCACACGACCATTGACATTGCCGTGTCACTGAATAAAAGAATTAACTGCTTGAAAACTTGGAGACTTAGCGACCAAGGAAAATAGACTACCACCTTTCATTTGAAGACTTAGTGACCAAAGAAGAATCTCAAAATCGTTGAATATTATGACTTCATTATTTTATTCAGAGATCAACCGACTGAAGGTATTTTGATCTAGAGATAGGGAAACTATAGTTGTTTTGCAAACATTTATCAGAATAGTCACTAAATCTTACAATGCACATTTAGAGACTTGGCAACTAAAAGCAATCACTAAGTCATTTAAAGAAGAGAAGTATTCTCATATCTTAAGGAGATCACATGACTAAAGGCTTTGGTTAATTGCTAGGCCAAAAGGAATATGCTAAAACTATTATGAGACTAAGTGATTAACCAGATATATAAAAGCACACATGTTTAAAAGAGTTTGTTAAGTGATTTCAAAAAAGTAACATCCGAATAGACTTGGACAAGCAATTTTAGGGCTTTTTTGGATTTTCAAAGGCAATTAGACCTAGCACTTAGGGTTTTTCACATAGTTTAAACAAATTTTGAGCTCTGGGATGGCGAAATGCAGTAGACCAAATCATGAAACACATAAGAGACCTCAAAAATCAAAATTTCAAAAGGACAACCTTAAAAAGCAAAGAAAACAACCAACACATCCTTCAACACTCCATTTTTGCATAAGTTTTCATATGCCTCCCTTAGCTCAAAATCTCCTATTTCTCCAATTTTACACATGTACCATGAGTGTACATCATTGATCATTAAGAACTTTAGCAAAATCAATGATAGGGTACCCATGAGATCTCCCTTCATTGCACTTTCTAGAAAAACTTGAAATTTATGCGGTTTGCTTGCATCGGTCCTTACAAGTTGAACACTTAACATTTTGTTTCCTTGATTCTTGGCTGTAGAAGATGAAGTAGATTCCATATCTCTAAAATCTAGGGTTCAAAATATGAATTCAAGTCACTCGGTAATACTTGGTTAAATAGTCCTTTTGATGTTTGTTGATGACACGTTGTAAAGATCTTCACAAATTTCACTTAGCACAAATAGCTCTAGTTAATCACCTTAAAATATCTTTGCAAGTTCTCAAATCGCTGGTGAAATGAGAATAAATAGTAACATTTGTCTTTATAGACTTCAAACAGTTAGATTAGGGCTTCATTAAATGATTTGTACATTGAGTAGGTGTATATAGTTGTCTTGGCCTTCTTATGTCGACTTGATTATCATGTACTCGGTCAATACTACCATTCAATTTCATCTTAGTACATATCACATCTTGGCTATCATAGGAGCTCAGCATACACTGAGTGACTCGATCACTATGGACTTAAATAGTGATGCTCGACATCAAATGTGCAATATGACTTCTTTCTCAGCTATGTCCTAATGCATCTTAATTTATGCAGATATGGACTTTAACATATCAAATGTCAGGAAATGATGTAAAATAAATCATTATAAGATTCAGTTCCTCACATACCTTCTTTTCTTAGTTTGAATTAGTGTGATCACTTGATCCATTGGATTGGGTGACCTTAGGTTCACTGGCTCCACTACTGCTTGCTTCCTCTTTCTTTTTCCATGTCTTATTCATCTAGTTCCTTACCGGTTCAATAGTCTCTTTATTTTTTATTTTTTCATTGCTTGGTGCATGTACTCTATAGTCTCTTTTTATGTGACCAATCTTATTGCATTTTTAATAGACTAGACATCCACTCATATAACTCTTGGATTTGCCTCTAAAACGTGTCTTCAAATCGTTTACTCCAATATGATCATACTCTCCACAATAATGACAACTATTGTTGGAAATTTGGATGATTTAGATAGTTAGATGTTGTCATTATGGAAACATATGATCTATATGAAGATCACATATGACAAAGAGCTAGTATGACAGAGCGCAAAGCAAAATTTTCTAAGTATGAGACAATGTTTTTTCTAGTGTACCTAGAGACAATTTTGATTGGAATGACAATTGGAGTAAGTTCAGTGCTTTTGCACTTGAACATAGATACTATGATGACTATAGAAGAGTCACCTGAGAGCATAAGTTATTACAACATGTACAGAAGAAGTTATGATAGTTTTACCAGAGACAGTGTCAAGTCGATATGACAAAATATGAAGACAAAATTGGTAAAGAGTTAAGGGATTATTTTGTTTATCAAAATAATGTCTTAAAAATATAAAGGGATGACATTCTAGATGTTAACCCTTGGATAAATATGTATTTTGTATAATTCTTCTGTTAAGCCAACTGTAAGAGTTATTAGTCTTAATAACTTGTATAAAAATGTAATGATGTAATGAAATATAGTAGTATGAGAAAGTGAAAAGAAAGAGAAAAGATATTAGTGCGAAGTTGTGAAAGAAAAGAAAGAAGCATAAGGTTAAGTACCTTTCCATATTTTTTAATTAGTAATCATTGTACATTACTTGTTTGGGCAGTGGGCTCATCTAGTAATCATATTTTTCACTACCAACTCGTAGCAGGGTTGAGGCTTCTAACAAGGCCTAAAGTCCCTTAATTAGGACTGAGACACTATATGCATGAAATAGGCTCCTAATAGGGTCAACATCCTTAACATGATAATTTTGATTAGTGAATCTTTGTGGGTACCATCCCCACTGGGGTTTTCTCTTGGCTAGGGTTTCCTCAAGAACAAACAATGTGTTATGAGTTCATTTGGTTTACTATTATGAATGTTCTTTAGTTTACTATGTTATGCATGTATCAAGATAATCTATTATATCCATAATTGGGAAAAAGTAAAAGTTTGTAGAATATTGATTCACCCCCCTTCTTAGTATTCCCTATTTCTAATAATTGGTATCAGAGCTTAGTTACTCAGAAAAGAATCATTCAAGGAAAGCCTAGCAGCTTGAGTAAGGTCTCTATGGATATGGATTAGCTACAGAAGAATCTTGAAGATCTTGAATAGATTGATATTCTTAATAAAGAAAGAGACATTCTAAAAGGAAAATATGATGATGAAAAGAACCTCATTGAGAAACTGAAAAACAAGTTGGAAGATCTGAAATCAAAAAAGGAATCTACAATTCAAATTGAAGATTATGATGATAACCTAGAAAAATAAAATGAGATCCTTAAAAATGAATTACAAATAGAAAATATGAAGTTAAGTCTGAAAAATGGAAACAACAAGAATGAAGCAAGTTGAAATCTGAGAATGAAAACCTAAAGCTTGATAATGAAGATCTAAAATATAAACTTTATAAAGTGACATCTAAACTTGAGAAAACCAAATTGTAGTATGATGAACTTGAGAAAACCAAATTGCATTATGCCAAACTTGAAAAATTCAATACAATTGTGAAAGGTGAACTAACTCAATCTAAGCAGCAACTTGAGAGACTATATTCAATTAGTGAGAATATTGATGAACAAATGTCTTATCAAAAACCATTCTATGAGAAAACTAGTCTTGGATTTAACTCATCTAAAGAAAATGAAGAAAGCAAGGAACCAAATCTGAAAGTGTCTGAATGAATAGATGGAAAGAAATATGATGAAATTGACAAATCAAAAGATACACCTAAAGAAGAAGATCCACCTAAACAAGAAGAGTTACATAAAGGTACGCAAAGAGAATTTAAAGGTAGATGTTTTGTTTGTAATACTTTTGGTCATATGAAGAAAGATTGTATAGGTAAGAAATTTAAACCTCTTAATGGTTATTGTTATAATTGTCATGGTTTTTGACATAGAGCTATTGAATGTAGAAAACCTAAATTAATTGAGAATAATAATAGTATTAGAATGTTTAGAAATACTAATCATGCAGATAAGAGACCTACTGAAGATATGAATAGGAGAAATGGAATAGTATGTTATAGATACAACAAGATTGGACACATTTCAAGGAATTGCAGATCACAAATTAACTAGTCAGGACCAAGATATGGAAACAATGGAATAGTTTGTTAGATATGTAACATGATTGGTCATACAATAAGGTTTTTCAGGATGAATAACATGAAACCCTAACCTTAGAAGTCATGCAAGGAGAAATGAAAATGCAAGCAACAGTCAAAGAGGATGTTGTAGTAATTCAGAAGAAGTGAAGTTTCTTAAAGCCACAGATCAAGGAGACACACTAAGCACTGAAGGAAATTAGAAAGGTGAAGTATCAAATGGTAAGAATGAATCTCTACCTAACCCATCTCAAAGTACTTAATTCATGAAAAATACAATAAAATAGGAACTTAGGATAGTATAGAAGTTAGTATAAGATGAATTGAGTCTTGCGTAGTTAATGCAAGGTAGTATATGATGTATTGATGCTATGTTTAAGAGCGCATAAGATAATATGATGTTATGCAAGATCGCAATAAGTTTTAAAGTTTGTAGGTAAGCAGAAACAACTTTTTGGAAAGAAGTGGCAAAGGAATTGAATGTGATGTCATATTTTTTGTGAGATTGAAAGGTTATGATCGGTATTATTTGATCATTGAGATGAATACAAGTGCTAAGGAGATCAAAAGAGTAGTGATTGAAAGAAGTTTGCAAGGATTTGGTGAAGGATTTTCATGTTGAATCTATGAAAGCCCTAAATCATAGAATCAAGGTATTTTACTAAGAAGATCTATAAATTAGTTAGAGAATTTTCAGAATTCATGGATGTTTCATTGATTCACAATGTAAGAGATAAGAATAGACCTAAGATCAAAAGGGAACCAATAGAACCCTTGGGGGAAGAACCTAAATTAGCTTTATCATTCATACCAAATGGAGTTCTACACTTAGAGAATGTTAGAAGTTATTTGGGATGCAAACTTGAAACCCTAAGTGATAGTGACTTTACCAAAGAATATGAAAAGCTTTACAATCAAGATATGTCATTGAGAGTAGGGTTTGAACACTTGAAAGATAATGAAATCATAAATTATTCCTTACAGTATGAGTTTGACGATGAATATTGTACTAAGATAATCCTTAGCAGAATTCACAATGGAAAGTTTTGGTTAGATGACAGAGTGATAGATATCACAACTGACCTAATTCATGAAGTAACCAATTTATCTAAAACTGGAGTCATACCATTGAATGAGAAGAACATGAGAAAAATAGTAATAGACAACACAAAATCATCTTACAATGGCAGAGGTATTGTGATTAGCAAGATACAACAGGATGATGTTAGGTATTTGTGCAAGATCCTTACAGGTAAGTTTTGTGAAAACTCAAGAGAAGATGACATGGTAGAAGGAATGATACATGTAGCTTATTTAATGTGTGTTGACAAAGTTCAAGTTGACATGTGTGAAATTTTGAGAATTGAGCTATTTGAGAACTTGGAAAAGATAAAGAAGACTAAGAACTCTCAGTTTAGATTCTCATCATTGATCACTTAGATGTTTTTCCATTTTCTAAGAAGATTCCCTTATACTATTGGTGATTATTGGAATGATGGTAAAACCACAATGGAAAGGATTAAAAAAGTATACATGAGACATATTATTGACAAGGTCAATGCAAGTGCAGTAATGGTAATTAAAACATTTCAGAATTTAATGAAAAGCAAATCAATGATTCCATAGTCTTTAGTTGGAAAATATAAGAATGAGATATGTTTTATGGTTGATACTGACTTTACATTCATTGAAGTAGTAGAACCTAGAGTAGAATTCATAGACCTTCTTGGATATGAAATTTCTAAAACTAAAACATAAGAGTATGTGAATAGGTTGCTTAAAAGAAAATTGGACATACAGAGTAACAAATTTGGGACTTTTGAGGAGAAATTCAACTCCGCAAAGTCTATCTTAGAAGAAAAATAGTCTAAGAGAGTGGAAAGTATAATAAAGAATATTATGAAGGGCACATGGATGATAGAACAATAATTTATAATTACTAAGTAGACAACAACAACCATCAGAGACATAAGACAAAAGGAAGTTTTATCTATCCCACCCTTATCAACTGTTAAAACTAGAAATTTTTAGCGTAAGGTGAAAGTAGAGTAAGAAGAAGAAGAAGTCAAGAAATCTACTAGATCAACCTCAACTCCACTGGGGAAAAGAGTGAGAGAAATTTCTACTAGACCAGGCAAAAGGAATAAAAAATTAGTACCACCAGTACAGAGGAAGATAGCAGAAATAAAAGATGATGAAGAAACCCCAATGGAAAAGAAAACATGGAAACCAAAGATTGAAAAAGTGAATGAACAAATCATACAAGATGGAGACTTTTCTACGATGAATAAGTATTATGACCTTTACAACTATTTAGAAAGATTGAATCTTGAAAATGCTATTGTGAGACACATGATATTGTTAGATAAGAAGTTTGACACAATTCAGAGCAAGGTACCTAATGATTTATATGAGAAATTAGTCAATAGGAAGAAAAGAGAAACAAAAGAAGACAATAAAATCAGAGAAAATCTTGTAAGAAAATTATGTGATGTTAAAGATGAAGAACATTTCAGGGAGATTATGAAAGAACTAAACACCTATTTGAGAACAAAGAGAAGAACCATTCAGATTATGGGAGGAAATTATGAAGAGATCAACAAAGAAATAGAGCAAGAAATAGTCAAGGTAATGACATCTAGTGTTGAAAGACACTCAAATGCAGTAGGACAAATAGAGCAAGATAAGGAAGCTAAACATTAGAGAATTCCATCTCCACCAGCTATAAACATTGAAGATGAGTCAATTCATGTGGAAGGAACTAACATCACTTTAGACAATGATGATAACTCTTTCAAGAATCTTGACAACATTGTTGACAATTTGGCTTCTGAAGAGTAGGACAATGCTAGAGAAGAAGAGAAGAAAGACACACCAATTGAAGAAGAAAAGGAAATAGAGAGGCAAGCAAGTGCAAAAGTTCAAAAACAAGTAGAAGATCCTAGTCAAGAAGAAATCAGTCTTACACCTAAGACTAAAAAGAAATCACATCTTGGATCTATATTTGAGAGATTTGGGAAAGAATTTCATGATGATGATTAGATGGAATTGATCACATCTCTGAATAAAATAATTGGGAAGAATAAGAAGGTGAAAATCCTTGAAGGATCACTAGAGGAAATAATAGAGAAGTCACAAAGTGTTGTGACAAACCAGATAGTAGAGACATACCCACTTGAAAGAGATAAGAAAGTTATGAATGCATTTGATGATGAGTTTACTAACTTATCAGACATAGGTAAAGTGAAGGAACAAGCAGCCTATAAGGCCAAATTACTTCTAGACATGATTCAAACTATCAGAAATAATATTTAACTATCTCAATATTTTAATAAAAGACTTAAGAAGGAACTTGGACATAGGTAAAACTTTTTTACATTCAATGTACAAAATATGAGAATCTTGTATTAGAAGAAATTCAGAAGATTAAGGCTAAAGAAGCAGAGATTCAGATAGAGGTAAATCTTCTAGCCATCCCCAATATAAAGATATTGGACATTGAGAAGAGAATCAACAAGATTAACGATTCTATATGATAACAAGGATATGAAATTGAAAAGATTCTCTCTTCTAAGAGAGCACATTTCCATTAAGTTAAGTATTTTTGAAGGACGATTGGAAGAATATCCTTCATCAAAGAGATCTTTTCATAAGTTTTGTTTTGCAAACCTTCAATCTTGTGAAATAATATCTTATGGATTATGTGCACTACTCAGAGTTGTAGACTCCATTAAGAAGGCATGGGAGAAGGAGATAGAGAGAATCAAAATAAATTTTATAGATTGTGTTGCGAGCCTACCGACTTTGCAATATTGAATCAAGGTATACACATTTTTGTTTGAACACAATTTTGGCACCTTTTTTTGGTCATTGTTGTCAAAGGGGGAGAGATATATAGCAAAAAATTGATATATATGATAAGGATTTATATTCTTAGGGTGAGTACATAATATAGATAAGATATATGGAGTTATAAGGGTAGTGAAAATATACTTTTGTTATGGCCACAATTTTGAGTTTTTGAAGTGTTAAGACTTAGCCAATTTTATCATATGTTGCCACCAATGACAAATGCAGATATTGTTGGAAATTTGGATGAGTTAGATACTTATATGTTGTCATTATGGAAACATATGATCTATATGAAAATCACATATGACAGAGAGCTAGTATGACAGAGCGCAAAGCAAAATTGTCTAAGTATGAGATAATGTTTTTTCCAGTGTACTTAGAGAAAATTTTGATTAGCGATGATGATTGGAGTAAGTTCAGTGCTTGTGCACTTGAACATAGATACTATGATGACTATAGAAGACTCACCTAAGAGTGAAAGTTAGTAAAACATGTACAGAATAAGTTATGATAGTTTTACCAGAGACAGTGTCAAGCTGATAGGATAGAATATGAAGACAAAATTGGTAAAGAGTTAAGGGATTATTTTGTTTATCAAAATAATTTCTTAAAAATATAAAGGGACAAAATCCTAGATGTTAACCCTTGGGTAAATATGTATTTTTTATAATGCTTTTGTCAAGCCGACTGTAACAGTTATTAGTCTTAATAACTTGTATAAAGATGTAATGATGTAATGAAATGTAGTAGTATGAAAAAGTGAAAAGCAAGTGAAAATATATTAGTGTGAAGTTGTGAAAGAAAAGAAAGTAGCATAAGGTTAAGTACCTTGCCATATTTTTTAATCAGTAGTCATTCTACATTACTTGTTTGGGCAGTGGGCTCATCTACTAGTCATATTTTGCACTACTAACTCTTAGAAGGGTGGAGGCTTCTAACAAGGCCTAGAGTCCCTTAATCAGGACTAAGACACTATATGCATTTAATAGGCTCCTAATAGGGTCAACATCCTTAACATGATACTTTTGATTAGTGAATCTTTGTGGGTACCATCCCCACCAGGGTTTTCCCTTGGCCAAGGTTTCCTCGAGAAAAAACAATGTGTTATGAGTTCATTTTCTTTACTATTATGCATGTTCTTTAGTTTACTATGTTATGCATGTATCAAGATAATCTGTTATATCCATAATTGGGTAAAAGTAAAAGTTTGTAGAATACTAATTCACCCCCCCCTCTCAGTATTCCCTATTTCTAACAACTATACTATGTATTGTAGTTCCAATTGTATGTGTTATCTTTCTTAGGTGCTTTATTCTACATATTGGATGTCCATTTAGCTTTGGATCTACATTCTTGTGTTCTATGACCATATTTTTGATAGTTAAAACAATATCCTAGAAATCTACATGAGGTAGGTAGATTACCAACCTTTGACCTGCATTCATGTGCCTGATGTCCATGTTTCTTACAATTAAAATAATTTCCATTGAACTTTTATTTAGGATTGGTCTTACCATTATTTCTTCTATAGATGTTCACTATGTGTCCTAACTTTCCATAATGATGGCATGTGGGCTTCTTGTTCTTTGAATTTGCATTCCTTTGTTCTCCACTCTTTGATGATTCTCCTTCTTTAGTGGAAGACAAGTGCTTATCATGTCCAAGTCCATAAGTATGACTAGATCTTCTTGGTGACCTCAACAATTCCTCAAAGCATTTCAGAGCTTCATTTGGCTTGTTCATCCTTTCATTGAGTTCCTTTTCAGATCTTAGTTCATTATTTAGTTGATTATTCTCTAATCTCATATTTGGGATTTCCATATCTTTCTTTCTCAACTCTTGATTAGCAAGTAGTAGTTGATTCTGTTAGGAATGAATGCATGAAGAGTTTGTGATGCATTGAGATATTGTTTGGATATGTTTTGTGATCATTCTGTAGCAGTGGATTGTTGCATTCATGACTGGATTGTCATTGATGTCAACACAGTGATATTTCAGTGAATTGACAGGAAACAACAGACTATTTTGATCATAAATAATTGTATATTGAATATTGGCTTATGTGGAGTTAATGGAAGCTAGAAAATGATGTTATTTATCTTAATTTATTAGCACAAGTATTTATCTATTATGGATTGTGAGATAAAGGTGATTTAGTGAAGTTGAGTGACAGACAGGCAGTCAGAGTACCTGATGGAAGATGTCTTTGTAAGTAATTATTCTGATGGAATCAGACTTTGAAAAATTGAATGTATTATCTCTATGATGTATTTTAGCTATGGCTAATAGAACATAAAGATTGAAATTCATATGTATTAGTTACAAGGCCTTTGGTAAAGATAATATGTCAGAACAGTGTTCCTGAAGAGCAGTTTCGGTAAATTGACTATATCTTTTTATTGGGATGATATTTTAATTTTCAGAGTTAGATGAAGCATCTAGAAACCTTTTGGATACTTTGATTAAGAGCACATAAAGTTTGGATAATCTTTGAGAAAGTTATAGCACCTGGAAGCTGACAGTTTTATGTAATATTTAATGTAACATGTGAGAACTATTATTTTGTACTTGAGGACTAACTCATTTGTAATTATTTGAGTGTGGTATATAAGAAGGATTGTTTTTCATTATTGTATGTATGAATAAGAAAAAATAAAAATAATATATGATGATGAGCAAATTTGATGAGAGAGTTGCGGATCTAGGCATGAAGTGAAGAAAAGAGTCAGTATAGCAGTGATTTGTGAGTGCAGAGATCAGAGTTTGAGGTATCATGATGTTGTGCAATTTGGGCACGGTAAGTTGAAGGTATTTTGTTCCATATTATTCTAATGAATAATCTTAAGGTCTGTTGGACAGTGAGTTCATAGATCTTGCCTTGAAGCTGTTTGGGCAGTGGGTCCATATGTCTTCCTTTTTGTTCTTTAGACTCTTAACCGGGTCAGAATCTTTTAACAAGGATTCAAAAATCTCCTAATAGGGATTTATATGTACTGAATTTATTTCATAAGACTCCTAACAGGGTCCATCCTCTAACAAGGAACTTTCATATTAGTACATCATTTTGTGGGCATCATTCCCACACGGGGTTTTCCCTTGATCGGGTTTCCTCGAGAACATATCTTGTGTCATTGTGAAAATTGTGTATGGTTGTTCTTATTAATGCATTGGTTATATTGTAAATTGCTGAAAAAGGAATTAAATTGATTAAGTATCAGATAACTGATTCACCCCCCCCCTCTCAGTTATCTTGGGGATCTTTTCTTTCTAACAATTGGTATCAGAGTAGCAGGTCCTTGAAGGAAAAGTTTAACAACTTAAGGAGATCGATGGTGAATTTTAGGAAAGAAAGCCCTAAGTTTGATGGAATAAATTTTGATAGCTGGAAGCAGAAGATCAAGGTACATCTCTTGTGTTTAGGACCAAGTTATTGGTTGATTACAAGCAAAGAGAAGGAAGTCATTACTGAAGACAGGCTTGAAAGTTGTTCAAATGAGGAAAGAGACATATTTATGTGTAACATACTTGTGAAGGAAGCACTTTTTTCAGCCCTACCAGAAAATGAATATGGTCAGGTAAAAGATCTACCTAAAGCTGATGATATTTGGAAAGCCTTACTTAATACTTCTGAAGGTGATGTTCATGCAAAGAAAGCTAGATTACATAATTGGATTTGTGCATTTGAAGATATAAGAATGTTAGAAGATGAATCAATTAGAAGCTATATGGGAAGAGTATCTAAGATTGTTACAGGAATTAAGTCTTGTGGAGGAACAAAGATAGAGCATGAAGTGATATGGAAGATCTTGAGAACATTGACACCAGTATTCAAATAGACAACACAAATGATTGAGCAAGTGATACCTTGCACACCAAACTTTTCAAAAGAAACCCTTCTTGGAAGATTGGAAGCAGTAGAAATGAGTTTGAAAATGTCAGGAGAAGTACCTAGAATGGAGATAGCATTCAGTACTCTGAGTATCAGACCTACATTGTCAAGAAGTACAAGCATGAACGAAGATTACGCAAGCAGCAACAAAATCAGATCTAAAGAAGATAAGAAGATTGAAGAAGGTATTGCACTACTCATGAAAAGAGAACCGAAAGGTAAGAAAATATTTAAATGTTGGACTTGTCAAGAATATGGTCATGATGCATCTAAATGTCCCAAGAGAGTCAAGAAATACAAAAACAAATTTAGAAGACCTGATAAATGTTACTATGTTAATGATGAAGAAATTGAAGCAAGAATCGAAATACATTTAAGTGACAGTGATAATGATAATGATGACATAGGATTTGTGGCTATAAAGGAAGAAACTACTGAATCAAAAGTTGTAGAAGAAAAAGCCCTAGTTTCACAAGTAGAAAAGAAATCAGATTGGATTATAGACAGTGGATGTTCACATCACATGACAAGTGACAAAGGAAAATTCATAAAATATAGCAATTATGATGGAGGAGTAGTCAGAGTTGGTAATAATGCATCTTTCTTAATCAAAGGTATAGGATCTATTACTCTTGATGGAAAGACTAACACTGATGATGTTTACTTTGTTGATGGATTAAAGCACAATTTGTTGAGTGTTGGACAGCTAGTTGATAAAGGTTATCAAGTTTCTTTTACTGAAAACTCTTGTATGATTAAAGATAAGGATGGAAATCTAATTGGAAAAGGATCTAGAACCAGAGGTAATGTGTTTCAGTTAAATCCTACTGAAATAACATGTTTTATGACTAAGATTGATGATAGCTGGTTATGTCATAGAAGGTTTTGTCTTATAAATTTTGATAACATTGTGAAGGTGAGTACTACATTTGCAGTGAGAGATTTAGCAAAGGTTATGAAGCCTACTAACATGATTTTCAAAGAATGTGTGATGGAAAAATAGAGAAGAAGTTCATTTCCAAGAAAGAAGTTTACATCTACTGAGAAGTTGGAGAACATTCATACAGATTTGAGTGGACCTACAAGAACTAGAGGATTTCATGGTGAAAGGTACTTTATGATTTTTGTTGATGACTTTACAAGAATGATGTGTGTTGCATTTTTGAAAGAAAAGTCTGAGGCATTTGATAAGTTTAAAATTGTTAAGAATAAACTTGAGACTGAATTGGGAAAGAAAATTAAATGTTTGAGATCAGATAGATGAGGTGAATTTACATGTAAAGAATTTGATAATTTTTGTGAGATGAATGGTATTAAAAGATAGTTTTCAACACCTAGAACACCTGAACAAAATGGAATTGCAGAAAGAAGGAACAGATCAGTAACTAAAGCAGAAAGAGCAATATTATTTGAAAGTGATTTGGCCAAGATATTTTGGAGAGAAGCAGTGAATACAGTAGTTTACACAATGAACAGAGTACAAATCAGATCAGGAACAGAAAAGACACCTTATGAATTATGGTTTGGGCATACACCAATAGTTAAGTATTTCAAAATTTTTGGTAGCAGATGTTATATTAAAAGAGATGATGATATAGGAAAGTTTGATCCTAGAAGTGATGAAGGAATCTTTCTCGGTTATTCTCTAAAAAGTAAAGCATATAGATGTTATAACAAGAGAACTAAGTCTATTATTGAAAGTACAAATGTTAGAATTGATGAGAAATTCAGAATTTAGGAAAGAATGCTTGATTATGAACCTGATGGAGAAACCTTTACTCAGTCTAACAATGAAACTTCTAAACATTTTTTTGAGACTAACAGTGAATTGACAAATGAAAATATAGAAGACAGCAATGATCAGAGCAGAAAAGAATCTATGAATGAGACAAGAGTTGAAACTACAAGAGAAGAAACTATAAGAGGAGAAACTATGACACCTAATAGGTACACAACAAAGAATCATCCACCTGAACAAATAATTGGAAGCTTAGACAGAGGAGTTCTTACTCGAAATAAGGTACTTTTATGTTTGATTTCACAAGTTGAACCTAAAACTACAAATGAAGCATGTGAAGATGAATGTTGGATGAAAGCTATGAAAGAAGAATTAGATCAGATTGAGAAGAACAAAACATCGGAATTGGTTTCTAGACCTAAGGACAAGAATGTGATTGGAACTAAATGGGTATTCAAAAATAAGGTAAATGAACAAGAAGTGATCAGAAACAAAGAAAGATTAGTATGTAAGGGATATTCACAACAAGAAGGAATAGATTATGAAGAAACTTTTGCTCCCATGGCCAGACTTGAAGTAGTAAGAATGTTTTTGGCTTATGCAGCATATAAGAAATTTAGAGTATATCAAATGGATGTTAAGTCAACATTTTTGAATGGTGAGTTAGAAGAAGAAGTCTACATTGAGCAACCTGATGGTTTTCCTTTAACTCATGAAGGAGACATGGTATGTAAACTTAAGAAAGCATTGTATGGTTTAAAGCAAGCACCTAGAACTTGGTATGAAAGATTGGACAAGTATTTACTGAAATTAGGATGTATGAAAGGGACAACAAATAGTAACTTATACATAAAAGAAATTGAGAATGAATTATTGATTGTGGTAATATTTGTTGATGATATTATTTTTGGAGGAGACGATGAAGCCAGTGAAAAATTTGTAGAAGAAATGAAGACAAAATTTGAGATGAGTATGATTGGAGAAATGAAATAATTTTTGGGATTGCAGGTAACAGAAAGCAAAGATGGAATATTTATCAGTCAAGCTAAGTATCTGAATGATTTTTTGAAAAGATTTGGAATGGAAGATTGTAAACTAGTTGGAACACCTATGGTGACCAGACTTAAAATATCTAGCAAAGATGAGTCAGAGGAAGTTGAACATAAGAAGTATAGATCTATGATTGGAAGATTGCAGTACTTGACACATACTAGACCAGATATAGCACATTTAGTTGGGATAGTAGCAAGATTTCAAGAAGCACCTAAAGAAACACACTTTGCAGCAGCTAAGAGAATTCTAAGATATTTGAAAGGAACAATGAATTATGGACTGTGGTATGACAATTCTAATGATTTTACATTATGTGCATACACCGATGCAGATTGGGGAGGTAGTGTTGATGATAAGAAAAGCACCAGTGGTGGAGCATTTTTTCTTGGAGGAAGACTAGTTTCATGGCTAAGTAAAAAGTAGAACTGTATTTCACAAAGCATAGCAGATGCAGAGTATGTTGCAGTAGCAAACAATTGTAATCAGATTACTTGGATGAAACAGATGTTGAAAGACATTGGGATAAAATTTGAAGAACCTATTACCATACATTGTGATAATACAAGTACAGTCAGTTTGTCAAAGAATCCAGTATTACATTCAAAGACAAAACACATAGAGATCAAGTATCATGTTGTGAGAGAGAAAGTTGAGAAGAAAGAAATCAGACTTGAGTACATTAGTACCCATGAGCAGATAGCGGACATATTTACTAAACCATTTTCGAAGGATACTTTTGAGTATTTGAGAGGTATGCTTGGGGTCATTCCCCAAACTTATATTGAGTAGAAGATGCAGAGAATTGCATCCGTCCAGTGGTTTATGTATCTATTTTTTTTCTAGACCAGATGATGGTACTTCCTAAATGGGGAGTATTTGTGTTTGAGCTGAGTCATTGAGGACTCTAGTGCATGTATTTTTCAAAATAGTGTCTATTGACATTGAGCTATTGTTTGACATTGTCATTGATGTCAATGGGGGAGAGATTCATGAAAAACTTCATAGTAATGTAGCATATGTTATGGCGGAGAGATTCATACTGTATAATGTCTTTGACGGAAAGTAAGCATTGTATATGTAGGAAAACGAAGCAAGATTTGAGAAATTTAATTTATAAATCTTTGTTGGATTTTTGGAACATTGGATGTTTTTCATCCGTGTTGCCATCAATGCCAATGGGGGAGATTGTTAGGAATGAATGCATGAAGAGTTTGTGATGCATTGAGATATTTTTTGGATATGTTTTGTGATCACTCTGTAGCAGTGGATTGTTGCATTCATGACTGGATTGTCATTGATGTCAACACAGTGATATTTCAGTGAATTGACAGGAAACAAAGGATTGTTTTGATCATAAATAATTTTATATTGAATATTGGCTTATGCGGAGTTAATGGAAGCTAGAAAATGATGTTATTTATCTTCAATTATCAGCACAAGTCTTTATCTATTTTCGATTGTGAGATAAAGGTTATTTAGTGAAGTTGAGTGATAGACAGGCAGTCAGAGTACCTGATGGAAGATGTCTTTGTAAGTAATTATTCTGATAGAATCAGACTTTCTAGAATTGAATGTATTATCTTTATGACATATTTTAGCTATGGCTAATAGCACATAAAGATTGAAATTCATATGTATTAGTTACAATGCCTTTGGTAAAGGCAGTATGTCAGAACAGTGTTCCTGAAGAGCAGTTTCGGTAAATTGACTATATTTTTTTATTGGGATTATATTTTAATTTGCAGAGTTAGATGAAGCATCTAGACACCTTGTGGGTACTTTGGTTAAGAGCACATAAATTTTGGATAATCTTTGAGAAAGTTATAGCACCTGGAATTCGACAGTTTTATGTAATATTTAATGTAACATGTGAGAACTATTATTTTGTACTTGAAGACCGACTCATTTGTAATTATTTGAGTGTGGTATATAAGAAGGATTATTTTTCATTATTGTATGTATTAATAAAAAAAAAAATAATATATGATGATGAGCAAATTTGATGAGAGAGTTGCGGATCTAGGCATGAAGTGAAGAAAAGAGTCAGTATAGCAGTGATTTGTGAGTGCAAAGATCAGAGTTTGAGGTATCATGATGTTGTGCAGTTTGGGCATAGTAAGTTGAAGGTATTTTGTTCCATATTATTCTGATGAATAATCTTAAGGTCTGTTGCACAGTGAGTTCAGAGATCTTGCCTTGAAGTTGTTTGGGCAGTGGGTCCATCTATCTTCCTTTTTGTTCTTTAGACTCTTAACCGGGTCAGAATCTTTTAACAAGGATTCAAAATCTCCTAACAGGGATTTATATGTACTGAATGTATTTCATAAGACTCCTAACAGGGTCCATCCTCTAACAAGGAACTTTCATATTAGTACATCATTTTGTGGGCATCATTCCCACACGGGGTTTTCCCTTGATTGGGTTTCCTCGAGAACATAGCTTGTGTCATTGTGCAAAATATGTATGGTTGTTCTTATTACTGCATTGGTTATATTGTAAATTGCTAAAAAAGGAATTAAATTGATTCAGTATTAGATAACTGATTCACCCCCCCCTCTCAGTTATCTTGGGGATCTTTTCTTTCTAACAGATTCACCATGTCCAATTGATTGTTTTTCATTCTTTGCATGTCACATGTCCTTTCATCAAGTCTTATAGACATTTTTCTTTTGTCTTCTTTAGCCATTTTCTTGTCTTCTTCAACTTTCTTTTTCTATTCAACTACTTCACATAATCTTACTGATTGACTTTCTGGTTCTCTCTTTAGATTTTTGATATCTTCATTCAGTATGTTATTTTTCTCTAGCAGATGTGTTATAGAGTTGTCACTTTTAGTGGAATTTCCAATGTCAAATAGACCTTTATTATCCTCTTCTTGATATAGTGTATCATTCTATTGAATTATAAATTATTTCCTTCTGCTTAAGGATTTCTTCAATTCACCTTTGGCTACTTCAAGCTGGTGTAATGCGAGCTAAATGTCAATCTTCTGATTCTATATGATCTTTTCCAACTTATAGACCTCCATCTCCAAGACCTTAACTCACAAGTGATTAGAATTATTTAAGAGACTCAGCTTTGATACCAATTTTTTGAAATCTAATATGGAAAGTGAGATACTAAGACATGAGGGGGAATTAGATATCTCCAAATAATTCTACTTTGACATAAATTTCACTTGCATACCATAAACATGAATATTAATATTGAAATAAATCTAACAATCTAATCTTCATCCATGAAGTTGAAACATAACACAAAGATTTTGCTTACCCATAAATCCTTGAAAGGTAAAACTGGCATGGGGATGACAACCACAAATGTTCACTACTACAATATTAAAGTTTTCCTATTAGGGCTACAAAGTTTGATCATAAACTTATGATCTACCCTATGAGGGGTCTGCCCTGTTAAGAGCTTAAAGACATATATATTCTACCTTGGTAAAAGGATTTAAACTTACAACAAAGTAAGAACTCATTTAAGATATTTACATTGGCCTGTTAGGACCACTCTATTAAGAGATTTACCCTAATGCACCCGCTAAAATGTATCAGTACCTGATCCTTAAGTTTGCACTATGATGTTGATAACAAATATTCTCCTTCCAATACTAGTTTGATCTCCTCAATCAAATATATCTCTATTCTACCCTTCACTTCTTTTCTCAGTCATTGTACGGTTTCATAATATATGAAAATAATCACACCATTATCTCTCCCAAGGATAACATATCTATTCTAAAGACTACCTTAACCCATCATGAAATACACTTGAATTGTCAACCCAGGGATGTAGGACTTGAAATGGGTCAGCACGGTATATGCACTAAGTTCCTTCAAGAATCTTAACACCTATGCTGTAGGAAAGTAAAATGCATGGAAAGAATCTATACTACAGCTACAAAATAGTAAACACACTTGGGCTAACAAAAAATAACTATAGAAATCTTAGAAATTAAACCTAAATTAGTTAACAACTCAAAACATTCACCATGATCATTTTCCGCAAGTGTTGCAGGAACTTCATAGTAACAATGCTGCATGACTAATACAGTGAATCTATCTTAAAAATAGGAAATTGCAAGGAATGAATCTACTCTACCTAAATCTACTTCCACCTTCCAAGTGGGCCCCCTTGGTTGGCTTCAAATAACTATGAACACAACAAGTATTCCAAAATCACTCTTTCATTAAAATCATTCCTTCATTACATAAAATGAACAATACATGAAGAATAGGAAGAGTAACTTCTGAATCTTAAACCAACATTGTCTATTTTCTCATTAGCTTCCTAAGATGATCCCAACCCATTATATAGGGGATTGGACATTTATTACAAACAAAACATAAAATTCTTAAACAAACATCGCCAAAAAATAAGGTGGAAGATCAACCATAACTTAGTACATTTATTACTGAGCAACAGAATAACAACTTGTAGGAAATATAGCAAGTTGTCTCCTAGATTTCTAGAACAGTAACTCTTCTACGGGCATGGCTTATCCAAAGGAATTGAACTATGCTTTCCTTGCCACGATCGGTCTTCATCATCCTCTTCCTTTAATACAGTAGTCACCACCCTTTGCATCGCTCCTCATTTCATTGAAAATTTAGAAACATCTGGAACATGTATACAAGATAACATTCCTACTCTCATTTAGATATTAGAACATAGCTTTAGACATTTATATGAAATACTACATTCTATGTATAATATTAAGGAAAGTATGTCATCACACTACCCATAGGTTTAGTAAGTTCTAGGTGTCCTCTTGGCATAAGTTCATAGATATTTACACAAATGTTTTGGAAATGTTTTTGACAAAGCACAAAGAGTAAATGAAACTATATCAAAATTAAGGCATTAATATGCCCCATCATTTACCCCCCACTATCTGAATGCTTGTCCTCAAGCATTGTATTTCCTTGCCATTGCCCTGATATCACCAACTGCGGTCCTTCCTTTCTTCCTACTCCTGAAGGTGTAGTAGAATCCCCTATTGTGCTCCAAGTGATCACCTCTATGCTCTTCCATCAATGGATCTATGTAAGTATTAGCATTATCATAAAGAGGCCAGAGAAGTGTAGGAGGCTAAAAAGGTAATGGCATCTATAGTTCCTTCTGGATTTGTCACCCTAATTTCATGTATTTGGCTACCTTGTGAATAGCTACCTCAAAATTAATAGGACTATGTGGTTCTGCCTTCTTGAAGGCTTCTGGCAATCTCTTCCATTTTTTCTTAATCCCTACAAAGGATCTTTGATGTGTAAAATTGGGAAGAAAATTATATTCTCTATAAACCTTTTCCCTCTCTGCAAACACTTTCTCCTTGATCTCTAGTTTTGGTTTCCCATAGGTTAGTCTGAACCAATCTCTCAAAAGGTCATTAGGCCTGAGTGATTGAGACCGTAGTGGTAATGGCTCAGTTTTCTCAAGATCTCTGTAGGTGTTTAATTACTTGTCATATTTGGTTTCATTGTGTATACAAGACATTAATGCACTAAGGTGGACATCCCCTATGTACAAGAGAGGGTTCCACTCTATCTCATGTGGAATTATGTACATAAATTTCACACAACAATTTTTTCTACCATGAAGGTAGAGTTTGATAAACATTATAGAAATCTTGAGCACTCTTAAATTCACAATCAACATCCCTTATTGTCATCATTAACTGAAACAATAGAAACTGCTCCTTTAAACAAATGGAATATACTCTTGGTGGTGGCCTACAGGTCATCACCTAGTCTGCTAGCTTTAAAGCTTTGTTCATCTTTTTTTTTTGTTTTTCAAGTTGCTCTTTTAGTGACTCAATTTCTTCATCTCTGTCAAATATTAATTTCTGCATTTGGTCTCTTTCTTGCTTCCACAAGGCCTTTTGAAAAATAAAATGATTGTACAGACCAAACAATATAGATTGGATTGTAGATGAAGGGAATTCTTGAGCCATAGATTTCTTCTTTTGTTCTTTAGCAACTTGTTGGAAGTACTAGGTATACTAGGAGGATTTATAAGGGATGATGGAAACATTGGAATATATAGGGACTTGTGGTGAAGTAGGTTGATCATTTTCAGGGGCCTTTTCTGAGACAACAGCAGGGTCTGACTCACACATTTCCTAATTTTCCAATGGCATTTCATTAACAAGCTCATTTTCATTTGTTTCCATAGGTTGGGGTTCCATTCACATAGGGGAATCATCTAGAACATTCTCAACCATTGGTTCTGTATGAGATTTTGAAATTGAAGCACTTAGGTTTTCAGTGGCAACTGGGGATACTTGACCTTGCATACGAGAGCTTTGATGCACAGGAACCTCTTTGAATTCAACTATTTTGCGGGCCCATTTTGGCTTAGGTGTTACTGGGGTAGATGCTGCAGGAGTGGTCCTCTTTCTCTTTGTTACTTTAACTAAAGGTTTTTGGGCTTCTTTCTCAAGATTAGGGCTCTCTTTACCAACCTTCTACTTGCCTTTGTCTTTTGAAGAACTAGGCATATTACCTTCTGGAATAGGCTCAACAGGTTTATCAGGAGAGGGTAATGCTAATTCTTTCTCTATTTCAACTAGATTTTGACTAGGTTCTGCAAATTCTTCCTCATTCCCTAAATTCTATGGAACGGGGTTGGCTTGAGGTTGCAAGGTTTTAAATTCAACAAATTCTACCCATGATACAGGGGAGGAATCCCTAAGAGACCTCTCAACTAAAATTTTTACTAGGGCATGATGGGAAATGGAATTTGCATTTCCTTTTTGAGTTTCTTCAGCACTAATACAAAGCATATTATAAGGGAAATTGGGGACATTAACTAGAATATTATGTCTCACACATCTAAGTAGCTTGAAATGGTGAGCATGCAAGTTTGAAAAGTTGCCTTTGCAGTTCAAATACCTGATGATATGAGTTGCTAATTCTAAATACAGAGTTGGGAGAGAGTGTCTTTTAGACCCTTTCTTTGAAATTTCTAGTGGAGGGTCACTTGGCTGAGAGAATTGTGCCTGTGATGACTTGGCATCATGTTCATTTAGATAATGCTCCCCAAATGCTAGCAATCCTCTAACCTCTACTATCTACTCCTCAGTAGAAATTACTATTAACCCCCATACTATGGCTTCTCCTTCATCAAATGCTCTCATAAACTCCATGGCTACCTCTTCATTGAGATCGGTTAATTGTAGAAAATAGCCAAGCAATCCACAGGCATTGAACCGACGGACTACTTCCATATTCGTAAGAATAATATTGTGAACAACTGGCTCATGTCTTAGTAACTTTCCTCCCATCTTCAAAATTCCTAGCCTCAAATTTCACCACCCTGATAATTTTACCCTTTTACACTTCTATAAATACCTTCTTCCTAGAATTTCAAATTGATCTTTTCTGAGAAATGTCGATACCACATTCTTTTAAGAAGACTCAGTTATGTTTGGCATGTAAATCAATGATGCAATTACTTATGAATAACATCAAGGTTTAATTGGAAGTGTTCTCGTAATAAATTTTAGTCCTTTTCAGTCATGTCAAACACAGGAGATCTTTCCCAAAATCACAATGACAAGGTACCATAGATACAAAAAGATTTAAAATTAAAATCAGACCACCACCAAAGTACAACCAATAACATGGACATGACTAGGGTGACATGGAGATGAAATTTTGAAATTAATACACTTTCTCACCCCCCACTAAATTTTGACAAGTGTCCACACTTAAAAATTTGCTAAAGGAATGGGAAACTGGCTTAAGGCTTTAGACTATACTGTAATGCAGTATTATATATAAATAGCGAAACCTATGCAATAAAAATGAATAAAGAGTAAAAAATGTTGTACCTAAAAACTTTAGGGCATACTTCCACATGAAAATTGATGAGGTGGTGAAGTCTGGTGACCACAGAAAAAGGTGCTGATGGAATGTTTGATTGAAAGTAGTAAAAATAGAATGTGTGGGTGATGTGGAGTGTGAGTGGATGATAGATAAAGAAATGAGATGAGTTGATATGTAGAAAAAGGAAAATGAATGAAATAATTGATCTCAAATTAAATGAGTTTTTATTATGAGTGCCCGATGGAGGCTTGTCATGGTATCGCTACAAGAAGAAGGTTCACACCCTCTGCTATAGGAACTATGTCTACAGGAGCTGGTAAACTATTTGGTTGGAACTGCTATAGGAATTGATCTTTGGTCTATGGTTTATGATAGAGACACAATCAGTGGCCATTTACAAGCAAGTTGAACTTGATAGGATCAATGGTTGTCAGCTGGACTGCTCTATTGTCAAATACATATTGGATTTCATAAGGCCTTGGCCACCGAGTCGGTAGCTTCCCTGGATTCTCTTTGAAATGAGAAACATATAGGAGACCCCAATCTCCTACTTGGAATTTTTGTTCTTGATATGTGCATCATGCCACTTCTTCCTTTGCTGCTGAATGATCTCTATTCTTTCCAAAGCTGTCTTTCTCATTTCATCCAGTGAATTCAAGTGGAGAAGTCACTCTTCTTGTGCTATAGGAAGACTGATGTTTAATTCTAAGGTAGTGCGTAGGGTTTTATGTTTAAATTCAATAGGCAACATTGCTCCTTTACCATAACAAGTTCAAATGGAGTAAATCCAGTTGTTGTCTTCCATGTAGTTTGGTATGCCCACACAGCTTCAGTTAACTTGTTGCTCCAATCCTTCTTATGTAATTGCACTATCTTGGCTAGAATGGCCTCTATTTCTCTGTCGGTAACCTCTGCTTTCCATTTGCCTAAGGGTGATAAGGACTGGATTTCATGTGTCTTATGTTGTATTCTTTCATAAGTTCAGTGATCAAATTTGATGTGAATTGGGCTCCTTGATCTATGACAAGTTCTCTGGGAACTCCGTAGCATGTGAATATTTCCTCATATAAGAACTTAGCTACTTTCTCATCTTTTGCATTTTTCATTGTGCGAACTTCCACCCATTTAGTTAAATAATCCATACATACTAGGATGTAGGATTTTCCATTTGATGGTGGGTCAATTGGACCTATAAAATCGATACCCCACTTGTCATAGGGTGTTACAACAATATGTGGATTGAGTGGCATCTCATCTGACTTGGTTGGTCAGCCCATCCTTTGACATTTGTCACACTTGGCTATATAATTTACTGCATCCTTATTTAATGTTGGCCAATAATATCCATTTGTAAGTACCTTTAATGCTGTTATTTTTCCTACAAAATGGCCTCCACATGGTTCATCATGATAGGCATGTAGTATGTCATATATCTCATCCTCCCTGATACATGTCCTCATGCTGATCTGGTCCAGTGTAAAAGAGGTTGTTATCTATCCATGAATAGTGAAAACTTTTCTTTGCTAGCTTCCTCCTATCTTTGTGAGAGAAGTGTGGGGGCATTCTATTTGCAACAAGACATTTTTCTATGTCTGCATACCATGGTGTATGAGTTGCTATGTGGAACAAATGCTCATCTAGAAATGTATCTTCAATTGGATTAGGATCTTCATCAGCAATGTGCAGTCTACACAAATAATCAACAACTACCTTGGAATTTCTTGACTTATCAACAATGGTAATATCAAATTCCTGCAACAACAAGAGCCATCTTGCCAATCTACTAGTTACAAAAGGTTTGTTCATTAAGTACTTTATAGCTGAGTGGTTAGTATAAACAAAAATAGGATATCCAGTTACATAATGTCTGAATTTGTTCAATGCATAAACTACAGCTAAAAGTTCTTTCTTAGTTACTGTGTAGTTTAATTCAAGACCATGGAGGCTTTTACTAATATAGTAGATTTCATTTTCAAGGTTAGCAAGCTTCTTTCCTAATACAACACCTACAACATAGTCTAATGCATCAGTATGGATATGAAATGGTATTGACAAATCTGGTCCCTTCAGAACTAGTGTTGTAGTGAGCAATTTCTTAACCTACAGGAAGGCTTCATTACATGCGGGCATCCAAATGAATTCAACTTCTTTAGTCAATAGTGTATACAAAGGAATAGCTATTTTACTAAAATATTTTATGAAGCACCTATAATAGCTAGCATGACCTAAAAAATATCTTACATCCTTTGGTTTTGTAGGTATGGGCAATGTTAGAATTACCTCTATCTTAGTTGGATCCACTTGTATCCCTGCAGCTGATATGAAATGACCTGGCACTACTTCCT
Source organism: Chamaecyparis obtusa (assembly GCA_027943335.1). NCBI lineage: Eukaryota > Viridiplantae > Streptophyta > Pinopsida > Cupressales > Cupressaceae > Chamaecyparis > Chamaecyparis obtusa. The sequence goes on from BSBK01004739.1 coordinate 178,892, forward strand.
ACATGAGCATGAAACATTTTTCACTATTAAGTGATAGATTATGTTCTTTGCATCAGAAAAGAACCTTCTCAAGATTTACCAAGGCCTCCTCAAAGGTGACTCCAAATGTTGTGAAATCATCCATGTATATTTCCATGTAGTCATGTGATATATTAGCAAAAATGCTGATTACTGCTCTTTGAAAGGTCACTGGTGCATTACACAGGCCAAATGGAAAGACAAAATATGCAAAATTACCCCATGGGCATGTAAATGTGGTTTTATCCTAGTCTTCTGGAGCTATACTTATCTGATTATAACCACTGTACCCATCTAGAAAAGAAAAGTATTTCTTACCAGCCAGAGTGCCCAACACTTGATCAATAAATGGTAAAGGAAAGTAATCCTTCTTTGTTGATTTATTTAGTTCTCTGTAATCCACACAAAACTTCCATTTTTCTCCCTTTTTATGTACTATAACCAGAGGTGAGACCCATCTACTATCAGATATAGGGTATATAAAACCAACATCAAGCAATTTTTGTAGTTCAGTTTTAACTGTTTCTCTGAGTGCTGGATTAATCCTCCTCTAGGGTTGACAGAGTGGCAGGCATCCTTCATTGATATATATTCTATGAGTTTATAATGTAGGACTTAACCCTTTCATATCCCCATAGTCCCATGCAAAATCCTTTTCATGTTTTTTAAGAAGCTCTGTTAATTGTTTCATCTATTTGGGAGGCAATTTGTTATTGACATAGAGATTATGACCTTTTGACAACTCAACAATAGTTGTGATATCAACCATAGTAGCTTCAGAGATTGGACTTGTGTCTAGCTCACATGGTAAAAGCTGATGGATGATATATGGCTCCTTAGGTAGAAAACAATTCTCATGACATTCCTCATATGTGGTTAGTTCGAACATAGAGCTATCAGTTATATCCTTTTCTACCACACAAGTATTATTAAGAATACTTTGAATTACTGAATCTTCCTCTTGCAGCTTTAGAAAAGACTGTCTATGTAACATCATAAGTTTTGTTATAGAGTTTAACTCTTCCTCTCCATCCCCTAAATCTGGCTATACAGGTGTGCTTAAATCTAGTTGGGGTTGTGCTGGAGGATATAGGAAAAATTTCTTTGTTTCCTACCATTTGATATGGTCATACTTCTTGACCTACAACTTTTATTTGCATTAGCTGTAGCTAACCAAGCTCATCCTAAAATAACAGGGTAACCAACTAGGTTGACTTTTGGGGACAGAATCATGAAATCTGCAGGGTACTCTAGAGAGTCTAGGGTTACTACTATGTCTTCTATCATCCCATTAGAAGTAACAGTAGAACTATTTGCAAGTTAAAAAATTGTTGGGGTAGCCCTTAATCCTTCTATGTTCAGATTTTTTATAGTATCCTTGGTCATAATATTTATAGCTACACCAAGATAAATCAATGCATTTTTAACAGACTGACCATTTATAACCACATTCACAACTAGACTTCCTAGGTCAGAATATTTAGGAATAATCAATTTGCCTAACATAATATCAACCAATTGTCTTATAACATGAACTATGGTTGGGTCCTTTTTCTTCCTCCCAGGTTTTTTTAGATAGGCTTCTCTGATGGTTTTTCCATAAATAGGAACATCTTTAATAGCTTGGAACAAAGGAATCTAGACATGCATGTTCTTTAGCTGGTCAATGATGTTAAAAGATTGCTCCTCTATTTGTGCAGGTTTGCATTGTATGAGTTTTTGTGGAAAAGGAGGTTCAACTTCTGTTTGGGTTTGTGCTAAGCTAGTTACATTGGTTGGGTCAACCATTTGTGGCAGAGAAGTTTCTAGTACTAATGTTGTAGGAGTATCTGGTATTTCAGTTATAAGAGGTGGTTCAAGCACTGGTAAGGTTGTACCAGATCTCAAATGTATATCTACAACATTTAGAGCATAAGAAACATATTGTTGAGAATCAACAAAACACATGGGTTGTTGTGGTTGTTGGTTATTCAGATTTGGCTGAGGTTGTGTAGGCAACTAAGTCTGCTTTTAAGGTCCAAAATTTGCAGGTGGTGGCATTAATGTAGGCATATTTGCTGGAGCTGGTAGAGGTGGGTATCTAGCATTGTTAGGCCATTACTGAGGTCCTCTCCATTGATTTGTAGACTGCCAATTACCTTGGGGTGGTTTCCATTGGTTTAGGATTTGTGGCCATTGAGGCTGTTGTGGAGGATACCATTGAATTTGTGGATTATTTTTCCAAGCATTATTCCAATTAGGTTGACTATATTGTGGAGGACCTTGGACACTATGGTTTTTCCATTAACTACCATATGGATTTGAATTTTGTAAAGGGTCTTGAGGCATACCTTAACGTGGGGCCCATGGTTGGTGTTGAGCAACAAAGAATACTTGCTCATCTTCTCCTTCTATTTTTAGGTACTCAGTTGGAAGATGCAGGGTTCCCACATTAGCGACCAATTTGCATTGGTAGTCTTTCTTCTATTTCTTGTAGTGTGGACAATACTTAGCTAACTACACCTCAACCTCTACATGTTTCTTCTTAGTAGCCATTATATCCAAATGTGTGGCAACATCATTGATGATGTCCTATTTGAAATCTCAATCTTTGAAATACCAGCAGAGCCACTTCCTTTGGCTATTGATGAGTGAAATCCCCTTCCTTTCTTTACTAGTGACCTAGAGTAATTCTAGAAAATCTTCTAAAGGTCATCCCATGAAGATTGGGTTATATCTCCTCTTGCCATCAGATCCAATGCTTCAAGGCAGTTCTCATTTACTCCTCTAAGAAAAATCAATTTCTGGGACTCCTCTTGCAAGGCATGTTGTGGGTTCTTCTGCAAGTTGAACAGGAAGCAAGAGATATAATATTCTAATGTTTCATCTTCCCATTGTGACATTCTAAAAATGTCATCACCTTTTGAATCACTTACCCTGCAATATTCCTTATATTTCCTAAGGAACAAGCCTCTCATATCATCCCAAGTTCCTACTGCAGTTTCCCCCAATTCCATAAACCATTTTAAAGCCGACTCTTTTAGTGTGGCTGGGAACAACTTTAGCTTGTGACTATCATGATTATAGTAAAAAATTCAGCACATGATATCAAATTCAAACATAAAAGTATCTACAAGACCATAAAACTTTGGTAATGTTGATGCAAGTATATTTTTGAGATTAGGATTATTGACAAGACTTGGTATGGGAAATGGAAATGTGGGAGCTGCCATAGCTGGAGATATAGGATATTGAAACTGTGGCCTAAAGTTGGTAACTGTTGGTGGATTATGGACAACAAGTAGTACTGGAGTGGGGTTAATATGGAAGCTGGCTAATATTTCTTCAAATGGGTGGAGGTCAAATGTCTTCTGGATGTCTTCTTCTGCTGAAGATGATGATGCATTAAACTCTGGGCTTGCATTAAGAAATGGTAATTCAGGTTCTTCAAATTCTTCTTTTGGTTTTACAGGCTCCTTAGGAAGGAATCTACCATGGACATCTCTCCTTCTTCGATGCATGCAAGAAATTGGTGACTTGTTAATCAAGCCCACAAGTTTTCAATTCTTTTCTAACAACTAAACTAAAAATAAAGGACTCATGAAGGTTCCTAGTTTGACACCATCCCTGGAAATGGTACAAAAAATGTATGGTTTCATAATAGATTAAGATAATCACACCATTGTCTCTCCCAAGGATAACATATCTATTCTAAATACTACCTTAACCCATCATGAAATAAACTTGAATTGTCAACCCAGGGACATAGGACTTGAAATGGGTCAGCACGGTATATGCACTAAGTTCCTTCAAGAATCTTAACACCTATGCTACAGGAAAGTAAAATGCATGGAAAGAATCTATGCTATTGCTAAAAAATAGTAAACAAACTTGGGCTAACAACAAATAACTATAGAAATCTTGGAAAATAAACCTAAATTAGTTAACAACTCAAAACATTCACCATGATCATTTTCCGCAAGTGCTGCAAGAACTTCACAGTAACAATGCTGCAAGACTAATATAGTGAATCTATCTTAAAAAAAAGAAATTGCAAGGAATGAATCTACTCTACCTCAATCTACTTCCACCTTCCAAGTGGGCCCCCTTGGTTGGCTTCAAATAACTATGAGCACAACAAGTATTCCAAAATCACTCTTTCATTAAAATCATTCCTTCATTACATAAAATGAACAATACATGAAGAACAAGAAGAGTAACTTCTGAATCTTAAACCAGCATTGTCTATTTTCTCATTAGCTTCCTAAGATGATCCCAATCCATTATATAGGGGATTGGACATTTCTTACAAACAAAACATAAAATTCTTAAACAAACATCACCATAAATGAAGGTAGAAGATCAACCATAACTTAGTACATTTATTACTGAGCAACAAAATAACAACTTGCAAGAAATATAGCAAGTTGTCTCCTAGATTTCTAGAATAGTAACTCTTCTACAGGCACGACTTCTCCAAAGGAACTGAATTGCACTTTCCTTGCCACAGTCAGTCTTCATCATCCTCTTCCTTTAATGCAGTAGTCACCACCCTTTGCGTCGCTCCTCATTTCCCTAAAAATTTAGAAACATCTGGAACATGTATACAAGATAACATTTCTACTCTCATTCAAATATTAGAACATAGCTTTAGGCATTTATATGAAATACTGCATTCTATGTATAATATTAAGCAAAGTATGTCATCACACTACCCATAGGTTTAGTAAGTTCTAGGTGTCCTCTTGGCATAAGTTCACAGATATTTACACAAATTTTTTTGAAATGTTTTTGACAAAGAACAAAGAGTAAATGAAACTATATCAAAATTAAGGCATTAATATGCCCCATCAGTCACTCTGACTAATCTCTTCCTATATCAAAATACTTCCCTATTCTGTATTTGAGATCACCTTCATTCCATTCATACATATACATACTATGTTTTAGGTTTTAAGATCTCATTTTATATAGACAAGTAAAAAACTCCTAGATCAAGATCAATGATCTAAATTCTCTATTTATGCCTCTTAAGCATTCCCTTAATCTGATAGTCTACATAGCTTACTTATGGTTTAATGATTACAAATATAAGGCATAATCACCTCTGTGATTCCCTCAAAAAATATTAAATATTATATAGATGTCAGCCAAAAAGTTTACCTAAGTGTTTTTTTCATTAAAAATACATATGTCAAATCTAGCTTGCTTGACATATGAAGTCTCTGACACTCGACATTCGTTGTTCTTCATATACTAGTGCTCAACACTAACACTTCCATACAACTCGGCATAACATTCTTGGTTATTAATGAAGTACTCAATGACCACTATCTTGCTTGACAGTAACTACTACAAGATAATTGTACAAGGCTATACATAACTTGGCCTTAACATGATGACTTGGTCATAGTGATGACTGACCAACATTACCTGGAAAATGACTAAGTGCTCGACACTAATGGACAAAAAAACTTAGGGATCAACACTTTGGAAATCAAACTACTTTGAAAGATGTTAACACCTTTATTTCTTAGGTAGGTTTTGTTATAATACTAAGATCAGATGTGATATATATTTATTTCAATTTTTATATCATAGTATGTACTTGAAATATATATATTATCTTATATATATAAATCTGCACTTGGAAGAACACTACTTTTTATTTATGTATCTTCAAGTATAGATCCATAATAGATATAAATACTTGTTTAGAGATCATGTATCATGTAGAGACATGCCTCTTCTTGAGATATGGTCTCCTCATTAATCCCGCAATATACCATTTCTTAACAACTACCACAGATTGTGGTGTTTTAATTCTGATTTTATACTTTGTTACAATACTTAATAAGTATCACAACATACATAGTATTATATGTTACGTATTGTAGCACACAATACTATATGTGTTATGATACTTATTAAGCATTGTAACACACCTGATATTGTGTGTTACAATACCATAACACATATACTCACTGTCACAAAATATAAGTATCGTGAAGCGCATTAATGATATTTATTAGTCAATGAATAAATTAATTTATAATTTATACATTATTATTATATAATGTTGGATTCAGGTGTGGAAAAGTAATTACTAATAGGAGGGGTAAATTAGTACTTCGATAAATCACATTTAAAAAAAATTTCTGAACTTTGTTCACATTCATTTATTGATTACTTAATCTTTGCATGCATCACATGAAAATAAATAAAACATATAATAAGAATCACATAACATATGTATTCTAGTATCACAGAAATCCTTGTTAGAGGATATAAAATATAGTGGGGATGACACCCACAACATTTCACTATTGCAGGAATAAAGTTGCTTGATTAGAGCTACAATGCTTAGCTACTTCTGATAGCTTACCCTGTTAAAGGTATTAAGGTCCTATTAAGAGTTTTAAGACTGCTAAGTTTACTCAATTAAGAGATTTCACAACTCTAATCTATGAATTGTAGCTAGTTAAAGGATTTATTCATAAGATCTATTAAGATTTTCTTAGTTAAAAGACTTATACAATTCTGATTAAATTTTAATCAGCAATTTACATAATGTCTATCAAATGTGCATAAATAAATACTATTCAGACTCTATATGCTCATCAATTTGTTACTTCATATTTTATATCCATCACACTAACCAATTTAGTACTCAATAGCTTAATTCTGAATCTCTTCCACAATATTTTGATACTCGGTAGGTTCTATGTTTATTCACCTTCTACTTTGATTTGCAATCTCCAATTTCTCTTAACACATGCATATGCCACATTTGTCTTCTATATTTATCTGCATACTCTAAACCAATTATATACAAAATTTTGGTGATGCTAGATGCTCTAGAATCTTCATCTTCAAGTGGTGCTAGAATTGACTATACTTCCCATGCATATTTCATCCACTTTTCCCATTGGCTAAACTCGCCTTGTAATCATGTGTAATCATTATCTCTCAATCTCCAATGTTCTTTTAAATGAGCTCCTTGGGATTGTGATGTAGGAGCATCCTGGGTGTAAGAGAAATCTTGCATCACACAAATATTTTTGGTTTCTTTTCAATAAGGGCTATCTTGTGAAGAGCTGCTATTTTTTGGAAATTTACTATTTTTAGCAAGTTTTCCATTCGAGATCAAAATGATATATTTTGTTTCCTGGAGGTTCATTTTGGTCATATCAGCCTCCCAATAAAGTTTTATTGCCAGATCAATTTTAGTTTTGAAGATATTGGAAATTTTTGATATTGGTAGTAGGGTATAGAAACATCAAACTCAGTTTTGAAGGCTTTAGAGGCCCTGGATGAGGTCAAAACTTTGACTGAAAGAAGCTTTCTTAATTCAAGTGTTGTAGAGCACTTCACACCCTTTTCGAAATGTGGTCATAATTGTTAGAATAACTACGAGGGGGGTGAATTAGTTATCCAGTGTCCCACAATTCAAAATGTATATTCCAAAACAATTCCACTACTTTTGCTACTCAGTAAACATAAAATTCTTTCACTATCTGTGTTTTACTGATTGTCTGTCTAAATTTTATAATAGTTACCAATTAAATCTAACATGTAATATGAAAAGTATGATAACAAACAAATATCACAATCAACACATAACATAAGAGATTTAACGTGGAAACCCTGTGAAGGGAAAAACCAGCTAGGACCGACAACCCAAAATTGTTCACGCTTCTGAAGTGAGGTCGGTGAAGACCCAACCCTGTTAAAGGTTACAAACACACTATTAGGTGTGACCTTGTTAGAGGATTTTAGACCATAAGTTATCATCCAACCAATAGTCACTCTAGAGTTGACATTATAACAATGTTCACTCTATGAATGAAACATCAAAAGACTTTCATAGTCCACTTGGTTAATAGATTTGACTGTGTACAATGGCTAAATATGTAATAGTAGATGATCTTCCTTGAAACAACTTCAATTTTCCATTTACAAATCAATGTTCAGCTCATTCAAATATTTCTAATCAATATAACACTTTAGATTCAATACTATATCAACTTACTATCTGTTAGTAATTACTCTCTATAGCTCGGTAATTATTCTAGAGCTTGGTTCTTATTAACTAGTATGATCAGAATGCATGAAAACTTCTTCACCTGATAATTCTCCAGTATCTTCTTCTTTTGGCTCCCTTCAATAATGAAACCAATGTCTCTTATATAGACGAGTAAATCATTTTCTTCTTGTCCATTAGATTTTTTTGCTTTAGGCTTCCTCAGTTGATGTGTCAGTAACATGTTTCAATCTTTTCCATTAGATCCTTCTTGATTTATGTTAGCCATTGAGCTTCATAAAAAACCTTATCTGTTACCTTGATTTCATACACTTTACAGCTCATCACTTTATTGGCTAAACTGATCATTAAATGCCTTTCTATTTTTCTCGGTTAACAAAGAAATGCATCGGTGAACACAAGCTCAGTTAACACTACGCTCGATATACACTACATTTCGTCAGTGTATACTGAAATGGTTTATTTATGGACCACACTGCTTTGTGTCTTTCAGCTCTATTCTTCATCATAGATGAATGCAACATAATAAAGTCAACTTCATCAAGTCATAGACTCATCAACAAGTTACTCATTGTATTCCTTATCCTCATCTGTCATATATGTTGGCAAAATGGTCACTACTCCCATTTGGATTTGTGACATGGATTAACTACCTCCTGTGTCTTCTATAAGTCTAGTGGTTGTATCAGACATTAACATGTTGATCTTCTCGTGCAACGGCAACCACTACTTGTAACAAGTGGTATCAGAGCTTGGTCATAGGTTTGAATCCCCTCAGATAACGCTAAGGGGGAGATTGTTGGCAAAATTGTCCACTCTCCCCTCATGATTCATGACATGGCTTAACCACCTCCAGTGTCTTCTATAAGTCTAGTAGTTGTATCAGACATTAATAGGTCAATCTTTTGGTGCAACGACAACCACTACTTGTAACAATATACATCTTCTTCATGTAGATATTTATGTTCTTCATCTCTTTCACCTTTCTTTAGATGTGTCAGTAGAGTAACTTACAAGATAAGTATTGTAAATCTAGTTGACATCAGTGACAACATAATACTAATTTAATCATCTTGCATATCTAATCATCAACTCCTTAGTAATCTTAAATTGCAGATTTCTTCATTTAGGTTCTAAATTAGTCATAGTTCATCAATTTCTCCCTTTGGCATTGATCGAAACTCAAGTAATATGAAATGTACCATACACATACCAAACATGTATTCTACAACTTTATGATCAAATACTTTGCTAAGCTCATACAACATTAATATGTTTAATCACTACATTACTAAAATAACATTATAAAAGACAACTTTGTTATTATGTAGATATAACCTTTTTAGTTCTCAGGTTCCTTTTAGATTATCTCTCCCTTAGATAGTTCTCATTAGTGCATATCTCATTTTCCTTTTCATATTATTTATCTCTCCCTTTGACAATAATGCCAAAGAAACAAATAAATAATTAGCTTTGTAGTAGAAAAGTAACTCTCTATTGTCCATTACTTCCTCTGTATCTTAGTATACTGATATCCCAATCTATTTCAGTTATTCAAACTTAATCTCATCCTTGAACAAAATATAAAGTGTGAACTATGCTGCATCAACATGAATGATCTTCTGATAAGATTAGGTTGATGCAACATCTAGATCACATTAGTGACCAATAGACAGGGGACAGACCCCAAGTCTAGTCCTCAAATATTCAAATGTGTCCTTTGGTAGAGGCTTTGTAAAAATGTCTGCAAGTTGTTCTTTAGATGTAACAAATTTTAACTTCACTTGGTTCTCTTGCACTTGTTCTCTTAAGTAGTGATACTTAATTGATATATGCTTTGTCTTAGAGTGCATCACTGGATTCTTTGAAATATTAATAGCACTTGTGTTGTCACAGTATATGATCACTAGGTCAATGATTACCTCATTCATTCCTTCCAATACTTGCTTGATATATGCAATGTTTGAGAAATTAGTAGTAGCAGCAACATACTCTGCTTCAGCTATAGACTGAGAAATACAAGCCTACTTTTTACTTGTCCAGGTTAAAAGTCTTTCACCAAAGAAAAATGCTCCTCCGATGGTACTTTTTTTGTCATCCACATTTCCAACCCAATCAGCATTAGTATAAACCTTCAACTCAAACTTACCTTCCTTAGGATACCATAATCCATAATCCTCTATCTTTTTCAGATATCTTAAGATCCTTTTAGTAGCAATCATGTGTGATTCTCTAGGATTAGCAGAATATCTAGCAACAATTCCCACAACATGTGCTATATCTGGTCTACTGTGAACTACATATATGAGCTTACCAATCATGGATCAATAAAGTGTCTGGTTTACCTCTATAGTTTCATCTTCCTTTGTCAATTTACTTCTAGTAGCCATTGGTGTTCCCATAGGTTTAGCATCATCCATGCCAAATGTCTTCAAGACTTCCTTTATGTCTGTGTGATGAATATCTCATCACTCTGATGAATCACTTGTAATCTAAGAAAGAATTTAATCTCTCTCAACATAGACATTTCAAGCTCATTCCTCATGTCATCAGAAAAATATTTACATACATGATCTTGACCTCCAAAAATAATATCATCAATAAAAATTTCAGCAATAATAATAGTGTCATTAGTATCACCTTTCATGTACAAATTGTTGTTCTCACTAGTTCTTACAAATCCAATACTTAACAAGTAAGTATGCAGTCTTTCATACCATGCTCTTGGTGCTTGCTTCAAACCATATAAATTTTTTTGTAATCTACATACCATGTTTCTGTTTTCTGGATGAACAAATCCTTTAGGTTGTTCTATGTAGACCTCTTCTTCAAGTATACCATTCAAAAATGTTGATTTTACATCCATTTGATAAAGCTTAAATTTCTTGTGTGCAGCATATGCAAGTAGCATTCTAACTCATTTCAATCTAGCAAAAAGTGCAAATGTCTCACCATAGTCAATGCCTTCTTCCCATGCATATCCCATGCATACCAATCTCACTTTATTTCTTGTCACTTCACCATTTTCATTCAATTTTTTTCTAAATATCCATTTAGTATCGATAACATTTCTATCTTTAGGTCGGGGTACTAAGGACCAAGTTGTGTTTTTCTCTATGTTTTCTATTTCCTCCTTCATTGCATTAACCCATTCTTCATTTTCTAATGCAACTTTTGAATTCTTTGGTTCAAATTCACAGACTAGACATGTACCTTGTCTTGTTTTACTTCTTGTTTGCATTCTAGCTTGTCTGTTTCCAATAATTTGTGTCTCAGGATGATGTCTTCTAAAAAAACTAGCCAATACTCATTTTCTTCTTTCTTGTTCATCCTATTCAGGTTCATGTGCTTGCTCGGTAGCACCATCTTGTTCATCGGTTTCCCTTTCCTATTCCTCATGGTTATTTTCCTCCTAACCAGTTATCATAGGTTACAACTTTGGTAGATAGTCAGGAAGTTCAATGTAATTGAATCTACCATAGTCTTCTAGTTCCTTTCTTTCTTCTATGTTTTTGTCATCAAACTCATCAACACAGACATTAGTACTTTCAATCATCTTATTTGTAACCTTATTTAGACATTTGTATGCTTTACTCTTAGTAGAATATCCTAAGAATATTCCTTCATCACCTTTAGAATCAAATTTCCCATTTCTCTCATCTTTCAGAATAAAACATTTGCTTCCAAAAATCTTGAAGTAACTTACAGTAGGTTTGTGTCCAAACCATAGCTCATAAGGTGTCTGGTTGGTGTCCTTTTTCAATTGTACTTAGTTAAGCACATATACAGTTGTGTTGACAGCTTCCCTCCAATGTGTCTGAGAAATATTCTTTTGCAACATTAGTGTTCTAGCATAGTTAATGATTGAATTGTTCCTTCTTTTAGCAATCCCATTATGTTGAGGTGTTCTCAGTGTAGAGACTTGTCTCTTAATACCATTCTCATTACAGAGATTAGTAAATTCATTAGAGATAAATTCACCTCCTCTATCAAATCTTAAGCATTTAATTTCTTTTCCATTCTCTTTTTCTACCTTCATATTATACCATTTAAACATATTAAAAGCTTCAGATTTCTCTTTCAGGAACATACAATCATTAGTCTAGTATAGTCATCAACAAAAAGAATAAAGCATCTATCACCATAATAGCTTTGAGTTCTGATAGGACCACATAGGTTAGTATGAACCAAATCAGGTATCTTCTTTGTTGAGTAGTCTTTGCTTTTAAAACTAGACTTAGTCATCTTACCTTTCTGACATTCATGGCACATAGCATGATCCAGTTTTGACAAGTTAGGAAACCCTCTAACTCTTTTCTTCTTACTAATCTTGATCATGTTATCAAAATTTATATGACATAACCTCTTATGCCACAACCATGCATCTTCATCTTTCATTGATAAAAAAGAAGACTGATCAATATCAAGATAAAATAGATTACCTCTGGATTGTGTACCAGTTCCAAAAAGTCTTCCTCCATCATCATATATTCTTACCTTTCTACTCTCAAAAGCAATTTAGTGGTCTAAGTTATTCAGCTTTGCCACACTTAATAAATTGTGGTTTAGTCCATCTACCCAGTATGCATTTTCACATTTTATCCTATCGTTAATCATTAGTGAGCCTTTACCTCTCACCATGCAAGGTGCATCATTTCCCATTCTAATAGATCCACCATCATATTCATGAAGCAGATAAAATTTCTCTATATGACCAGTCATATGATGTGTACAACCATTGTCTATGATCCATGTATCATTTCTACTTACTTTAGAGATCAGTGTTGTTTCTTCGTGTTTCTCTTCTTCCTCTGAATCATCTTTCATAGAAACAAATACTACTTCTACATCATCATCAGTGTCAAATTCAAATTCAAATTCTTTAGCTATGTAACATACATTTTCCCCTTTGTCATAGCTATCTCAGTTGTCTCTGTTGTTGTGTCAGTAGCCTCTGTTGACTCTTCTCCCATAGCTTCCTTCGGATCGGTCTTTGGATCTATCATCATCTTTCTTATTCAGACATCTAATAGCAATGTGGCCAAATTCTTTACAATTAAAACATGCTAAAGGTATCTTGCCTCTATACCTTCCCTTACCTTTGGGCAATCTTCTGGCCATAAGATATTCAAGCTCATCAAGTTCATCATCAGTATTACTGTCACTATCATTATTCTTATCATTCCTGCTACTAGACTTACCAATATTCAAAGAAGACATGAAAGCAGATTCAATAGAAGGTACAACACCATTGTCAAAGTTATTCAATTCAAAGGTTGTAAGATTACCAATTAGAGTGTCAAGGGTGAGGTTGGATGTAACCCTTGTTTCATGAATTGCAGAGATCCTGATCACATAAACTGGCAACAAAGTTTTGAGAATCTTTCTTATTAACATTTCATCGTTAATAACTCCACTAGATGCTCTAATAGCATGTACTACCTCTTTTAGTCTATTTATATATTACACAATGTTTTCACCTTCTTTCATCTTCATATCACCAAATTGACCTCTTAGGCTTTCTGCTATGGCACTCTTAACATTTTCATCTCCACTGTATATTAGAGTGAGCTTGTCCCACATCTTCTTAGCTATATCGCAATCCTTGATGTCTTCAAATTTGGCATCGGTACAGGTAGTAGCAAGTTCCATCATAGTAATATTGTGTTCATCCCTATCCTTCAGTTGATCAAGAGTTAGGGGACCTAGTGTCGATTCAATGTAGCCATTCTCCATCAGTTCTAGTGTAGAATTCTCAATTCCAAATATGTGCAACTTCATCTAGCTTTGCCATACTGTGAAGTTATTTTGTTAAGCTTTGGCACTTCCCTCTTATACATCTTGAGACCTTTTTGCTGGAGTCCTTAAAACTCTATTCTAAGAAACCACAACTCTGATACCGATTTTTAGAATAACTGAGAGGGGGGTGAATTAGTTATCCAGTTTCCCACAATTCAAAATGTATAATCCAAAACAATTCTACAACTTCTTCTACTCTGTAAACATAAAATTCTTTCTTTGTCTGTGTTTTTACCGATTGTTAGTCTAAACTTTATAATAGTTACCGATTATATTTAACATGCAATATGCAAAGTGTGATAACAAAAAAATATTACAATCAACACATAACACAAGAGATTTAATGTGGAAACCCTGTGAATGGGAAAACCACCTGGGACCGGAAACCCAAAATTGTTCACTCTTCTGAAGTGAGGTTGGTGAAGACCCAACCCTATTAAAGGTTACAAACACACTGTTAGGTGTGACCTTGTTAGAGGATTTTAGACCAAAATTTATCATCCAACCAGAAATCACTCTGGGGTTGATAGGATAACAATGTTCACTCTATGAATGAGACATCAAAAGACTTTCATAGTCCACTTGGTTAAGATATTTGACTATGTACAATGGCTAAATATGTAACAGTAGATGATCTACCTTGAAACAAATTCAATTTACAATTTACAGATCAATGTTCACCTCATTCAAATATTTCTAGTCAATATAACACTGTAGATTCAATACTATATCAACTTACTATCCATCGGTAACTACTCTCTGTAGCTTGGTAATTTTTCTGTAGCTTGGTTCTTATTAAGCAATATGATTAGAATGCATGAAAACTTCTTCATGTGATAATTCTGTAGTATCTTCTTCTTTTGGCTCCCTCCAATAATGAAACCAATGTCTCTTATATAGATGAGTAAATTATTTTCTTCTCCTCCATCAGATTTTTCCACTTAATCATATTCATAGATTTTGCTACTTTTGGCTTCCTTGGCTGATCTGTCAACAACACATTTCAATCTGGTCCATTAGATCCTTCTTGATTTATGTTATCCATTGATCTTCATAACAAACCTTATCTGTTACCTCAATTTCATACACTTTACAGCTCATCACTTTATCAGCTAAATTGATCCTTTAATTCCTTTCTGTTTTGCTTGGTTAACAAAGAAATACATCGTTGAACACAAGCTCAGTTAAATTGCACTTAGTATACACTACATTTCATCGGTGTATACTGAAATGCTTTATTTACCGACAACACTGCTTTGTGTCTTTCAGTTCTATTCTTCATCATAGATGAATGCAACATAATAAAGTCAACTTCATCAAGTCATAGACTCATCAAAAAGTTACTTAGTGTATTCCTTATCCTCATCTATCATATATGTCTTCCTCATGTAGATATTTATGTTCTTCATCTCTTTCACCTTTCTTTAAATGTGTTGGTATAGTAACTTACCAAATAAGTATTGTCAAGCTAGTTGACATCAATGAAAACATAATACTAATTTAATCATCTTGCATATCTAATCATCAACTCCTCAGTAATCTTAAATTATAGATTTCTTCTTTTAGGTTCTAAATCAGTTGTAGTTCATCAATAATAGTCAATCGGGTCAACAGCTGATGACTTATGGTCTCTAGAAGTTGGGTCACCTAAAATGATAGAAAATGATTTTCCTTCAAAATTTATGTTTAGGTTTCTAAAGTTGTTTTCAGCTGACTATGATGTAATAAAATGAAAAATAAAATAATTCTAAGTTTGGTCGGCCTTATTGGCTAAAATTCTGGAACATTCCCAGGCAGTGGAAAATTGCCTATATAAGGAAGGTTATAGTGTTGTCTTAGGCAATTGAGAGTAGTTCAGAGTAGTTTTGGGTAATAATTGAGGCTTGTTCCTACAAAATATTATAAAGGAAAATGCCCATGTGGCTTTTCATATTGTAATTCTAAAATTTGTAATTCCACATTTGTGGAGATAATAAGAAGCCCATTTTATGTTCTTGTAAATTATTGTTTTTCTCTATTTCTATTATGTGTTTATGGTATTAAGGGGAGTACCCTTCATCAAGTGGTATCATACTGAGAGTTCCTATGTGTGTAAATAGATTCTTGACTATGAGACAATTTGCACTAGGACCGTGGTTAAGGGTTTCAATGAGCAGCACAAAAATGCCTCTATGAAGAGAATGTGGCAAAAGAGCTGGTGGTGTGACACCTGAGGTTAGAGTGCTCCAGAGACAAGTGTGAGAATTTCATGAAGAGATTAGAAGAGGAATAAATCTTAATGACAGATATGCAAGCAAGGATGAAGCCGAAGAAGGAAATTCTGATCAAGAAAGAGAAGGCAAAATTTTGAACCAGGAGGAAGAAAGACTTTTTTGGGCCATTTTCAAGATCAGGAAAAGAACTAAAATTGAAGTTCCTGCATTTTGAAGAAATCTTAACACAGAGGAATTGATCGATTGGGTCAATGAACGTGAAGAATATTTTGAGTATGAAGATAATGAAGATGCTGATAGCGTCAAGTTTGTGAAGGCCAAACTAAAGGGTTATGTGAAGATCTGGTGCAAGAGATTCAATTGGAGTGAAATATTAGAGGACAGGATAAAATCACAAGATGGGATTAGATGGTGGATAAATTGAAGTGACAGTTTATTCTTGTTGATTATGAGCTTGACCTACTGAAGAAAATATAAAGTTTGAAGCAAGCACGAAGATCTGTTTAGGAGTATACATAGAAATTCTATTGAATCTTCATCAGAATAGGCCACACAGAAGATGATAAGGATAAAGTTTCCCATTACCTTAATGGGCTGAGGCCGAGCATTCAAGAGGAGTTAAATTTGGTTCGAATGAACAGTAGTGAAGAGGCATACCAGTTTTCCCTAAAAGTAGAGGAAACGTTGAACAATAAGTTTGAGAGTAGACAAAATGGAAGAGGTTGTGGTGGAAGATCTGGTGGATGGTCATATGGAGGCTGAAATGAAGATCCAAAAAAGAAGGATGAGGCCAATAGTAGTCAAAATCATAGGAAAAAATTTCAATCGTTTCCATGATCAAAATAATTGAGATCAAAGAGGAAGAGGAAGAGGGAAAGGATCAGGAAGAGGAGGCTTATGTGGAACATGTTTTCACTATGGAGAAAAAGGTCATAGGGCCTTTGAATGTCCTCAATGCCAAGGAAGGATAGATAGGAGAACTAAAGGCTAGGCTAGAGTTGCACATGTAGAGGAAGATGCTGAAAGAGAAGAAATGCTAATTAATAGAAGAGTCATGCTAAGTGGTGAGAATAAACTTGAGCAAAGGAGGAACCTATTCCACACCAGGTACAAGTGTGAAGATAAATGTTGTGATGTGATTATGGATAGCGGAAGCACTAAAAATTTGGTGTCAAAAGAGATGGTGACAAAGTTGAAGCTCAAGAGAGAGAAACATCCACATCCATATCAGATTGCCTAGGTCCAGGATGACCACAACTTCATGGTCAATGAATAGTTCTTGGTGAAGTTCAAAATTGGTGGGTACCATGATGAGGTACTATGTGATATCATACCTATGGATGCATGTCGTATATTATTGGGAAGACCATGGAAATTTGACAAGCATGTTGTACATGATGGTTGTGCGAATACCTATTCACTGACAAAGGATGAAGTGCAACATAAGCTAAAGCCATTGAAGGACATAGAAGAAAATGTATGTGGTAATGCAAGAATAACTTTTTTTGATGGAAGAAAATTCCTAGAGGGTATGAGGCATGAGCATGTATGTTTTTCTTTAATTCCAAAAGATGGTAAAGAGGAAGTAGAAGATGTACCTGTAGAAGTTGTAGATTTGTTGAATGAGTTTTAGGATATTTTATTCGATAATTTACTTGATGGATTACCATTAGTTAGGAAGATCAATCATCAAATGGACTTGGTCCTAGGAGCTAGTTTTCCAAATAAGGTAGCCTATAGAATGACACTTGCAAAAAGTAAAGAGTTGAACAAATAAGTGCAAGAGTTGTTGCATAGAGGATTGATCTATGAGAGTCTAAGTCCCTGTGTTGTACTAGTAGTACTAGCACAAAAGAAGAATGGATAATGGAGGATGTGCATAAATTCTAGGGCTATCAACAAGATCAAAATCAATTATAGATTTCCATTGCTACTAATGGATGGTATCATGGACTATTTGAGTGGAGTTGTGTATTTCTCAAAGATAGATCTGAAGAGTGGATATCATCAAATTTGGATTGGAGAAGGAGATGAATGGAAGACTTCCTTCAAGACAAAGGAAGGACTGTATGAGTGGTTAGTCATGCCTTTTGGGCTAACCAATGCACTGAGCACTTTCATGTGGCTCATGAACGAGGTTCTAAAAGAATTTATGGGTAAGTTTTTCATTGTTTACCTAGATGATATTTTGATCATTAGTAAGACATTGGAGGACCATATGATGCATATTTGTATGGTGCTTGAGAAATTGAGAGAAGAGAAATTGTTGATAAATTTGAAGAAGTGTAGTTTTGTGAAGAAAGAGTTAGTGTATTTGGGATTTGTCGTTTCAACAGAAGGTCTAAAAATGAACCCAGAGAAAGTACAGACTATCCTTGAATGACCTACTCCAAGGAGTGCTACTAAGGTAAGATCTTTTCATGGTTTGGCTAGCTTTTATAGAAAGTTTATCAGAAATTTTAGTAGTATTTGTGGACCCTTGACTGAAACTATGAGAGGGGATAGAAAATATTTCAAGTGGACTATTGGGGTAGATAAGCATTTTAAACTGTTGAAACATAAAGTTATAGAACAACCTCTTTTAGCACTTCCATATTTTAATAAGGTGTTTCAAGTAGATTATGATGCTAGTGGTACTGCAATAGGAGCTGATATGAGCCAAGAAGGTAAACCTATTGCTTATTTTAGTGAGAAATTAAATGATGCCAAGATAAAATATTCTATTTATGATCAAGAATTTTATGCTATAGTTCAGGCATTGAAGAAGTGGAGACATTATCTTCTTCCTAAGGAGTTTGTTTTGTATACTGATCATCAAACTTTCAAATATTTGAATAGTCAAGGAAAGTTGAATCAAAGGCATTTGAAATGGGTTGAGTTTTTGTAGAGTTATACATTTGTTTTGAAACACATGAGTGGAAAGTCTAATAGAGTTGCAGATGCACTTAGCAGAAGGAAAATTATCTGACAAAAATGTAGATTGAGGTGGTTGGGTTCAAGGAACTCAAGAATTTGTATCCAGAGGATTCTGATTTTGGTGAAGCTTGGAAATCTTGTATAGAACCTGTTACTCTAGATAGAATGAAGTGGCTAGATTTCATCATCTAGGATGATATGATATTCAGAGGGAGTCAGTTGTGCATTCAATGAAGTTCAATGAGGGAGAATATCATCAAGGAGAAGCATAGCAGATGATTGGCTGGACATTTTGGTCATCATAAAACCCTTTCTTTGGTTAGTGAGAACTATTATTGGCCACATTTGTAGCAAGATGTCAAGAAGATTGTAGAACATTATAGAGTATGTCAGATGAAAAAATGACTGAAGCCGAATACAGGGTTGTATCAACCATTACCTGTACTAGAGAAGCCTTGGGAGGATATTAGTATGGACTTTGTTCTTGGTTTACCAAGGACACAATGGGGACATGATTCAATTTTTGTGGTGGTTGACAAATTTTCAAAGATGACACATTTTATTCCCTACAAGAAGACTAATGATGTCATTCATGTATCAAAATTATTTTTCAGAGAAGTGGTGAGACTCCATGGTTTTCCAAAGAGTATAGTTTCAGATCGAGACACCAAGTTTGTTGGATATTTATGATGCACATTTTGAAAGAAGTTGAAGATAAATTTGAAGTTTAGTTCATCACATCATCCATAGACTGATAGATAGATAGAGGTGGTGAAAAGGAGTTTGGGGAATTTGCTGAGATGTTTTCTTGGAGATAATCCAGTAGGATGGGATTTAATTTTACTAGAGGCAGAATTTGCATACAATAATTATTTCAATAGGAGCAATGGTAAATCACCATTCCAGATTGTATATGGAAGTAGTCCCAGAAATTCTTTAGAGTTGAGGAAGATAGATAAAGGAGAAATAAGTAGTGTTGAAGCTAAGGATTTTGTAGAACATTTGAAGAACATCCATGAGGAGGTGAGAAAGCACATTACCAAGATGAATGCACAGTATAAGGCTAAGGTAGATGAGAAAAGGATGCATAAGGAATTTCAAGTTGGAGATGAAGTCATGGTTCATTTGCAGAAGGAGTGATTTCCAGTTGGTACATCTAACAAGTTGAAAATGAACAAATTTGGACCATGTAAGATATTGAAGAAGCATGATTGAGGAAATGCATATGAGGTTGAGTTGCCTATCGAGCTAAATATTTCACTAGTATTTAACATTTCAGATTTGATAGAGTATCATGAAGGAGGTGTTGAAGATGAGATCATAGTAGCACAGTGGAGTATTCCAGCAACTATTTCAGCTACCAAGGAGATTAAGGACATACTAGATAGTCATGTTGGTAGAAGCACAAGGAACATGACAGATGAAGAATATCTGGTCAAATGGAAAGGACAACCTATTGAAGATTCATCGTGGCTGACAAGGGAGGAGGTGAACCGCCTTGGTTTTCCTCCTCACACCCAATTCGTGATAGGGTCACTTGTCAAATTACCTCAGGTGTCTGATACAAGGGCATCCTGGGTGTAAGAGAAATCTTGCATCACCCAAAAATATTTCTAGTTTCTTTTCAATAAGGGCTATCTTGTGAAGAGCTACTATGTTTTGGAAATTTACTATTTTTAGTAAGTTTTCCATTTGAGCTCAGAATGGTCTATTTTCTTTCCTGGAGGTTCATTTTGGTCATATCAGCCAGCCAGTAAAGTTTCATTGCCAAATCAAGTTTAGTTTTGAAGATATTGGAAATTTTTGGTATTGGCAGTAGGGTACAGAAACTTCAAATTCAATTTTGAAGGCTTTAGAGGTCCTAGATGAGGTCAAAACTTTTGCTAAATGAAGCTTTCTTGACTCATGCATTGTAGAGCACTTCACACCCTTTCCAAAATGGGGTCATAATAGTCAATCGGGTCAATGTGTGATGACTTACGGTCTCCAGAAGTTGGGTCACCTAAAATGGTGAAAAAAGATTTTCCTTCAAAAAAAGATTTTGGGTTTCTAAAGTTGTTTTGAGTGGACTATGATGTAATAAAATAAAAATAAAATAATTCTAAGTTTTGTCGGCCTTATTGGCTAAAATTCTGGAACCTTCCTAGGTGGTGGAAAATTGCCTATATAAGGAAGGTTGTTGTGTTGTCTTAGGCAATTCAGAGTAGTCCAGAGTAGTTCTAGGTACTAATTTGAGGCTTTTTCCTACATAATATTATAAATGAAAATGCCCATGTGGCTTTGCATATTGTAATTCTAAAATTTGTAATTCCACATTTGTGGAGATAATAAGAAGCCCATTTTCTATTCTTAGAATTTGTTGTTGTTCTTTGTTTCTGTTATGTGTTTATGGTATTAAGGGGAGTACCCTTCATCAGATTGGTAAACCATTTTATAATTGGTGTCTAGGTTTAATGTACTTATATTTCATCTGGTGTCAGCCTATTTTTCTTAGTAACATGTTTTCTTTAACTCAATAACTAAGTTATCTCCTTGGTTAGGTTCTTAGTAGAACATGGTTCATGGTGCTCAGTGTCTATACTGATGATTTACAATTGATTGAATATCTTGATGAACTGAATGAGCAAGTGAAAGATAGTGATTAGAGATCACTGAGCTACCAAAGTGATATGTAAGGCAATTAAATTAGTCAATATGTATTTTAATTGATGTCAACTAGTTTTGACTATACTTATCATGATGGTTACAAACATCTGAAGAAGAAATATGGTAAAGGAAAGAGATATCTACATGAAGATGACATGGATATAGAGATATGGATAAGGTATACATTGGATAACTTATTGATGATTCTATGGTATCATTTTTTTGACTTGATTGTATTACATGAATTTGTTATAAATTGAAGGTCATAATTGAACAAGTTAATGTGGTCAGTAATTGAAGATTTTTGTATACACTAAGCTAGTGCAGGGTATACTGAGTAATAGTAATAATCGAGTTAGTATTCACTGACAAATCCTGTATTGACGAAGTGAGAGAAAAAATTAAAGTTTATAACAACTGACTGAATTGATGAGATGGCAAGTTTCTTATGATTCTGAGGTAAAAGATAAAGTTTATTATGATGATCTAATGACTAACAAAATTCAAGCTTGATTGAATGGAGAATGATGAAACATGTTATTGACACTATTGGAAATACAAATGGGAAAGTAGTACTGAGAGGGGGGGTGAATCATAACATACTAACTTCTATCCTTTTAAATTATTAGAAATTTATGCATCATGTAAACAAAAATTGAACAATCTAAGTAATATATCATGTCAAGCAACATACATGAAATCGCACATAACACAATAGATTTGGTAACCCAGAAACCCTTGAAAGGTAAAACTGGGGTGGGGATGACACCCACAAATCTTCACTACTGCAGATAATAAATTTTGCATGTTAGGGCTTACAAAATTTGATCATATCATGATCTACCCTATGAAAGGTCTACTTTGTTAAAAGCTAAGAGACTTATTCAGTCTACATTGTTAAAGGATTTGTAAACTTACAATAAAGTAAACACTCGGTAAAGAGATTTACAAAAGTCTTCTAAGACTACTCAATTAAGAGATTTTCCTTGATACACTGGTTAAAATGTCTCAGTATATGATCCTTCAGTTTGCACTGATATGCTGATTACAGATCTTCTCTTTATAGTATGGTTGTGATCTCTTCTATCTAATTTTTCTTGATTTTGTCCTTTCACTGCTCTTCTTAGTCACTGAACTCAATCTGAATACTTCTCCTTATCATTTTGTCATGTTCACATACTCACAGTATTCATCTGATCTCAATGTCTCTATATCTCTCTCTGATTCACACAAACTTATCTCTGTCCTAGATCTTTCCTTTATATAGTAACAAAAATGTTTTATCATTACAAGATCTACAGTCCAGATATATTCCAATTGCCGCCTATACTATACAATTTTCTGATTGGCTAAAGGTTATACTTATGGATCAATGATAGCAATATGAATGTGTAACCACCTCTGTGATTACCTCAATAGACAACATACAAAATATAATTATCTTCAAAAATGGTTTACCTCGATCATTGTGCCATTTCAGACTTGTATGTCAATTCTGGCTATCTCGGCAAAAGTTATCCCTGGCACTCAGCATCAACTATCCTCAACATCTACTATACTCGACATCTATAGAAATTCTCTATCACTCAGTAATCATTGATATATGTAACTCGACAATAACTACACTCAGCATATTACAAATACATTGTGAGCGTGACTTTACTCGGCAGTACTACTGCTTGGTAAGTATACAATACAAAACTTAGCCTTTATAGAATGACTCAGTCGCAGTGATGACAAACCATCCTTTCCTAGATATATGACTAAGTTTAAGACACTAATTGTCAAAAAAATTATAGAGATATACAATCTCCCCCTTTGACATTAGTGGAAAAAACACTTTGTCATGACATTCGTATATACAACTACAAAAATATGTTTGTATAATCTAAAACTCCCCCTGAGATATATATACATATTCAAAATTGTGTTACCTATCCCTGTTCACACACATGTCATGATAATTCCCCCTTGTTTTTGACATGACTAATTTCTTTATCAATAGGTAAGTTACAAATTTTCTCCAGAAAAGGTCTATGTAGCACTATGGTCATGTATAATGCATCTGTCCATGCAGTTGAAGTGAGATTTAACACTTCAGTTTGTACTTCTAAATCAACAGCCAGACTGATGAGACCTTCAGCTGTAGACAAATGTGAATCACTTTGGATCAATGTGTTAGCCTTTTCTTAATTATCTTCTAGGCTTGGTCCATTGCCATACAAGGGACGTTGTCCAACCTACTAGATTGGTAAAACTTATGTGAGATAACTCTAATAGTGAAGTCAATTTCTAGATCAGTGATGGTGGAAATTGTCATTCCACATTTTTTCCATACTGTCTGTGTGTTCACTTGAATATCTTCTTTTCCTGTACATTTCATCATTCTCTTTCCATCAATGGTAGGGTAACTAGTGACATCATGTATCATTTCCTTCATAATCTTCACCGGTCCATCTTCCAGCCATAATTGCATGTCGTGCACTTGACCCAACATGATCTTTATCCATTCAACTTTGAAATTTTGTGGGAAATTTAGGGCATGAACTAATCCTTGGTCAGAAATGACCTTGTGCTCCGGCTTCAGTACTCCGTTGATACACAATTTATCATATGCTTCCCTGATTTTGTAATCACCAATTTCTCCAATTTTGTACATGTAGTAGGACCTAACATCATTCATCATTAACACATTTTCTAGAGTCGCAGATAGGGCTGCATTCAAATCTCCTTTGATCACACTTTCAGATATTTCCTTGAATATCCTCAGTTTACAAACCTCATTCCTTACAAGTTGTACATTGAAAACTTCCATTCCCTATTTCCTAATTGGTGTGGATGAAGACAATGCCATTTCAAACAATAATTTTCAAAAAGAAAAATAGTTTCTCGATAAAGTACCTTTTTGTCAATTAACTCTGTAGATGAATTTTTCTGATGGCATGCTGAGAAGATTTAGAATCGCTTTGCTTGCTCTGGGTTGCACAAATTCTGAATCTCTCTAAAATCTTGAATAGCCTGGTGAAATGAAATTAACAACTTTCCACTTTATAGAATCCAATAAAATAGGATTAGGGTCTCATAAATGCTCCATACAGATTTTAGGTGAAATACAGCTGTCTCAGAAAACTCATGTTAAACTCAGTTAGACACAAGCTCAGTTGATGTAGCCGTTGTGATACAGCTCGGCATAGCATTTCAGCAATAACAGGTGCTCAAAAAAAATTGTTAACTCGGTCATGACACTAATGCTTGACATCAAAATGAAATTTTCTATTTTTTCTCAAATATGTCCTAATGCATCTTAATCTATGCAGATATAGACTTTCTCTTGATTCCAAGTTAGGAACTGATGTAAAGTAAGGCTTTGTAAGAATCAGTTCCTGACATACCTTTCATGCTTAGTTGGAAGAAGTGTGATCACTTGATCCTTTGGATTGGGTGACCTGAAATGTGCTTGCTTCACTTTTTGCTCCTTCTTCTTTCTTCCTCCATGAATTTTCCATGTTGTTCCTCATTTTTTCACAGATATCCTCATTCTGTTTGTTACCATTTCTCGGCATAGGTGATCTGCAATCTCTCTTTAAGTGACTGACCTTATTACATTTATAACAGACCATGCTTCCATTCATCCAGCTTTTGGATTTTCCTCTAAAATGAGTCTTCATGCAATTTAATCCAATATGTCCATACTTACCACAATAATGACAATTGTACCAAGTGTTGTAATCCAAATTGTAACTTTTACAATGTGTGACTGGCTTTTTTTGCTCATTAGTTGACCACCTTGGTCTAGATCAACATTCGTAAGCTTTCTGCCCATACCTCTGACAATTGAAACAACTTTCTTGAAACTTGGGTGAGGTGGATGAAATGTTAGCTTTAGATCTACATTCATGTGCTTGATGTCCATGCTTCTTGCAGTTAAAACAATGTCCATTAAACTTAGGTTTAGAATCAGTCTTACCATGTTTTCTTCTACATATGTTGGTTGTATGTCCTGGCTTCCCATAATGATGGCATGTGGGTTTTTTGTTCTTTGGTTTAGCAATCTTCTATTCTCCATCTTTTGATGACTCTACTTCTTTAGTAGATGATTGTTCATTCAGTCCAAGTCCAGATCTATCACCAGATCTCCTGGGTGACCTTAATAGCTCTTCAAAATAATATTTAGCTTCATTAGGTTTGTTCATCCATTCATTGATTTATTTCTTAGTTCTCAACTCATGTTTCAACTGATCATTTTCATGTTTTACTTGATTGTTCTCCAAGTCTTTCCTACCCAATTCTTGGTTGGCTAGCAGTAGTTGATTTACCATATCTAGTTGATTGTTAGTCAACCTTTGTATATCACTTGTTCTTTCATCTAGCCTTATTGCAATTTGTCTTTTGTCTTCTTTAGCCATTGTTTTATCATCTTCAAATTTCTTTTTCTGCTCTACTACTTCACAGAGTTTGACAGGTTGAATTTCCTGTTCTCTTTTTAGAGTCCTGATTTCATCATTCAGTATGGTATTTTCCTCCATCATTTCTTTTATGGCTTTTTCATTTTTTGCAGAATTACCAGCATCAAATGGTCTAGTGGTGTCTTCTTCCTTGTACAGTGGCTCACTTTGTTGAATAGCTATTTATCTTCTTTTGCTCAAAGATTTCTTCAGTTCCCCTCTTGCTGCTTCCAGCTATTGTAATGCTAGTTGAACTTCAATCTTTTGATTCTCTATGACTTTTCCCAGTTTATAAACTTCCATCTTAAGATCTTTTCCTCAAGTGGTTAGACTTCCTTATGAGAAACCCTTTTCTCTAATACCAATTGTTGGAAATACAAATGGGAAAGTAGTACTGAGATAGGGGGGGTGAATTAGAACTTACTAACTTCTATCCTTTTAAACTGCTAGAACTTTATGCATCATGTAAACAAAACTTGAACAATCTAAGTAATATATCATTTCAAGTAGCATACATGAAATCACACCTAACACAATAGATTTGGTAACCCAGAAACCCTTGAAAGGTAAAACTAGTGTGGGGATAACACCCACAAATCTTCACTACTATAGATAATAAAGTTTGCATGTTAGGGCTTACAAAATTTGATCATATCATGATCTACCCTATGAAAGGTCTACTCTATTAAAAGCTAAGAGACTTATTTAGTCTACCTTGTTAAAGGATTTGTAAACTTACAATAAAGTAAGCACTTGGTAAAGAGATTTAAAAAATTCTGCTAAGACTACTCAGTTAAGAGATTTACCCTGATACACTGGTTAAAATGTCTCAGTATATGATCCTTTGGTTTGTATTGATATGCTAATTATAGATCTTCTCCTTACTATATGGTTGTGATCTCTTCTATCTGATTTTTCTTGATTCTGTCCTTTCACTGCTCTGCTCGGTCACTGAACTCAATCTGAATACTTCTCCTTATCATTTTGTCATATTCACATACTCACAGTATTCATCTGATCTCAATGTCTCTATATCTCTCTTTGATTCACACACACTTATCTCTTTCCTAGATCTTTCCTCTATATAGTAACAAAAATGTTTTATCATTACAAAATCTACAGTCCAAATATATTCCTATTGCCACCTATAGTATACAATTTTCTGATTAGCTAAAGGTTATACATAGGGATCAATGATATAAATATGGATGTGTAACCACCTTTGTGATTACCTCAATAGACAAAATACAAAATATAATTATCTTCAAAAATGGTTTACCTCGATCATTGTGCCATTTCAGACTTGTATGTCAATTCTAGCTAACTCGACAGAAGTTATCCCTAGCACTCGACATCAACTATCCTTGGCATCTACTATACTTGACATCTGTAGAACTTCTCTATCACTCAGTAATCATTGATATATGTAACTCGATAATAACTACACTCAGCATATTATAAATACATTGTGATGGTGACTTTACTCGGCAGTACTACTTCTTGGTAAGTATACAATACAAAACTTGGAATTTACAGAATGACTCGGTCATAGTGATGACTGACAATCCTTGGCTAGATATATGACTAAGTGTAAGACACTAATTGTCAAAAAAATTATAGAGATCTACAGACACATCTATCAAGGAAGCTTGAAGTGGAAAAATGAATGATGGAGATTAAGAGGCAAAATCTAATGGATGAGAAGAAAATGGTTTATGATGTCTATTTAAAGAGACACGAGATTCATTATTGTGTCTGGAGCTTATTGAAGACTACATGAGAAATCACGTGGAAGGACTATATTCATGCACTACTGATCAAACTGGTTACAGACATAACCGAGCATAACTGCAGGCACTACCAAGTGATAGGGTATTAGTCACCAAGCTAAATATGTTGAAGGATTGAAGTGATTATTGATCAAAGGAGGTATTTTGAGCTTAGCATACATCTAAAAATATACAAATATTAGTTGTATTTGAATCCGATCACTACTGTATCAGTTTAACCATTGTTATAGCTAAATTTCTTAACCAAGTTAGTGATAAATCCTCAAACTAGGTCACACCTCACAGTGTGCATTATAACCTTTAACAAGGTTGGCTCCTAACTGAGCTCACTTCAGAAGAGTGAAATATTTTGGGTTACCAATCCCAAGTTGTTTACCCCTTAGAAGGGTATCCAAGTTAAAATCTGTGTTATGTTTTTTTGATGTGATTGGATTGTTATTTTACTTTACACATTTCATAATTGGATTAATCAATAATCACAGTATTGAATTTACTGGTATTCGGTAAATGAACAAAAATTTATTGTTGATAGCTTACCAAGTTGATTATTTGTTAAAAAAGTTTGAATATATACATCTAGGAGTTTGGGACTATAGGATAACTGGAATGAACTAATTCACCCCGCCCTCTCAGTTATCTAACAATTGTTATTAGATCAAGTGTGATTGGAAGGAATTTTGAAGGACTTGAGCTAAAGATCACAAGATGTATTATAGAGGTGCCAAAGATGAACAAAGATTACTTTACAACATGGCAAAGTGGAATGAAATTGCATATATCAAGAATTGGTGAATCTGCATTATTCTAATTGACTAATAAGTGCATACAACCATCTATTGGACCTTTGAATGTTGATCAACTAAGAGATAGACATGAACATAACATGATAATGATAGAGATTGTTGCTGCCTTATCTAATGCATAATTTGAAGATATCAAAGCATGCACTTCAACAAAAGCAATGTAGGACAAACTAACACTAGTCTACGAAGGAGATGTGAATGTGATGAGAGGAAGAGATGAAATCCTTAGAGGAATATTTGATGATATGAAGATGAAAGAAGGAGAAAAAATTTCACAGTATAGTAACCCAATCAAGGAGGTTGTCAATGCTATCTAAGGAGCATGAGGTGTTATTTATGTAGACATTGTTGTGAGTAAAATCCTAAGAACCTTGCTGCCAATTTATGCTATTAGAATCTCTGCAGTTTACAAAATAAGATCTACACTGGGTAATGTTCTTACACTTCATAGCCTTATCAATAAATTGACTACTTTTGAGCTAAATAACTATGATAACAACATTGTACCAAGTGTTGAGGTTGCATTTATGTCATCTTTGAAAATTGGAAAATCAAGTAGTAAACACATGATAAGGAATGAAAGTGATAGTGACAATGATGATGATGAGCTTGAAGTACTTATGGCTTGAAGAATGTAGAAAGGTAAAGGGAGGTATAAAGGGAAATTACCTCTAGAATATTTTAACTGTAAAGAAATTGGTCATATTACAACTAGATTCCCTAAGAGAAAAGATGATGACAAAGGCAATGACTGATATGGTGAAAGGAAGAATGACATAAGAGATAACATAAATCACAAAGGCAACTGACACTATGATAGAAGAAACAACTGAGACTACAAAGACAAAGGAAAGAAGGCGTGTTACCTTGTTGGAGTTGATGATGATGAAACTAACACAACCACTGATGAAGATAGTGAGGTGGTATTCATATCTTTGAAAGAAGATTCAGAAGAAGAAGAAAGGTATGTAGAAATAACACTTATTTCTAAAGTTAGCAAGAATGATACATGGATTATTGATAGTGGCTATACACATCATATGACTGATGATGAGGACAAATTTGGATATCTTGAACACTATAATAGAGGATCTGTTAAAATAGGCAATGATACACCTTGTCAAGTAAAAGGAAAATGATCTATCATGTTGAAAAATTTGATCAAATGTGAAAATACATATTGGGTGAAGGGACTTAACTATAACCTATTAAGTGTAGCACAGTTGAATAACTCTGGTCACCAAGTTGCATTTGAAAGTAGGAAGGTGAAGATCTATGATGATACAGGAAATTATGTTGAAACTTCTTGTTTAATGGATAGACCTAAAGATGTCTAGTTGTGACATAAAAGGTTATCTCATGTGAATTTTGACAACATGGTTAAGATTAGTAAGAAAATAAAAGTTAGAGGTTTACCGAGCTTATCTAAACTTGACAATGTCATGTGCAAACAATGTCAAATGGGAAAATTGTTGAAATCTAGTTTTAAGAGAAATACTTATTCATCTAAATCTATTTTGGATTTGGTTCATACCGAATTATGTGGTCCTATGAGAACTCAGATTTAGTATGGTGAGATATACTTTATTCTATTTGTTGACGACTACTCTAGGATGATGACAGTTATGTTTTTGAAAGAGAAATTTGAAGCTTTCAAAATGTTTAAATGCTATAAAGATAAAGTGGAAAAGAGTTAAAATGCTTAAGATTTGATAGAGGAGGTGAGTTTATTTCTAATTAATTCACTAACTTTTGTAATGAGCATGGAACTAAAAGATAGGTTTTTGCACTGAGAACACCACAACAGAATGGAATTGCTAAAAGGGGGAATAGATCCATAGTTGATTATGCTAGAAAAATGATGGTTGAGAAAGATGTTACATAAATGTATTGGAGAGAAGCTTCTAGAACTTCCATATATACATTGAACCGAGTACAACTGAAGAAAGATTCAAATGATACACCTTATGAGTTATGGTATGGGTATACACCTAATGTAAGTTATTTCAGAACTTTTAAAAGTAGATGTTACATTCTAAAAGATGATAGAAATGGAAAATTTGATTCTAAAGGTGATAAAGGAATATTCTTAGGATATTCTACTAAGAGAAAAGCTTACAAATGTTTGAATATGGTTTCTAAAAAAATGATTGAAAGTGCTAATGTGAAAGTTGATGAGTTTTTTGATAAAAATGATGAAGAAAGCACAAAAGAACTAGAAGACTATAGTAGATATAAATTCATTGAGATACTTGACCCTCTACCTGAGTGACAGGTAGAAGCTACCAAGAAATAGGATAAAGACATTGAGTATCAACATATAGACACCAAGAATCAAGAAATTTCTACTGAGGAAGAAATTGACCATACACCGACTGATGAACAAAGAAGAGAGAAAGTATTAGAAAAATTTGTGAGAAGACACCATCTAGATAACCAAATTATTGGAGACAAGCAAGCCAACATGATGAAAAAAAGTAAGTTGAGATAGAGCACATGTTTAGTTTGTGAATTTGAACCTAAAAATGTTAGAGATGCACTTGAGAATGAGGAATGGATTAAATCCATGAATGAAGAAATTGAGAAGATAGAGAAAAAGAAAACATAGACATTAGTACCAAGACCGAGTGACAAAAATATAATTGTAACAAAATGGATAGTCAGAAACAAGTTGAATGAGAATGGTGAAGTCACTAGGAACAAAGCACAACTTGTTTGTAAAGGGTATGCACAAGAAGAATGTATTGATTACAGTGAAACTTTTGCACCAGTTGCTACACTTGAAGGAGTTAGAATACTACTTGTATATGTTACACACAAAGGATTTAAATTATATCAAATTGATGTTAAATCTATATTTTTTAATGGAATACTTGAGGAAGAGGTTTATATTAAACAACTTGAAGGTTTTATTGATCCAAATAAGAAGAACATGGTATGTAAATTGCATAAAGCATTGTATGGACTGAAACAAGCACTCAGAGCATGGTATGAAAGACTACATGCATATCTTATTAGTATTGGATTTGTGAGAACAAGTGACAATAGCAATTTGTATTTTAAAGGAGAAGCTGATTAAAAGATTCTTATTGCTGAAATCTTTGTTGATGAGATTATATTTGGAGGACATGATAATCTTTGCAAATCTTTTGCTGCTGAAATGAGAAAGGAATTTGCAATGTCAATGTTTGGAGAGATTAAATTCTTTCTAGGTTTGCAAATTTGACAAAAAAATGAAGGGATATTCATAACACAATAAAAGTACATCGAAAAGAAGTGTTGAAGACTTTTGGAATGGAAGATTCAAAACCGGTAGCTACACTAATGGTTATAGGATGAAAATTGACAAAGGATGATCAGTCAACTAAGGTAAATCAAACTTTATATAGATCAATGATTGGTAAACTGATGTATGTTGTGCATAGTAGACAAGATATTGCACATGTTGGGATTGTAACAAGATTTTATGCTAATCCTAAGGAATCACATATGACTGTTGTTAAGATAATTTTGAGATACTTAAAGAACATAGAGAATTATGGTTTATGGTATGAGAAACAAGGCAATTTTGAACTTAAAGTATACACCAATGTAGATTGGGCTGGAAATATTGATGACCAGAAGAGCACAACCAGAAGAGCATTATTTTTGGGAGAAAGGTTAGTTACTTGGATAAGTAAGAAACAATCATGTATTTCTCAGTCTACTGTTGAAGTAGAATATGTTGCTATTGCTGCTAATTGTTCAAATATTGCATGGACAAAACAAATTTTGAAAGGGATGAAAAAGGAGATCACTAATCCAGTGATTATATATTTTGACAACACAAGTGCTATAAAAATTTCTAAGAATCCGGTGATGCATGCTAAGGCAAAGCACATATCTATGAAGTATCACTATTTGAGCGAACGAGTACAAGAAAATCAAGTGAAACTGGAATTTGTGAAATCTAACTTGAACAACTTGCAAACATATTTACTAAACCCTTACCGAATGATACATTTGAGTACTTGAGGACTAGACTAGGGGTCTATCTCATGTATGTCAGTCACTAAGGTGATCAAGAGGTTGCATCAACCTATACTTTATTAGAAAATCAAATGGTGTTGATGCATATTTTTCACACTTTAGGTCTCCTAAGGTTGTGAAAGATGGAATAGGAAAATTGTATATTTGTACATGCAGGTACATGATTTGAACTGAACAACGGAGATATTTTTTTGGCTATTAGAGAGCTTTTTATTCTTTTTGGCATTGTTGTCAAAGGGAGAGAGATTTCATATGAAATATCTATCTAGTGGAAGAGAGAATCAATGAAACATTTATCTACAAGGGAGAGAAATAATGGGAGAGAAATCTGAAAGGAAGAAGATGATCAAATTCATAGGGAGAGTCTTCCTAAAATGCTGAAATACTATGTAGTGATTAAATATATTAAATGATCAAGGTAGGGAGAGCTTACCGATCTAAAATATCTACTAATAGAGTTTTAGTATAAATATTTGGTATTTTATGGCATATTTCATATTATGTTACCATCAATGCCAAATAGAGAGATTGATGATCTACAAATGATTGAATATCTTGATGAACTGAATGGAGAAGTGAAAGATAGTGATTAGAGGTCACCAAGCTACCAAAGTGATATATAAGGAAATTAAATCAGTTAATATGTATTGTCATTGATGTCAAATAGTTTTGACTATACTTATCATGATGGTTACAAACATCTGAAGAAGAAAAAGGGTAAAGGAAAGAGATATCTACATGAAGATGGGATGGATATAGAGATATGGATAAGGTATACATTGGGTAACTTAATGATGAGTCTATGGCATCATTTTGTTGACTTGATTGTACTACATGAATTTTTTATGTATTGAAGATCAGATCTGAAATAGTTAATGTGGTCGGTAATTGAAGATTTTTGTATACATTGAGCTAGTGCAGTGTATACTAAGTAACAGTAATAACCAAGTTAGTATTCACTGACACATTATGTATTGATTGAGTGAGAGAAACAATTAAAGTTTATAACAACCAACTGAATTGATGACCTAGCAAGTTGCTTATGATTTCGAGGTAAAAGATAAAGTTTGTTATGATGATCTAACAACTAAAAAATTTTAAGATTCATCAAATGTAGAAGGATGAAACATGCTATTGACACATCTATCGAGGAAGATTGAACCCACAAAATGAACAATGGAGATTAAGGGGTAAAATATAATGGATGAGAAGAAAATGGTTTATGATGTCTATTTAAAGAGAATGAGATTCATTATTGTGTCTAGAGATTATTGAAGACTACAAAAGAAATCGTGTGGAGTGACTATTTTCATGCACTATTGACCAAATTGGTTACAGACAAAACTGAGCAGAACTACAAGCATTACTGAGTGACATAGTATTATTCACCAAGCTAAATATGTTGAAGGATTGAAGTGATTATTGATCAGAGGAGGTATTTTGATCTTAGCATGGATCTAAAAATATGAAAATATTAGTTGTATTTGAATCAGATCACTACTGTATTAGTTTAACCATTGTTATAGCTAAATCTCTTAACTGAGTTGACTTAATAGTCTTATTTGTATTTCAATATGACATTCCATTAATGTTGTTTATTTTCTTGTTGACCCCATAGTGAATGCTAGTAAAGAGTTAATTGTTAGTGATAAATCCTCTAACCAGGTCACACCTCACAATGTGTGTTATAACATTTAACAGGATTGGCTCCTAACCGAGCTCAGTTCAGAAGAGTGAAATATTTTTGGTTACTGGTCCCAGGTGGTTTTTTTGTTAGAAGGGTTTCCACATTAAAATCTATGTGTTATGTATATTTGATGTGATTGGATTGTTATTTTACTTAACACATTTCATATTTGGATAATCTATAATTACGGTATTGAATTTACTGGTATTCGGTAAATGAGTAGAAAGTTATTGTTGATAGCTTACTGAGTTGATTATTTGTTGATTTTTTTTAAATATATACATCTGGGAGTTTAGGACTATAGGATAAATAGAATTAACTGATTCATTGCCCCTCTTAGTTATCTAACATATACCTACTTTCTCTTTACAAAAATTCTAGGCTAATTTGCATACAAATGATGTTAACACATCATCTAGAGGTTATACAGAAGGAATTAGAACCAGCAATGGAGTTTTTATAGAGAGAACCTCATGTCTCTATTGTCGAGAGCCTAGTTTATCTAGGTGCAAAGATAGATATAAAGACACGGGTTTTGGAGTCTATAAGGTCAGGATGGGACAATGAATTAGGTATGGTAATGCAGCTCCATAAACCATTTTTGGAAAAATATTTCAAAACCCCTACACCCCAACAACTTCAAGTGACAAAAACAACGGGGATATGATATGCGATGAAAAAATTAGCAGAAATAGGGGAAATGACATGAGGAAATGAAAGAAAAGAATCAGGATTATGTCACATAAAGAGAAGAATACTGTGAGAATAATAGAAAGGTATGACATACTATTTTTGTAATGTATATAATCACTTGTATGTCAAAGGAGTCTTATGTATATATATGTAGAATATTTTTGAAGGATGAGTCAAAGTATAAGGGGGCATTTTCATATTACTAAGTACTCTTGTTGTAATGTAATTGTGATGACATAGTGTTTTTTCCACTAATCTCAAAGGGGGAGATTATTGATCCCTAAGTTTTGTTGTCTATTAGTGTCTTATAGTTAGTCATTTTCTAGGCAATGTTGGTTGGTCATCACTATGACTGAGTCATCATGTTAAGGTGGAGTTATGTCTAGAATTGTATCTTGTACAATTACCAAGCAGTAGTTACTACCAAGCAAGCAATAGGTCACCAAGGACTTTAGTAATATCTGAGTAGTTTATGTTGAGTTATGTGGATATATTAGTGCCGAGAATGAGTGTATGAAGAACTGTTTATACCGAGTGTCAGAGACTTCATATGTCGAGAAAGATAGATTTTATATATGTGTTTGTAATTACACAAACACTTAGGTAAACCATTTTGGCTAACATATAAAGAATATTTAATAGTTGGTGAGGGAATCAAAGAGGTGATTATGTTTTATATTTGTAATCATTAATCGCTATGTAATCTAGGTAGTCTATCAAATTAAGGTAATGCTTAAGTGACATAAATAGAGAATATAGATCATTGATCTTGATCTATGGAGTTGATTTTTTGTTTATATAAGATGAGATATGAACCCTAAAATGATGTAAGAGAGTACGAGAAGAGTATGAAGGATCTCATACATAGAACAAGAAACCATTTTTGATATAGGTAGAGATTAGTAAAAGTGACCGCGGAAGGAAGTGAAGGGCAGAACAAACATATATTTGATTGAGGAAATCAAACAAGTATTGGAAGGAGAAGATCTTTTATCAGCATCACAGTGAAAACCAAAGGATCAGGTATTGAGATAGTTTAGCAGGTGAATTAGGGTAAATATCTTAACAGGGTGGCCATAACAATCCTAAGTAGATCTCTTAACCAGGCGCTTACTTTGTTGTAACTTTAAATCCTTTTACCAAGATAGATTGAATAAGTTTGTAATCTCTTAACAAGGAAAACCCCTCATAGGGTAGATCATTAGTTTATGATCAAACTTTGTAGCCCTAACAAACAAACTTTAATACTACAGTAGTGAAGATTTGTGGATGTCAT
The DNA here is from genome assembly GCA_027943335.1 of Chamaecyparis obtusa. Taxonomy (NCBI): domain Eukaryota; kingdom Viridiplantae; phylum Streptophyta; class Pinopsida; order Cupressales; family Cupressaceae; genus Chamaecyparis; species Chamaecyparis obtusa. Next base: position 215,230 of record BSBK01004739.1, read on the forward strand.
CCCCAACGCTGGTTTACCTTTCAAAGGTTTCTAGGTAACCAAAATATTTGTGTTATGTTTCAATTTCATGGATGAAGATTAGAATGTTAGATCTATTTTAGTATTGAATTTGATGTTTAAGTTATGGAAGTATAATTTATGTCAAAATGGAATAATTAGCAGATATATGATTCACCCCCCCACCTCAGTATCTCACTTCCCATATTATATTGACACCACTATTTCGTAACCAAAGAACTCCTAAATCCTCATCAGGTGAAACATAATCAAATACCCCATGATGAACTACAACTGATTGAGAACCTAATTGATGAACTTCAAGGGATTAGAGATCACCGAGCATTGAGTTGTTATGTAAGATAATTGAATTAATTTTATGTTGTCATTGTTGTCAACTAGTTTTGACAGTACTTATCACGGTAGTTACAAATATCTAACACATCTGTACAAGACAAGAGAAAGATGAAGAACTGAGATATCTACATAGAGAAAGATGGATATTTTAGATAAGGATAAGGAATACTCTTGGTAACTTATTGATGAGTCTATGACTTCATATTGTTAACTTGATTCTATTGAATTAATCTATTATGAACTTAGAAGAAAAATGTTACAAAGAAGTGTGGTCGGTTAGTGAATCATTCTAGTATACATTAAGCTAGTGTAGTGTATACCGAGTGATGGTATCAATTGAGCTTGTGTTCACTGACGCATTTATTTTTTAGCCGAGTAAGGACAAAAGAACTAAATGATTACTTTAACTGACATAAATTGATGAGCTAGAAAGTACCTCATAATCAGGATGGAGAGAAAATTTGTTACAAGATTAACCGGTAACAAAATTTGAAGAAGATCTAATGGATGGAATCAAAACATGTTACTGACACAACTACCGAGGAAAGCTTAAGAGGCAAAATCAATGAAGGAGATTAAGTGGAAAAATCTGATGGATAAGAAGAAAATGGTTTACTTGTCTATTTAAGAGACTAGGGTTTCATTGTGAAACTTATGCCAAAAGAAGGAGACTATAGAGATATCATGTGAACATTGCTTCATGCTTGCTTGATCAATCTGGTTGAAGGAGAACTGAACTACAAAATAGTACTGAGTGTTAGAGAACCTTATCAAGGGACATTAAGTTATTGAATGTTGATGATACAAATATTGATAAGAGGATTTGTATGGACTTAAGAATAGATATGAACATCTATAAATCAAGTTGTATTATATTTAGAACACCTGTTGTTACAGTTTAACCATTGTAAAAAGATAAAATCTCTTAATCGAGTACACTTGAAAGTCTTATATGTCACAAGTAGTAGTTGTCGTTGCACCAAAAGATTGACCTGTTAATGCCCGATACAACCACTAGACTTATAGAAGACACAAGAGGTGGTCAAGCCATGTCACAAATCTAGAGGGGAGCACTAATCATTTTTCCAACAATCTCCCCCTCAGCATTACCTGAGGGGATTCGAACCTATGACCAAGCTCTAATACCACTTGTTATAAGTATTATTTTCCATTACACCAAAAGATCAACCTGTTAATGCCCGATACAACCACTAGACTTATAGAAGACACAAGAGGTGGTTAAGCCATGTCACGAATCACAAGGGGAGCACTGATCATTTTTCCAACATTATATGTCATTCATAGAATGTACATTGTTATCCTGTCAACCCCATAGTGAATGTTGGTTGGACGATAACTGATAGTGTTAAATCCTCTAGCAAGGTTACACCTTATAGTGTGTTTTATAAATTTTAATAGGATTGACTCTTCACCGAGCTCAATTCATAAGAGTGAAAATATTTTGGGTTATCGGTCCTAGGAGGTTTTTCCCTTTACATGGTTTCCACATTAATTCTCTTGTGTTATGTGTTTATGTTGTGATTGTTTGGATATCATACTTTGCATGTTGCATATTTGATTTGGTCAGTAATCACTATGAGCAATTAACTGGTAATCGATAAAATCACAGATAGTTAGTATTTATTGTTTATCAAGCTATAGAATTTAGTTGAATTTGTTTTAAGTGGTACATTTTGTATTTGGGATTGTGGATAACTGATTCACCCCCCTCTTAGTTATTCTAACAATTGGTATTAGATCATATTGGTTTCTTGGAATAGAGTTTTAAGGATTTTAGCATAAAGATCACAAAATGTATAAGAGGGATGTGGAAAATCTGAACAAGGACAACTTCACAATATGGCAAAGCCAAATGAAATTGCATATATCTAGAATTGGGAATTCTACCCTCACTCTATTAGAGAATGGTTACATTACACCGCCTACTCAACCTTTGACTCTTGATCAACTAAGAGATAGACATGAACATAATATTACTATGATGGAGATTGTTGCTGCTCTATTATATGCCAAATTTGAAGATATCAAAGATTACCTTATTGCTAAGGATATGTGGGATAAACTTGCTCAAGTTTATAGTAGTGATGCTAATGTCAAGAGAGCCACAACTAAAAGTTTAAGAGGAAGATTCGATGATATGAAAATGAAAGAAGGAGAAAACATAGTACAGAATACAAACTGAATAAAGGAGGTAGTTAATGCTATTAGAGGATCTGATGGTGTCATTGATGAAGATATTGTGGTAAGAAAAACTCTAAGGACTCTATTGCCTATTTATGCAATCAGAATTTCTTCAATACACAAAATGAGGTCAGCACCTAACAATACTCTCACACTTGATAATCTAATCGGTAAGCTAACAAATTTTGAACTGAACAACTTTGATAATAGTGTCGTACCGTCTGTTAAATTTTCTTTTATGTCTTCTATGAAGATCAGTAAGTCTAGTACTAGAAATAGTAAGGATGATAGTGATAGAAATACTGATGATGAGCTTGATGAGCTTGAAGCTCTTATGGCCAGGAGATTACCTAAATGAAAGGGTAGATATAGAGGTAAATTACCTTTAGTATGTTTTAACTGCAAAGAAGTTGGTCATATTGCTGCTAGATGTCCAAAAAAGAAAGAAGATAACAGAAACAAAGACCAATCTGGTGAAGGAGGCTATGGGAGAAGAGGAAACTTAAGTTACTGACACTACAATAGAGATAACCAAGACAACAATGATAAAGGAAAAAAGGTATGCTACATTGCTGAAGAGAATAAATCTGATTCTGATACAGATGATGATGTTGAAGTAGTATTTGTTTCAATTAAGGATGAATTTGAGGAAGAAGAAAGGTATGTAGAGACAACACTCATTTCTAAGGTTAATAAAAATGATACATGGATCATTGATAGAGGCTGCACACATCACATGACTGGTGATGAAGAAAAAATTGATTATCTAGAGAAATATAATGGAGGTTCTGTAAAAATGGGTAATGATACACCATGTATGGTTAGAGGAAAAGGATCTTTACTGATAAATGAAAAAATGAGATGTGATAATGCTTATTGGGTAGAAGGACTAAATTATAACTTGCTGAGTGTGGCACAACTTAACAATTCAGGTCACCGAGTAGATTTTTAGAGAAAGAAGGTAAATATATTTGATGATGGAGAAAAACATGTTGGAACAGGAGCACAAACGAAAGGTAACTTGTTTTATCTTGACAATGTTGAGTCAACATGTTTAATGATGAAAGATAAGGATGTGTGGTTATGGCATAAAAGGTTATGTCATGTAAACTTTGATAACATTATCAAGATAAGTAAGAAGGAAAATTTTAGAGGTCTACCTAGCCTAGCAAAGCCAGATCATGTAATGTTTCATCAATGTCTAAAAGGTAAGATGAAAAAATCTAGTTTTAAGAGTAAAGATTATTCAACAAAGAGAAGTTTGGAGCTAGTTCACACCAATCTATGTGGTCCCATGAGAACACATAGCTAGTATGGAGATATATATCTCATTTTGTTTGTTGATGATTACACTAGATTGATGACTGTAATGTTCTTAAAGTAGAAACCATAAGCATTTAAGATGTTTAAATGGTATAAATAAAAAGTAGAGAAAGAAACCAGGAAGGAACTGAAATGCTTAAGATCTGACAGAGGGGGTGAATTTATTTTTGATGAATTTACTAACTATTGTAATGAGCATGGTATTAAAAGACACATTTCTACACTGAGAACACCTCAACAAAATGGGATTGTTGAAAGGAGAAATAGATCAATTGTTGATTGTGCAAGGACACTGATGATATAAAAGAATGTGGCTTAAACATACTAGAGAGAAGTAGTTAGCACAATTGTTTATGTTTTGAACTGAGTAAAATTGAAGGACACAAATAAAACACCCTACGAGTTGTGGTTTGGTCACAAACCTACTGTAAGTTACTTCATAATTTTTGGTAGCAAATGTTATATTCTAAAAGATGAAAGAAATGGAAAGTTTGACTCTAAAGGGGATGCTGGGATATTTCTTGGATATTCCATTGAAAGAAAAGCATATAAGTGTCTAAATAAAGTTACTAATAAAATGATTGAAAGTACTAATGTCAGGGTTGATGAAATTGAAACTAAGAATGGTGAAGAAAGTACTAGGGAACCAAAATACCATGGTAGATTCACTTACATTGAACATTCAGAGTTCCTATCGAAGCTATAGACTATGTCGACCGGGCATCAACAAAACAATACCGAGGAATAGCAAAGAGAAACCAATGATTAGGAAGGACCTACCGAACAAGTGAATGAACCTGAATAGGATGAACAACAAATATGTGATCATGTGTTGGAAAGTTTTGTAAGAAGAAATCATCTTGGGAACCAAATTATTGGTGACAAGAAAGCTAGCATGTAGACAAGAAGTAAATCAAGACAAGGTACATGCTTAGTTTGTGAATTTGAACTGAAAAATGTTAAAGTTGCATTGGAGAATGAAGAATGGGTAAATGAAATGAATGAAGAGATAGAACAGATAGAGAAAAATAAGACATGGACTCTAGTACCTATACCTAAGGATAAGACTATTATCAATACTAAATGGATTTTCAGGAACAAGCTGAATGAAAATGGAGAGGTTACAAGGAATAAAACCTGACTAGTTTGCAAGGGGTATGCATAGGAGGAAGGAATAGATTATGGTGAAACCTTTGCACTTGTTGCTAGACTAGAAGGAGTTAGAATGTTATTGGCCTATGCAACACACAAGAAATTTAAAGTGTATCAAATGGATGTTAAATCTGAATTTATAAATTGGATACTAGAAGAGGAAGTCTACACCAAACAACCAGAAGGGTTTGTTGATCCAGACAAGAAAGACATTGTATGTAGACTACAAAAGGCTTTATATGGTTTAAAACAAGCACCGAGAGCTTGGTATGAAAGGCTACATACTTATTTGTTAAGTACTGGTTTTTTTAGATCTACTGAGAACAATAATTTGTATATGAAAGGTGAGTTTGATGACAGTATTTTGATTTCTGAAATATTTGTGGATGATATTATTTTTGGAGGAAAAGATCATATCTATAAATCATTTTCTGATGAAATGAGAAAATAATTTGAAATGTCTATGTTTAGAGAGATTAAGTTCTTTCTAGGCTTGCAGGTTTTTCAGAAGAATGATGGAATATTCATCACACAATCCAAGTATATTAAGTACTAAGAACATTTGGCATGAAAGATGTTAAACTAGTTGAAAAACCGATGGTCATAGGCTGCAAACTGACTAAGGAAGATGCAACTAAAGAGGTGAACCATACACTGTACTAATCAATGATTGGTAAGTTGATGTATGTAGTGCATAGTAGACCAGACATTGCACATGCTATGGGGATAGTTGCTACATTTTCTGTAAATCCTAGGGAGTCACACATGGTTTCTACAAAAATAATCTTAAGACACCTGAAGAAAATTGAGGACTATGGATTATGGTATCCGAAGGAAGGGAAGTTTGAACTAAGAGTCTACACTGATATTGATTGAGCTGGAAATATAGATGATAGAAAGAGTACCACCTGAGAAGCATTTTTCTTTGGTGAAAGACTTGTTACTTGGACAAGTAAGAAACAACCTTGTATTTCCCAGTCTACTGCCAAAGCAAAGTATGTTGATGCTGCTACAAATTGTTCAAACATTGCCTATATCAAACAAGTGTTGGAAGGTATGAATGAGGTAATCACTGAGCCAATGATTATATATTGTGACAACACAAGTGCAATAAAAATTTCAAAGAATCCTATAATGCACTGAAATACCAAGCACATTTCTATTAAGTATCACTGCTTAAGAGAACAAGTACAGGATAATCAAGCTAAGTTGGAATATGTTACATCAAAAGAGCAACTTGCAAACATATTTACAAAGCCTCTTTCGAAGGAAACTTTTGAATACTTGAGGAATAGACTGGGGGTCTATCCCCTGTCTTCCGGTCACTAATGTGATCTGGAGGTTGCATTAGCATAATCTTATCAAAAGATCATTCATGTTAATGCATCATAGTTCACACTTTGGATTCTTTCTAAGGTTGTGGAAGATTTGAGGAGTCAGAACAAAGATTTTCATATTGGTATACTGAGATACAAAGATATATTATATGCACTAGACAATAGAGAGTTACTTGGCTATTACAAAGCTATATATTTCTTTGGCATTATTGTCAAAGTGAGAGAAGTTAATGAAATATCAGACAAAGATTGTTCTCAAAGGGATTATCAGAAAGGGAGAGAAGTTAAAGAAGAGCTTAAAAGAGATATAAACTGAAGAAGTCAGGGAGAGATAATCTGAGAGCTACTAAAGATTAAATCTACAGAAGATTGTTTTCACTTGTAATGCTATTATGTAAAGTAGTGATTAAACATATTAACTAGGGAGAGCTTACCAAGTTACAACATTGGTTACATAGTTGTAAAATGCATTTTTGGTATGTGTATGGTATATTTCATATGTTTGAGTTGCCATCAATGCCAAAGGGAGAGATTGATGAAATTCAAGTGATTAGAGATCACCAAACATTGAATTTTTATGTAAGATAATTGAATTAGTTTTATGTTATCATTGATGTCAACTAGTTTTGACAGTACTTATCATGGTAGTTTCAAATATCTAACACATCTGTAGAAGACAAGAGAAAGATGAAGAACTAAGATATCTACATAGAGGAAGATGGATATGATAGATAAGGATAAGGAATACTCTTGGTAACTTAGTGATGATTCTATGAATTCATATTATTGACTTGATTATGTTGCATTAATCTATTATGAAGTTAGAAGTAAAATGTTACAAAGTAGTGTGGTCGGTTAATGAAGCATTCCTGTATACACCAAGCCAGTGTAGTGTATACCGAATGATAGTATCAACTGAGCTTGTGTTCACCGATGCATTTCTTTGTTAACTGAGTGTTAGTACCTTGAAATAATTTCATGGTTCTAGCCCTTTTCTTCTGGTCTCTATAGTTGTTTTGAGGTCTTTGGCATAAACCTTTAGTGCAAATTTTTGAAAAACTAGCTGTTGGTATGAAAATACCCTAGTTTTACCCCAACCCTATTCTCTTTTTAAGTTACCTTTTTGGGCCACTTAAATTTCCTATAGTGCATGTGCTTTAAATTTTTATCACCTGTGGTGGTCATGTTCTTTAATTTTTTCCTAAGCCTAGTGCCCGACAATGATTATTTTTTCCTATGTCCTAGTGCTAAATTTTTCTAATAGTCTGGCCTTTATATTTCCTAGGTCCATGCTCTCTGACACCATCACAATCTAACGGTGGGCATATGTTCTTATGGAGTGTGTTAGAGGCATGCGATCTTAAGACCGCCATTGATTCTTCTACAGTTGCGGTGTTTTAAACGGTGGGTCTTAATTGCCAGGTAGGCATAGTTGGCAATTTGTGATTGTTCCATGAAGCATCATGTCAGTAGTCATCAATGGGACCTACCTTCTAGATTGTCAGAGGGTCCTGAAACTTGTAGTGAAATCAATAGACAGCGTAAGAGCACAAGGGATGTGTTAGAGGTTTGAGATTATGTTCCAGCCATTCGATCTTTCAGTGTGTTAAGGATGACAAAGGATGGGTCCATAGTGCCACGCAGTGATGATGTGCTTAGTTTTCATTGGTCCACAAGGTCATATGTTGGTAGTTGTTAGGTGGGTCCTAGTATTTGGTGTGTCATAGAGGTCCTGACAGTGTCAGAAAATCAACGACGGGTGTAAGTTCTTATAGATTATGTCAAAGGTATGCAAACATGTGCCCGCCATTGATTTTATTGTATGACGTAGCCTTTCTTTTCAGGTAGGTCCACATGCCAGGTCTGTTGATTTGGTAGTATTTGATTGGTCAATGGGAGTATGAAGTGGATTGCTATTAGTGGGACTAGTTTTCTTGGCATTTAGGCAGGGTAAAGTGTGGCTTGATCTTGCGGTTGTCATTATATCACAGAGGTCAGTAGTATAACAATAGCCATCGATCTTGTCTAAGTGGCTGTGGACTATTAGGTGGGTCCTCATTGCTAATTCATTGTGATAGCGGCAAATGGTTTGGTGCCATGTGTCCAGGTGGGCCAAGGCTTTCTTGACAGTGGTCATTGAATTGTAAAATTTAACCGTAGTTAATGGGGAAGTCTCTTGATCTCACAACTAAGGGAAAAATGTAAACTAGGATTCCTGTGTGGTTAAGCCAAGAATCCCATGAAAATAGAAAGATCTGACAGTTGCGACTTAAAGTTTAGTCAAGATTTAAATGCTGACCATTGATGCACTGATGGCACCATGAAAGTAGCCATTTCTCTATAGATTTGAATTTTTAAATGGTTTCCAAGGACAAAAGGACTGAAAATTGATTTCTTATGCGGTTGGATTTGATGAAATTAGTTGAGCTGACTGCTGCAGTGTGGTCCAAGGAGTATGATGATCAATTGCAGAGAGTTTGTACCATGAAAAGGAGGGTTTTTACCTTGCAAAAATAGGTTTTCTTACTCATGGCATGTTGTAGGTGGCTGATTTGATCAATTTTCATGGCAGATTCATGATCTCCAGTATAGTACTCTGAGATTTTTCATTAATGGAGATTGTTCTTGGATCTGTTTCGACTGGGTTGCTTAGTTTTTCATCCCATGTAATAAATTTGATTAAATTCTGAATGGTTTGGTGGGTGAAACCCTAACCCTACCCTAGTCATCTGAAGCTTGTTGCATCCTATTTTGGGGATTCCAAGATGACTATGGAGTATATATTGTAAGATTTTTGACTTTGAAAAGGTTCCAAAACTTTTCTTTTTGGTCCCAGGTTGTTGATGGTATTATACTGAACAAGGAGAGCCTAGATTTTGGGTTTGTTTCCTAGCATTTTGTTATTTGGTAATATATTGATTCTACAAATCTGAATGAGAATACACTTGGATTCCAATCTCATATTTGTGTATGTCTTCTTATTTTGTTCTTGGGCTCATATATGTTAATTTCACAAAGTGGGTTAGCATATGGTAAACAAAGAGTATTGTGAGATTATCTTTGAGTTCCTAACAAAGTTGGGATTAAAGTCTTTAAGGTAGTTTTAGTGAGTTCATAGCTAGATAAGGATTTGATGTCATGGTATGTGAGGGAGAGGAATAATAGGCAACGCACTTATTTTGAATTCAAGGGTGTTTGACTTGAGGTTTTTAGTTGATATATGTTGGTGAGTGACTATGTTCCCTGGTTAAGGCACTGGTCCATTCCCTGGAGGTGGTCCATCATCATCAACCACACACACATTTAAGTGATAATATCTTTCAATTAGTTAGTAAGGGGTATAAATCTATAATATTTAGTGATTTCTTTAAAGAAGTGAATCAAGGGTACACCCGCCTGAGCATTTAAGCTCAAAGTGTAGGAGGATCTCTTTGATCCTTGTTAATTGGCCCTCTTCCTTGTAAACTTTGGATTGGTGATAGAGTCAAAGTATCATTAATAGTTATCCATCAAAGTATAAATCTACAAGTTGAAGATTAAAGGGAAAAACCAACACTGAGTAAGGACAAAAGAACTAAATGATTAGTTTAGCTGACACAAATTGATGAGCTAGAAAGTACCTCATAATCAAGATGGAAGATAAATTTTGTTATGAGATCAATGACTAACAAAATTTGAAGAAGATCTAATGGATGGAATCAAAACATGTTATTGACACAACTTTCAAGGAAGCTTAAGTGGTAAAATCAACAAAGTTGATTAAGCGGAAAAATATGATGGATAAGAAGAAAATGGTTTACTTGTCTATTTAAGAGACTAGGGTTTCATTGTAAAACTTATGCTGGAAGGAGACTGCAAAGATATCACATAAACATTTCTTTGTTCTTGCTTGATCAAACTAGTTGAAGGAGAATTGAACTGTAGAACAGTACCGAGTGTCAAAGAACCTTACAGAGGGATAGTAAGTTATTGAATATTAATGAACTGAATAAGAATATTGATCAGAGGATTTGTATGGACTTAAGAATAGATCTGAAAATCTGTAAATCAAGTTGTATTGTATTCAGATCACCTACTGTTATAGTTTAACCATTGTAAATAGATAAAAACTCTTAACCGAGTAGACTTGAAAGTCTTATATGTCATTCATAGAGTGTACATTATTATCGTGTCAACCCCATAGTGAATGTTGGCTGGTCGATAACTATTAGTGTTAAATCCTCTAACAAGGTCACACCTTACAATGTATTTTATAACTTTTAAAAAGGTTGGCTCTTCACCAAGCTCACTTCAGAAGAGTGAAAATATTTTGGGTTACTGGTCCTAGGTGACTTTTACCTTTATAGGGTTTCCACGTTAAATTTCTTGTCTTATGTATTTATGTTGTGATTGTTTGGATATAATACTTTGCATGTTGCATATTTGATTTGGTCGTTAATCACTATGAGAAATCAACTGGTAAATGGTAATATCATAGACAATTAGTATTTATTATTTATCGAGCTAGAGAATTTAGCTTAATTTTTTTTAAGTGGTACATTTTGTATTTGGGACTATGGATAACTGATTCACCCCCCTCTTAGTTATTCTAACACCCCATTTAAAGGTAAGGATGTTGCAACCGGTTCTTCTTCATCTAATGTTAAATCATTTGAAGTAAGTATTTTATACAAAAATGACACAACCTCTTCTTCCTATACTTTTGACATAGTATACTTCTACAAATCCTCCACCATCCAAATCTCACCCATTGAGTTTTTAAGGTTAAATCCGAAAGAACTAGATAATTTGATCAAATATGTCAAGAGTGGCCCAATTCAGTAGTCGTCTAGTAAACAATATTTAATCAATGGCCAACAAATGACCATAAATTTACCCATTTTTATTTTAGAGCTATCCCATGATGAGGGTGAACCTATTTCTAGCACCTATGGGGAAGAATATAAGATAGCTGAGGAAAAACAAAATCCTTTTTACATATCTTTTCTATTGAATGACCACAAATTAAGTAATTGTATAATAGATTTGGGAGCGTAAAAAATAATAATGCCTTATTCAGTTTCCAAAGCTTTGGGTCTAACCTTGACTAAAACCTTTAGGACATGTTACTCCATGGATGGGAAACAAGTCTCATTAATAGGACAGGTCAAAGATGCCCAAGCTGTTTTGTCTTTATATCCTAATAAAAAATTAATGTTAACCATATTAGTTGCAAATATTCTAGCCAGCTATGGGTTGTTGTTGAGCATAAATTTTTGAAAAGATATGGGAGGAGAGATTAAGATGGACTGGTGAGAAGCTATCATTCATGTCGGGAAAAGGAGAGTTAAGTTAGAGTACAAACCTAAAAACAAGTATACTGATTTTCCTTCTGATGATCCAAAGGCCCAAATTTTGTTTCATGAAATTGAATTCAAAAATAATGTTATTCTCCCTGAGGAAAATCCAATCTCCTTGAATGAGGTATCGGAAAGAGAAAATCAATTATTGAGTATGGAACTCAATGACAACTATTCAAATTTAGGTTCAAGGGCAGGTGTTGTGCTTGAATCCCTAAATGGTAACCTTTTTCATTTTTGTTGCAAATTAGATTTTAAAAACATAAACAATACTGCCAAGTAAGAATCCTTACTCCTAGGATTACAAGAAGCTAAGCTCAAATGTGTCAAATAATCAAAGTAAAAGGATACACTAAATTGATTGTCAAATAGGTAAAAGGTCTATTTTTTTAAAAATGAATGCCTAAAATATGATCTAAATCTAGTCTAGAATGAAATTGAGTTATTTGATGCCATCTCCATCCAAGTGATTCCTAGGAGCATAAACTCAAGAGAAGATTCACTTGTAGTATTAGCATCTTTCCTATTACCACATCCAGATTTCAAGATAGATACTTATAAGGTGGAGATGATTTATAGGCCCTCTATTCCAGACAACAATGAAAACTAGTAGATGTTTGATGGACATTCACAGATTAAGGAATTTTTGGCTTGTGTTGAGACATTTGCATTTGTGTATTTTAAAGGATCTTTGAATGAATTATAAGGAAGGATGTACTGATTTAGAGTATGATGATGGTATACTTCAGTTGCAAGGAAATAAGATTCCTAAGGGAATGGTATCTCTCGAACACATCTTTTCTGCAAGAAATACTATAGATTTTCCAAGGAAAATGACCCACATTTTGAACTACCATAAGAGCTTGATAAGATCAATGTGGGAAGTTTATCAAATCTAAGATGGATCTCTATGGGTAAGACATTGTCTCAACGTGAAAAAGAAAATTTGCAGAGGCTGCTAAAAAGTTACCAAGATGTGTTTGCATGGAGCTATGATGATTTGAAGGACTTCAAGAACAAAAAATTTTGCCACCATATTCCTTTGAAGCCACAAGCTAGCCCTTTTTGACAAAAACATAGGAACTACAATCCTAAAGTGTCTCAGATTTCCTGTGTAACGAAAGGCAAGATCCTATGACACAGTTTCCAAGAAGGAATCAAGATAGATCTAAAGAGGGTAAAAATATATCCAAAACCTCATCCTTCCATCTTCCAGAAGTGGTGTCAAATTTTTCTTTGGACAAATTAATTTTCTAAGGGCCTTAGTACTAGATTTTTTTGAAATAACCAAGCACAAAGTGGAGATTATAAGTGAAAAGAAGATATTTAGGTGGAGTGAGGAAGGGAAAATATCTTTTAATGACATCAAATACGCCATAGCACAAGCTCCCACCCTAGTGTATCAAGATTACAAAAAGGATTTTATTATCTATTTTTACTCCTCAGAACATACACTGTTAGGAATCTTAACACATAAATCTAAATTTGGTGAGGAAACACCTATTGTCTTCATGAGAACTCCTTTGAAAAAACATGAATTGAAGTATTCTTTGGATGAGAAACAATAATTTGTAGTGGTGAAAGCAGTAAAATAATTTAGATATTACATCATGCATTCTCATTTGGAGGTGTATGTGTTTGATATGACAGCTAAGGCCATTTTTACTCAACAAGAGGTAGGGATGAACAAGAGGGAAACTTGGGTAGAAATGATCTAGGAGTATGACTTGTCTATCAAACCCCAAAAATTAGTTACAGGGCATGGATTATGCAAGCTCATAGTTGATAATGCTGGAAATCATGAAGATAAAATGCAAAGTTTACCTTTAGTTTTATTAGTGAGTCTAAAGGATCAGTGGTTCTCAAATGTAGCTTATTATCTCACCTATGGGAATTATCTAGAGAATTTGAAACCAAAGGAGACATGCAATTTAAGATTGAAGGCTAAGAAATATGTGTTATCTCAATGTGTGTTGTATATAAGGGGGATTGATGGAAGTTTCCTAAGGTGTGTCAAAAAAGATTAACAACAAGATTTCCTGTGAATATTCCATGCAGAAGCTTGCAGAGGGCATTTTTCATCCATGGTCACCACCTTTAAGATATTTAGGAATTATTTCTACTAGTCAGACATGTTCAAAGATGCATACACTTATGTGAGGAGTTGCGAGAAATGTCAACTATTTAGAAGAAAACCTTAATTGGTCGTGTTACCGTTGAGACCAGTCATAGTAGTGATAAACTACAACTAATTGAACAACTGATGAACTAAAGAAATAATGTTAGAGATCACCAAGCTACTGAAATGATATGTAATATGATTAAATCAGTCAGTATGTTCTCATTGATGTCAACTAGTTCTGATAATACTTATCATGATAGTTACAAACATCTAAACATCTATTGAAGGAAGAAAAGATGAAGAACTGAGATATATACATGAGAAAAAAGATGGATATGATAGATAAGGATAAGGTAAACATTGGGTAACTTATTGATGAGTCTATGGCTTTATATTGTTGACTTGAGCATATTACATTAAATTTAAACAAGTGAATGTGGTCAGTAATTGAAGATTGCTGTATACATTGAGCCAGTGCAGTGTATAACAAGTGATAGTATAAGAAAGCTAGTTATCACTGACACATTTTATATTAACTGAGTATGGATGAAAATATTAAATGCTAAGAACAACCGACTGAATTTGATGAACTAGAAATTATTATGATTTTGAGGTTAAGGATAAATTAGTTATGATATCCATGACTGAAAAATTCAGAAATGATCTAAAGGATGAGATTGAAATGTGTTATGGACACATCTACCAAGGAAGGTTTAAGTGGAAAAATGGACAAAGGAGATTAATAGGAAAAATACAATGGCTGATATGAAAATAGTTTACTTGTCTATATAAGAGATATGAGTTTCATTATTGAAACAAGCCGAATAAAAAGAGACTGGAGAGATTTCACGTGAAGATTGTATTCATGAATTCCTAATCAAACTGGTTATTGAAAGAATTGAACTGTAGACTGAATATTTTCAATTGAGTTGTATTTGAATCAGATTAGTACTGTATCAATTTAATTATTGATTCAGAAAATATCTTAATCGAGCGGACTTAATACTCTTATTCTACTACCCTATGACATTCATTAAATGTAAAGTGTTATCTTGTTGACCTCATAGTGAATTCTAGTCAAAAGTTAACTGTTAGTGATAAATCCTCTAACTAGGTCACACCTAACAGTGTGTATTGTAACCTTTAACAGGGTTGTCTCTTTACCAAGCTCACTTTAGAAGAGTGAATTATTTTGGGTTACCGGTCCCAAGTGGCTTTTCCCTTCAGGATTTCCATGTTAAATCATTGTGTTATGTGTTATTTGTTATGATTGTTTTTCTATCATACTTTACATATTGCATAGTTGATTTAGTCGGTAATCAAAGTTTGGATAATTACTGGTAATCAGTAAAGTGGACAGACATATTGATATTTTAAGTTACCGAACTGCATAATTTGTTGAAATTATTTTAGAAGGTACATATGTGTATTTGGGACTGTAGGATAATTGATCTAACTGAGTCACCCTCCTCTTAGTTATTCTAACAATTCATATCAGAGCATATTGGTTGCTTGGAAGAAAGTTTTAAGGACTTGAGAAAAAAGATCACAAGATGTATAAGAGGGAAGTGACGAATCTGAACAAAGATAACATCACCACATGGAAAAGCTAGATGAGGCTTCACATACCTGGAGTCATAGAATCTACTATAGCTTTACTTGGCAATGGCTACATACAACCGAATGTTGGACCTTTGACTCTTGATTAGTTGAGAGACCGACATGAACATAATATTACTATGATAGAGATTGTTGCTGCTCTATTTGATGCCAAATTTTAGAATGTCAAGGATTGCACTACAACAAATAAAATGTAGGATAAACTTTCTCTAGTTTGTGGTGATGTGAATGTGATGAGAGTCAAAGCTGAAATCTTGAGAGGCAGATTTGATGATATGAAAATGAAAGAAGGAGAGAACATCACACAATACTCAAACCAAATCAAATAGGTAGTCAATGCTATCTGAGGAGTAGGAGGTATTATTTCTGAAGATACTATGGTAAGTAAGATACTGAGAACCTTGTTTCATGTCTATGCAATCAGAATATCTACTATTCATGAAAAGAGGTCTGCACCTAATAGAACTCATACTCTTGATAGTTTGATTGGAAAGTTAACAACTTTTGAGCTGAATAATTTTGACAATAGTATTGTACCAAGTGTTGATTCTACTTTTATGTTATATCTCAAGATTGGTAAATCTAGCAGGAAGCTTAATATAAAGAATAAAAGTGATAGTAATATTGAAGATGAGAAATGATGAGCTTGAAGCACTTATGGCCTAGAGACTACAAAGAGGTAAAGGAAGATATGAGGGAAAGTTACCTTTAGCTTGTTTTAATTGTAAAGAGGTTGGCCATATTGCTGCTAGATGTCCTAATAGGAAAGATGAAGATAAAGACCAATCTAGTGATGGAAAGTTTGGAAAAAGGAATAATAGAGGAAACTGACACTACAAAAGAGAAAATTGAGATTACAAAGATAAAGGCAAGAAGGCATGTTACCTAGTTAGAGAAGATGACATTGACATTGATAATGATGATGATATTGAAGTAGTATTTGTTGCAATGAAAGATGATTCAGAAGAGGAGAAAAGGTATGTAGAAACAAAACTTATTTCTAAAGCTAGTAAGAATGATGATTGGATCATTGATAGTGGTTGTACATATCACATGACTAGTGATGAAGATAAGATTGATCATCTTGAGCATTATAATGGACAATCAGTGAAAATGGGAAATGACACACCTTGTATGGTGAAAGGAAAAGGGTCTATTTTATTGAATGATAGAATTAGATGTGATAATGCATACTGGGTAAAAGGATTTAACTACAATTTTTTGAGTGTAGCACAGCTAAATAACTTAGGTCACCAAGTTGCATTTGAAAGAAAGAAGGTGAAAATCTATGATGAGAATGGAAAGCTTGTTGGTACTGGAGGACAATCAAAAGGTAATTTATTCTATCTTAACAATGCTAAAACTTCTTGTTTACTGGTGAAAAATGAAGATGCATGGTTATGGCATAAGAGATTATGTCATGTGAACTTTGATAACATGATTAAGATTAGTAGAAAGAGAAAAGTTAGAGGATTGCGAAGTCTAACAAAACTTGATGATGTTATGTGCCATCAATGTCAGAAAGGAAAGATGACCAAATCTAGTTTTAAAAGTAAGGAGTATTTATCTAAAGGTATTTTTGAGTTGGTACACACCAACCTATGTGGTCCTATGAGAACTGAAAGCTACTATGGTGATAAATACTTTATTTTATTTGTTGATGACTATTCTAGGTTGATGATAGTAATGTTCTTGAAACAAAAATTTGAGGCATTCAAATTGTTTAAATGGTACAAAGCTAAAGTTGTAAAATAAACCAGAAAAGAAATGAAATGCTTAAGGTTTGATAGAGGAAGTGAGTTTGTTAATGATGAATTCACTAATTTATGTAATGAGAATGTAATCAAAAGGCAAGTTTTTTAACCTAGGACACTGTAGCAGAATGGAATTGTTGAAAGGAGGAACCGATCTATTGTTGATTGTGCTAGAACAATGATGATTGAAAGAAATGTTGCACAAATGTACTGGAGAGAGGCAGTTAGCACAACAATTTACACCCTGAACTGAGTTCAACTGAAGAAAGACTGTGAGGCCTCACCTCATGCCATCATTTCATAGAAAATTATTTTCCATCTTTGGACTCATATTGACTCTTTATTTAGACCATTTGGACATAGACATTATATTTTAATAGTATGGGATGACCTATGATTATGTGATGATGATATAGGACTTTTACTTTCTTGTTATTTATTAGGTCATGCGTATAGTAATTGATGAATCTTTGATTTAAGTATGATACTTTAATATTACACTTATGCTAGAAAAAATTATGTGAAATGATGATGATTATTATGTTAGGTGAATTAAAATATATCATTGTATTCTTGATTTTATATGCTTTAGAAATGCAATTTTGAAAATGATGAGAATTATCATGAGATGCAGTTATAAATTTATGATGTTAGGAATGTGATTTCATGAGCTACTAATATTTTGTCAAGTGTGCAGGTAAGACCATGGATTATATCAAGGAAAATTAAAGATAGATACTTGTTAAATTCATGTTAAGCCAAGGTTATCTCCAAGGGGAGAAATTAACCTCATTGTAATGTGTAATTGTTGTAAAGTGATGCATGATTGTATTTATCTGATTATGTTTATTTTACTTTATTTTTAGTCCACTCAACATGCCATGTGCATTGTGAGGTGTTGTGATTTATTGTGGTGTCAATTCACACATGTTTTATGTGGTGACATGACAAAGTGCTTTATGTGTGTGAGTGGTCTTTTATTTTTAGGAGCCTTGAGTGGGAATCTCTTTCATTTTCATGTGTAATATTTAGGTGGTCTTTTGGGAGGTATTTAGTGACCCTTTAAGATAGTGGAGGTTAGAAATAGACTACCCCATAGTGGTGCCATGTGTTGGTGTTAAAATTTTGACCATTATGATGTATTTTGGCTATGTTTTCCCTTCCAAAAGATGCTCTTTTGAAAAGTGATGAAAATTGGAAACGCATCTAAAGCCCACTCCTCATTTTGAAGTTTAAAATTTGAATTTCCCCCTCTTGATTGAAGGGATTAGGGTTTGTCTTCTTAAGGAGTTGGAGGGAAAATTAGAGGGTAATTGCCCACTCTCCCATTTTTGGAGACTTGTGAGATTGTGAGAGTTTGGTATTGGTTTGAGAATTTTGGTTGTTGCATAGCAAAGGAGGAGGCTTGTAGGAGGAATCTCATCTCAACCCACATTGCCATTAGCTTGGATTGAGGTTGGATCTTGAATTCTCTTGTCCTCAATGTTATGTATATCTTACTTTCTTATGTTGTGTGTATGATAACTTTTATAAGTATTTTTGAATGGATTCATAGTCTATGCATGCATGTGAATTTTCCTTTCTTTTGTTGCATTTTCTTCTTTGGGGTCTGCAAGGACAAACTCTCCCTTGGGAGGGAAGAGTGCCTTGATGGGTGAAGGGCTAGAGTTGGGACTATCCATCTAGTGTAGAGTCCTTCCTCAAGGAGGAATGGGATAAGGCATGGGTGTATGGGAATCCATGTTTCCATCCTTGTGTATATTAATTGGGGGTCATAAGGGTGTTGATAATGTGTATATTATGTGAAGGGTTGATGGTTGTATCTTTGGCCTTGTGAAGGCAATTTGAGCAGATTTTAAGCCTTGTTGAAGGTAGGTTTATTTACGTATTTTTGGCATTCTCCTATTTGGGTAGATTCCAACTTCACCCCTACTATGGGTCCAAGGTGACCCATTGTGTGCATAGCCATGAGAAGGGAATTTTATGTTCTTGTTTTATTGCTGGTTTTGTTTTGTGCATATGCTTGATGTATGCATGTAAATTCCCTATCAATCTTTGTTTCTCCTAGCTCGGAGGTGGCCTTGAAATAGCCTAGGTTGGAGGTGAACCTCCATGGTCTGTTTGTTTGTTTTGTATATTTTCTCAAGACATAGCTTGCTGGTTTCAAGGAATTAAAAGAGAATTGAGATAGATTATCTCCATGCTATTTGAGTTTTCTTGGCTTTGAGCCCTTTTTGTGAAAGTTATTTTTATTAAGGCTATGTTAAAGAGCCTAGCATATGAAATGCTTGTAAAAGTTAGTTGGATAATTATTTTCGTAATTCCTTGTACTAAGATGATTATGAGAAAATGTAAAGTCCTTCCTTTATGTAGAAACGAAATGTTAGTAATGAAATTTAAAGTTGGATGAAAGAAATACTATGTCTATTGTTTTGACTCTCTACTTGCAAAAAAAATATTCCATTATTCTTTGAAAATGAATCTAATTGTGTTCCTTTCATTTTCAAGAAATTTAAATATATACTTGTCTAAATGTTCCCTTAAAGAAGGATTTATTTTATTATATGAATCGTATCAATAAAATAAATGTATATAAACATAATTTCTTTTACTCTTAAAATATTAGATCTATTAGTTATTTTTATTATGTGGCTATTTTCTTGTAAAGTGTGGAAGAAAATTATTTCTCCCTAAATTGTTTATGTTACTACAAGATTCTTTAAATGAAAATGCATGTAAGTATATTAATAACACATATATATTTCGCTATATATGTGTATTAGTATGCTATAGATAATTTATTGTAGCATGCTTTATAATGAAATATAGCTATTTTAAATTTAGAAAGTTCCTTTTTAATAGATAAGTAATGTTGTGTGTTGATTAGAATTATATATACATAATATATATATATATATATATATATATATATATATATATATATATATATATATATATATATATATATATATATATATATATATATATATATATATATATATATATATATATATATATATATATATATATATATATATATATATATATATATATATATATATATATATATATATATATATATAACACCTTATGCGTTAATGGTGATTAAACCTTTACAAAATAATCAACAAATGATAACTTCATAAAAATTATCATCATAATGGAATCTCTACAAAGTAAGGAGCCAAAACCATACTGATATTAAATCTCTTCATCTTTATATATATATATATATATATATATATATATATATATATATATATATATATATATATATATATATATATATATATATATATATGTACCATATATATACATTAGTGTAAGTTCATAATAATATATGTAGGCCAGAATGACTTTTTAACCACTTCACCATGCGTTAAAGTTTGAATAGCATACTATAATGATAAAACAATGAACAAAATTTTTCACTACTATATTTGACCTCATTTTTCTACCAAAATTTTTGACCATCAATTAAAAAGGTTTAGGTTGGTTGGATTATAGAAGGAAAATGTCCTTTTATTTTTAATCCATGCCCACATTGGTCAAAATTTCAACCAATACCATGTAGGTTGAAATTTTGACCAACGCGGGCATAACTTAAAAAAGGAAAAAGATTTCATATCTCTTTTCATTGTTTGGTTTTCACTTGGAGCATGCGAAGGAGCTAGAGCTTGTGACTGTTTGAACTGTTATTTGGTAAGAGTTTTAGGAGGACCATCTGCCTGCGAGGGTTGCCACTATGATTTGGTGTAAAAGGAGGACCACCTTCCTGTGAAGGTTTCCACTGTGATTTCGTGTAAAAGGAGGGCCGCTTGCCTACGAGGGTTGCCATTGTGATTTGGTGTAAAAAGAGGACTGCATGCCTATGAGGGTTGCCACTGTGATTCGGTGTAAAAGGAGGATTATCTTCCTATGAGTGTTTCCACTATGATTTTGTGTAAAAGGAGGAACGCCTATAAGGATTTCCTTACTCTGCATTTCTCTGGCATTGTTTTATTGGTTACCTACTTAGGGCCAGTGAGAAATGTGCCAGGGCATCATGTATTAGGTATTTTATAGGTTGTCTATTGTGAAGGGAATATAGAGACTAAACACCTGTGCAAGTCCATTTGATGCATTCACGGTTCTTGATGTTTAATTCATTAGTTTTATCTTTGGTTTACACAGTTAGTTGCACAATGAACAAATAGTTGACTATCATCACAAACACGGTCATGTAACTACATTGATTAGATTTCATTTTCCCTGAGTATATTTTTGTTTATATATCCTGCCTTGTCAATTTGTGAAGTGAGTGGATAGATTGAACATCTCTACAAGTTTAACCTTCGATGCATCCATGGTTTTGAAGTTCATTTTTTAGTTCTGCAAACATTTTATTGAAACTTTTGTGTTGTGCCTATGAGATACTAAACTCTCTGTTAGACCAAGCTGGAAACTCCTTAGTCAGCTTTTTCATGGAGAGTGTACCTTGACTTGCATTTTCTCCATTAGTCTCCAATGCCATTGAGTGAAAAGCAAGCTAAGGAAATGAATTTTAATTGTAATACCCCAAAATTGGCACCTATAATTTCAATCAATTTTGGTGCATTTTCTTCAATTTTACATCATTAAAAGTCCTACTTTGATAGGCAATTTTCCTTGTCCCACTTGACTTTACTTGACTAGATGTCAAATGCAAAAACCTTAATTTGCATTAATCTCATGCTATAATTAATTCCTAAGCATTTGACTTTATTAGCTAAACAATCCCTATGATAAATTAATTTAATTCTAAAGTCCTAAGTGGTTTAAATTAAATTAAAATCTACCCCCTTTAGCTAAATACCCATAAAGGAATTAATAATTACTTGGTTATTTGGATGGACACCTTTATTTGAATTAATAATTCAAATTATTCGAAGGGTCACCCATGTGGCAATAATGCTTGCTTTTAATTAAGTAATTCTTCAATATTTGTCACAATGGGAAATGAGGAGTCAATCATTTTGAATCAAGAACCTCTTCATTTCCTTCCTGAGCTTGTCTATTTAGTAAACCTTCTTCTTCATTCAAAAAGGGGCAATTGTGAGAGAAACTAAACTATAGAAAATTTTAGTCTCATTTTTCATGCTTTTAAGTTTTATTATTTAGATTACTTTCTCATTCTAGTTTTAATGGCATTTGCATAGTAATTAGTTTTCTTATATGCTTTCTTAGAGTAATTCTATATCTCATTTTCAAGCTTTCTTAGTTTAAAACTGCACTTTCATTCTTAGTTTAACTTGTATTCTCATATAGTTTAATTATTCATTTTGCTCACTTCAAGCTTTCAAATCCTTTGTATTAATTCGGTCTTATAGTTGTTGGCTCTCCAATCTGAGAGTAATTAAACACCTTGGTTAATTAGTAGGCAACATGTCACTTCACCATGAATTTTTGAATTGAGTAATTCATACTCACTTTCGTAATTCAATTGTGTGACTAATGACTATGTTGTGTGTATGATTGGATTTGAGGTCTAGATCCATCATATACATTTCTGGCACCCATCGTGTGGCAGAAAAACTAATTTCTAGCCTCATACTTGAATTTTTTTGATAATATTTTTAAACTCTGCTATGCATCTGTACTGTACTGTGTACAGAATCTCACATGAGAATCCAGAGCATGTTGTACAGGAAGTTTTTCTCCTAGTAGCACTCTGTCGCATGAAGAAACACTATCTCATGCAGTTCTTGGAACTCTATCTCGCATAGTGCTACACTTCCTCGCATGAAGTTTCACTGTTAGACATTTAATTTTTCCAGATTCTGCAATTTACTGTTGTTTTTTTCCTAACATCTACTATCTATTGTTGATCTTATATTTCTAGTTTCTATCATAGTGTAATAGTGGTTTATAGGTCTCTTTTCAAAGAACATAAAACATTCTAATGGTTTGATTGCAAGATGGTTGTCGAAGATCAATATAAAGTATTGTGTTTGTTTTCTTGCTTTCATTTACATAGTCTAAATAGGGCTCCGTTAAAATTTCTTGAGAATTTTGATAGTGGGCTAGGGGATTAGGCTCTTCATTACATGGAGGTGATGACCATGAATGAATCTAATGACCCAATGATCCTACTAATATGACAGATTCTTGGGGAAGTAGAGAAAGGTAGTGAATCTTTAGCACTTCTACTTGTTAGGGGACTATGCTCTTCTCTCATTGAGAGAATCAGAAATCCAAAAGCTTGTAGATTTGGTGGACTGAAACTAGTGCGGTGATGAAAATGTCTTGCATGTTTGGGTGAGGAAATGGGGTAGAGAAGTATGCTCTTCTCCTTTTTAGAGAATCAGAAAATCTGACCCTCAAATCAGAACCAAGTCCTGTGTCACCTTTAGAGGGCCTGCCGAAAGTTGAACCTCTGGGAATGACCCAAGTGATTACACACCTTTTTTCAATGATTCCACCTCACTATAATAAAAAATTATTTGTCAAGTCTAAAGACTCCAAAGCTATGGTAACTTCCTTCTCATGATTTGAACTATCATCTTGAGAAGGCCTTGTCTATTGTACTGAGTGGCGCTGCTCATAGCCCTTCTTGCAGGGGTGTATGAATTTCAAGTGTTAGTGTGGCCACAAGGCCTCAACCCTATATCAGGGGCACTGAAGGTTATTGTGAATGGAAGCCCACTAACAAATTTCCTTAGTTAGTTGCCTACCCGGTTCACCTCTAAAAGGAGTCATAATCTTTGTGTAGGGAGGGGGAAGAATCTCTCCCATAGATTCTCACCATAGGCATGCACCTAGATGTTTGAAGGTGGTATATGACACTGGTCCCTGCCTCAAGGGTAACCTTTGAACTTATACTATTGAGTCCTTGAAAACACCAAAAACACAAACACCCTCTAGGGGGTGACACAGCTATGTGAGGTGCATGCATGCACATCAGTAGTGGGGCAAAGGTTTTGTCTTCTCACCATTTTCTTTATAGGGATAACTATGTGTTTGTTATCAAGTCTTAAACTTGTCCATCATGATTAAAAAAAGACTCCCCTGATTCTACCAAGTTGCTTTGTCCTTGGTAGGTCTATTTTTGACTACTTCTTGTATCACAATTGCTTGATCTAAACCTTTGTGCTTATACACGAATGTTGAATTCCTCAAACTGAGATTTTTGATTAAACTATCCTTCAAATCTATCAGGAAACTAGATTTTCTATCATAAAACAATTTAGGCTATGTCTTAGAACTTGAATTTTTATCTCAAAAATTGTGTCAAAGTATTGAACTTTGGATTTATCCAGTGTGAAATTTCACATTTTAGAGCACTTTCTTGTTCGAGATTTCATTCTTTCTCATGAATTTTGGTATTCTCTCACATGGCCTAGTACTTTATCACGCAAACTAGTATCAAGATTTCAAAAATAGAGACTAAATTCCCATTGATTGGTAATTTTTCTGTCTAATCTTCTTTTTGTTTGAGGTCTGTTTATCTATTTCCTATCGCTCACTATCAGAAAGTGAGTGTATTGAGCTGAGAATCAATTGATCATTGCTTTGACTTGTTGTCTCTCTTTTGTTTACCTAATCTCTTTATGCTTTTGTACCTCACGTTGTGGTAGTCTTACCTCAGCTATTCTAGCCACTCTCTTGATGACTCGTACCAAGTCCATCTCGCATCTTGGCTATTCTAGCCACTTACCTCCTTCTCACTATCTTAGAGACAAAGTCTTAGCATTATCTTGAGTCTTCTCTCATTGCATCTTCATCTATGAATATCATGACTATAAGTGGAAAAACTTTCCCCATTTAGAATACTGGTCGAGGTAGAGGTAAACCTATCATGAAATCTAAGCATTCTAAGGGATCCTCAAACTCCTCTTCATTGATTACATTAAAAGTCAGCCCATCATAACCATCACCTCTGGTGTTCCAAGAGTGTTTTAATTCATTGTTTGAAATGCAACATGGTTTCTCATTTCAAGAACAAGACAACTCATTCTTCCAAAGGAACTCATTGTTTCACAGCGTTGGAAGACCACTTCCTTGGACTGCTCCTATTATTTAACCTATTGATACTACTAATGATATCTTCTAATCTAATGCTATTGATCCTTTTGATCCTATTAGATCTTGAAAGGTTACCTTCGCTACACCTTTTTGGCATCAACAATATCATTTTACTGAAGCCTCATGCGCTATGCAATGCCATAGTGATAAGATGGGAGATTCATTTGATTTCCAATCAGTCAAATACAACCAAACTCATGACCAATCTCAGAACAACCAATATTATGGTTAATCTTCTAATGACCAACGTCATGCGCAACCCTAAAATGAGCAATATCATGGTCAATCCCAACATGACCAAAATCAGTCCCACAATGATGATCAATCTCAAAACAAAACTCAAGGTGATTGACAACCATATATCTATCGTGCTACTCCATTCGACCAAAACCAAGATGATCAACAAGAAGATCAAATTTCAAGCATTTATGAGATCCTTGGCAATGACGATGATGTCAAGATAACTTAGAATGATGTGGCTACCGCTAAAGCCAATAAGATTCTTATCAAAATGATGGAGATTCTCCTTCTAGAGGAAAAGGAGAAGTACTTTCTTGAGTTAGCACAATGAGGGGCCAAGTTACCCCCAAATTTTCAAGTTGAAACAATTGTAGCTAAGGAAGAAGAGATTAAAACCACTAAGCTAAAAAAGATGATTAAGAGTATGCAAGATTAGATTAGCCAGCTTGCAAAGGAAAAGGATAAGCCCACACAAAAATTCAAAATGGATAGCATATGCCCTTTTGTGTTTGACAAAAATTTTCATATGCCTCCTTTTCCCAAGGGAGTAGAGCTACCTAAATATGACAAGTACATAGGTACAACTAATCCCCAATACCATCTAATGGAATTTGGTGCTTTTTCCATAGAATTTATGCACAATCAGACCTATCTTATGCGACTCTTTCCCCGTAGCTTGGGTGGGCTAGCTATGGAATGGTTCTGTTGATTACTCCCTGGCCTTAAGACCTTTGATGAGACCACTAATCTATTTCTCCAACCTTATTCACACAAAATTCAACACCCTGTTAATATCTGTGATCTATGTAATCTGAAACACCGACTGGAGGAACTTTTCTTGTCCTTTCTCCAAAGGTGGAGACATTTTTTCATGAAGTATCCTCGCAAATTACCTGAGTCAAAGAAACTTGACATCTTTTTGGGCAATCTTATCCCAGATTTTGGATATCAGGTACAACTACAAGGTCCTTTGACTTTTGACAATATGATTAAGCAAGGTGTGAGAATAGAGGCCTTTATGGTTAAGAAAGGAGAACTAACTTTGAATAAGGACAACAAACAAGGGTTCTCCTCCAACAAAGATAAAGGGAAGGTTGTCAACAAAAATAGAGATGTTGTGAATGATGGAATGGTTGATAATGTATCCATAAAGCCTTCAAAATCTATTTTTAATCTTACCTCCAATATACAAGTGGCTAAGGCTATTGAGAAGACCACATTGAACAATCAACAAACCTCAAGATTTTCCAAGAAAAAACCTTGGGATTCTTGACCCAAGCATGATTCACCTCTTTGGGGGAGCCCCTTGATGTGGTCTATAAAACTCTTGTACAAAATTAGATCCTTGTTCCTTTGGAAAAATGTCTCTATGACCCACAACCACATCCTCATTTTTGGAATGTGTTGGCTTTTAAACTTGTTCCCACATAGTGTTAGGTTTACACTATGATTGACAAACTAGTTAGTCTCCACTCCAAAGTCTAGCAGGGAAAAAGGGCCAATTAATGGGGACAAAGAGCGTCCTCCTTCTTCTTTGAGCTCCACATCACTCAGGTGGGTATTTCCTTATCTTCAAACTCATGACTCTTCTTGATAAACAAAAGGCTTGCAGATAGATTATCGTGGAATAGTTTTCAGACTCCTTTAGGTACCCTGTACCCCAATGAGATCAAACCTTATGCAATAACCTATTTTCATAGAATAAGTCTAAAACCTAGAAACCTACTCTAACAACAACCAACATGAAAGGGAAAGGTAGTTCATTTGAATGATTTGATGTTGGGTTGAAAGGACCCCTGAGATACCCTAAGTCTCTTATAGACTAGTGCCTTATCCAATGGGCAACATAGTCAAATACATCATTGCAGCAAAGAGCTATGAAACAAGAAGATAATACATTGTAATATGTTGATGCCTTACATCAATCATACACCATTAATAAGACCTCACTTCAACTATCCACCTATGTACCCATATGTGCTATCACCTATTCAAAGGATTTTAACCCTCCCCTTAGAAGAGACCTATAAACAAGAAATACATTAATCAACATCTACTGAAAGACAAGCATGAGATACCCTTGATACCCCAGCTCATACACATCTAAAAAATAATCTTGAGCTCATTTATCTTTGCTAAGACAACTCTATTGTAGACACATAGGAAATGCAAATAGAAAGATTAAACATCCTTGATGTTGTAATCAACAAGTTCAGGATTCAAATGGAGACAGTCTAATAATAGTACAAATATACTAAATTCTTATACATATAACAAATTTTTACAACTTATATTATCTTCTCCAAAACCAAAAAGGAAAGAGGGAACACCTATTAGAAAGAAAAGATCCCCAAGATAACTGAGAGAGGGGGGGTGAATCAGTTATCTGATACTTAATCAATTTAATTCCTTTTTCATTAATTAACAATATAACCAATGTAATAATCAACCATATGAAAACAATCATACACAATTTTCACAATGACACGAGATATGTTCTCGAGGAAACCCAATCAAGGGAAAACCCCGTGTGGGAATGATGCCCACAAAATGATGTACTAATATGAAAGTTCCTTGTTAGAGGATGGACCCTGTTAGGAGTCTTATGAAATACATTCAGTACATATAAATCCCTATTAGGAGATTTTGAATCCCTGTTAAAAGATTCTAACCCAGTTAAGAGTCTAAAGAACAAAAGAAGACAGATGGACCCACTGCCCAAACAGCTTCAAGGCAAGATCTATGAACTTACTGTCCAACAGACCTTAAGATTATTCATCAAAATGATATGGAGAAAAATACCTTCAACTTACTATGCCAAAACTACACTCATAACATCACAATACCTCAAACTCTGATCTCTGAACTCACAAATCATCAAACACTACTATACTGACCCTTTTCTTCACTTCATGCCTAGATCCGCAACTTTCTCATCAAATTCACTTATCATCGTATATCCTTTTTCATATCTATGCATACAGTAATGAAAAATAATCCTCCTTATATACCACACTCAAATAATTACAAATGAGTCGGTCCTCAAATACAAAATAATAGTTCTCACATGTTACATAAAAAATTACATAAAACTGTCAGCTTCCAGGTGCTATAACTTTCTCAAAACTTATCTAAACTTTATGCTCTCTTAACTTAAGTATCCTCATACTCTCTAGATGCTTCATCTAAATCTGCAAACCAAAATATCATCCCAGTAAAAAGATATAGTCAATTTACCAAAACTACTCTTCAGGAACACTATTCTGATATACTGTCTTCACCAAAAAAACTTGTAACTAATTCATATGAACTCAAATCTTTATGTGCTATTAACCATAGCTCAAATACATCCTAAAGATAATATATTCAATTTTGAAAAGTCTGATTCCATCAGAATAATTACTTACAAAAATATCTTCCATCAGGTACTTTGTCTGCCTGTTTGTCACTGAACTTCACTAAATCACCTTTATCTCTCAATCCACAAAAGATAAAGACTTGCACTATTAACTAAAGATAAATATCAGCATGTTCTATCTTCCATTAATTCCACATAAGCCAATCTTCAATATAAAATTTTTTATGATCAAAACAGTCCTCTATTTCCCTGTCAATTCACTGAAATATCACTGTGTTGACATCAATGACAATCTAGTCATGAATGCAACACTCCACTGCTATAGAATGATCACAAAAATATCCAAACAATATCTCAATGCATCAAAAAATCTTCATGTGCTCATCTTGCATTCAATCCTAACAATCTCCCCAATTGGCATTGATGGCAACACAGATGAAAAACATCCAATGTTCCAAAAATCCAACAACACCAATTGAATTTCTCAAATCTTGCTTTGTTTTCCTATTAATCTCTCATATATACAATGATACTTTCCCTTAAAGACATCAAACAATATGAATCTCTCCCCCATAACATATGCTACATTACTATGATGTTTTTCATGAATCTCTCCCCCATTGACATCAATGACAATGTCAAACAATAGCTCAATGTCAATAGACACTACTTTGAAAAATATATGCACTAGAGTCCTCAATGACTCAGCTCAAACACAAATACTCCCCCATTCAGGAAGTACCATCATCCGGTCCAGAAAAGAATAGATACATAAACTAGTAGATGGATTCAATTCTCTGCATCTTCTACTCAATAGAAGGTTGGGGAATGACCCCAAGCATACCTCTCAAATACTCAAAAGTATCCTTCGGCAATGGTTTAGTAAATATGTCTTCTATCTGCTCATGGATACTGATGTACTCAAGTCTGATTTCTTTCTTCTCAACTTTCTCTCTCACAACATGATACTTGATCTCTATGTGTTTTATCTTTGAATGTAATACTGGATCTTTTGACAAACTGACTGTACTTGTATTATCACAATGTATGATAATAGGTCTTTCAAACTTTATCCCAATGTCCTTCAACATCTACTTCATCCAAATAATCTAATTACAATTGTTTTCTGCTGCAACATACTCTGCCTCTACTGTACTTTGTGAAATACAGTTTTGCTTTTTTCTTAGCCATGAAACCAATCTTCCTCCAAGAAAAAATGCTTCACCACTGGTGTTTTTCTTATCATCAACACTACCTCCCCAATCTGTATCAGTGTATGTGCATAATGTAAAATCATTAGAATTTTCATACCACAGTCCATAATTCATTATTCCTCTCAAATATCTTAGAATTCTCTTAGCTGCTGCAAAATGTGTATCTTTAGGTGCTACTTGAAATCTTGCTACTATCCCAACTGAATGTGCTATATCTATTCTAGTATGTGTCAAGTACTGCAATCCTCCAATCATAGATCTATACTTCTTATGTTCAACATCCGCTGACTCATCTTTGCTAGATAATTTAAGTCCAATCACCATAGGTGTTCCAACTAGTTTACAATCTTCCATTCCAAATATATTCAACAAATCATTCAGCTACTTAGCTTGACTAATAAATATACCATCTTTGCTTTGTGTTATCTGCAATCCCAAAAAGTATTTCATTTCTCCAATCATACTCATCTCAAATTCTGTCTTCATTTCTTCTGCAAATTTGTCACTGGCTTCATCTTCTCCTCCAAAGATAATATCATCAAAAAATATTACCACAATCAACAATCCATTCTCAATTTCTTTTATGTACAAGTTACTATCTGCTGTCCCTTTCACAAATCCCAATTTCAGTAAATACTTGTCCAATCTTGCATACCAAGTCCTAGGTGCTTTCTTTAAACGATACAATGCTTTCTTAAGTTTACATACCATGTCTCCTTCATGAGTTAAAGGAAAAACATCAGGTTGCTCAATGTAGACTTCTTCTTCCAACTCACCATTAAAAAATGCTGACTTAACATCCATTTGATATACTCTGAATTTCTTATATGCTGCATAAGCCAAAAACATTCTCACTGCTTCAAGTCTGGCCACAAGAGAAAAAGTTTCTTCATAGTCTATTCCTTCTGATTGTGAATATCCCTTACATAATAATCTTACTTTGTTTCTGATCACTTGTCCTTGTTCATTTACCTTATTTCTGAATACCCATTTAGTTCCAATCACATTCTTGTCCTTAGGTCTAGGAACCAATTCCCATGTTTTGTTTTTCTCAATCTGATCTAATTCTTCTCTCATAGCTTTAGTCCAACATTCATCTTTACATGCTTCATTTGTAGTTTTAGGTTCAAATTGTGAAATCAAACATAAAAGTACCTTATTCCAAGTAAGAACTCCTCTGTCTAAGCTTCCAATTATCTATTTAGGTGGATGATTCTTTGTTGTGTACCTATTAGGTGTCAAAGTTTCTCCTCTTGTAGTTACTCCTCTTGTAGTTTCTCCTCTTGTAGTTTCTTCTCTTGTAGTTTCTCCTCTTTTAGTTTCAACTCTTGTTTCATTCGTAGATTCTTTTCTGCTCTGATCACTGCCATCTTCAATATTTTCATTTGTCAATTCACTATTAGTCTCATAAAAATGTTCAGAAGTTTCATTGTTAGATTGAGTAAAAGTTTCTCCATCAGGTTCATAATCAAGCATTCTTTCTTGAATTCTGAATTTCTCATCAACTCTAACATTTTCACTTTCAATAATAGACTTAGTTCTCTTGTTATAACATCTATATGCTTTAATTTTCAGAGAATAACTGAGAAAAATTCCTTCATCACTTCTAGGGTCAAACTTTCCTATATCATCATCTCTTTTAATATAACATCTGTTACCAAAATTTTTGAAATACTTAACTGTTGGTGTATGCCCAAACCATAATTCATAAGGTGTCTTTTCTGTCCCTGATCTGATCTGTACTTTGTTCATTGTGTAAAGTGTTTTATTCACTGCTTCTCTCCAAAATATCTTGGCCAAATTACTTTCAAACAACATTGCTCTTGATGCTTCAGTTACTGATCTGTTCCTTCTTTCTGCAATTCCATTTTGTTCAGGTGTTCTAGGTGCTGAGAACTGTCTCTTAATGCCATTCATCTCACAAAAATTATCAAATTCTTTAGATGTAAATTCACCTCCTCTATCTGATCTCAAACATTTAATTCTCATTCTTGATTCAGTCTCA
Organism: Chamaecyparis obtusa; assembly: GCA_027943335.1. NCBI lineage: Eukaryota > Viridiplantae > Streptophyta > Pinopsida > Cupressales > Cupressaceae > Chamaecyparis > Chamaecyparis obtusa. Next base: position 247,293 of record BSBK01004739.1, read on the forward strand.
AGTTTATTCTTAACAATCTTAAACTTATCAAATGCCTCAGACTTTTCTTTCAAAAATGCAACCCACATCATTCTTGTAAAGTCATTAACAAAAATCATAAATTACCTTTTACCCTGAAATCCTCTAGTTCTTGTAGGTCCACTCAAATCTGTATGAATGATCTCCAACTTCTCAGTAGATGCAAACTTCTTGCTTGGAAATGAACTTCTTTTCTATTTTGCCATCACAAATTCTTTGCAAATCATGTTAGTAGCCTTCATAATCTTTGGTAAATCTCTAACTGCAAATGTAGTACTCACCTTCACAATGTTATCAAAATTTATAAGACAAAACCTTCTATGCCATAACCAATTGTCATCAATTTTAGTCATCAAACATGTTATTTCAGTAAAATTAAACTGAAATACATTACCTCTGGTTCTAGATCCTTTTCCAATCAGATTTCCATCCTTATCTTTAATAACACAAGAGCTTTCAATAAAAGAAACTTCATAAACTTTATCAACTAGTTGTCCAACACTCAACAGATTATGCTCTAATCCATCAACAAAGTAAACATCATCAGTGTTAGTCTTTCCATCAAGAGTAATAGATCCTATACCTTTGATTAAGCAAGGTTCATTATTACCAACTCTGGCTACTCCTCCATCATAATTGCTATATTTTATGAACTTTCCTTTGTCACCTGTCATGTGATGCGAACATCCACTGTCTATAATCCAATCTGATATCTTTTCTACTTGTGAAACTAGGGCTTTTTCTTCTACAACTTTTGATTCAGTAATTTCTTCCTTTATAGCCACAAATCCTATGTCATCACTATCATTATCACTATCACTCAAATGTCTTTCAATTCCTGCTTCAATTTCTTCATCATTAACATAGTAACATTTATCAGGTCTTCTAAATTTTTTTCTATATTTCTTAACTCTCTTAGGACATTTAGATGCATAATGACCATATTCTTGACAAGTCCAGCATTTAAATATTTTCTTACCTTCCGGTTCTCTTTTCATGAGTAGTGCAATACCTTCTTAAATCTTCTTATCTTCTTCAGATCTGATTCTGCTGCTACTTGCATAGTCTCCGCCCATGCTTGTACTTCTTGACAATGTAGGTTTGATACTCAGAGCACTGAATTCTATCTCCATTCTAGGTAATTCTCCTGACATTTTCAAACTCATTTATGCTACTTCCAATCTTCCAAGAAGGGTTTCTTTTGAAAAGTTCGGTGTGCAAGGTATCACTTGTTCAATCATTTGTGTTGTCTATTTGAATACTGGTGTCAATGTTCTCAAAATCTTCCATATCACTTCATGCTCTGTCTTTGTTCCTCCACAAGACTTAATTCCTGTAAAAATCTTAGATACTCTTCCCATATAGCTTCTAATTGATTCATCTTCTAAAATTCTTATATCTTCAAATGCACAAATCCAATTATGCAATCTAGCTTGCTTTGCATGTTCCTCACCTTCAAAAGTACTATGTAAAGCTTTCCAAATATCATGAGATTTAGGTAGATCTTTTACCTGACCATATTCATTTTCTGGTAGGGCTGACAAAAGTGCTTCCTTTGCAAGTATGTTACACATAAATATGTCTCTTTCCTCATTTGAAAAACTTTCAAGCCTTTCTTCGCTAATGACTTCCTTCTCTTTGCTTGTAATCAACCAATAACCTGGTCCTAAACACAAGAGATGTACCTTCATCTTCTGCTTCCATCTATCAAAATTTATTCCATCAAACTTAGGGCTTTCTTTCCTGAAATTTTCCATAGATCTCCTTAAGTTGTTAAACTTTTCCTTCAAGAACCTACCGCTCTGATACCAATTGTTAGAAAGAAAAGATCCCCAAGATAACTGAGAGGGGGGGGGGTGAATCGGTTATCTAATACTTAATCAATTTAATTCCTTTTTTAGTAATTAACAATATAACCAATCCAATAATCAACCATATTAAAACAATCATACACAATTTGCACAATGGCACAAGATATGTTCTCGAGGAAACCCAATCAAGGGAAAACCCCATGTGGGAATGATGCCCAAAAAATGCTGTACTAATATGAAAGTTGCTTGTTAGAGGATGGACCCTGTTAGGAGTCTTATGAAATACATTCAGTACATATAAATCCCTGTTAGGAGATTTTGAATCCCTGTTAAAAGATTCTGACACGGTTAAGAGTCTAAAGAACAAAAAGAAGACATATGGACCCACTCCCCAAACAGCTTCAAGGCAAGATCTCTAAACTTACTGTCCAATAGACCTTAAGATTATTCATCAGAATAATATGGAGAAAAATACCTTCAAATTTCTATGCCAAAACTACACTCATAACATCACAATACCTCAAACTCTGATCTCTGCACTCACAAATGATCAAACACTGCTATACTGACCCTTTTCTTCACTTCATGCCTAGATCCACAACTTTCTCATCAAATTCAATTATCATCATATATCATTTTTCATATCCATGCATACAATAATGAAAAACAATCCTCCTTATATACCACACTCAAATAATTACAAATGAGTCGGTCCTCAAATACAAAATAATAGTTCTCACACGTTACATAAAACTGTCAGCTTCCAGGTGCTATAACTTTCTCAAAACTTATCCAAAATTTATGCACTCTTAAATGAAGTATCCTCATACTCTCTAGATGCTTCATCTAACTCCATAAATGAAAATATCATGACAGTAAAAAGATATAGTCAATTTACCAAAACTGCTCTTCAAGAACACTATTCTGATATACTGTCTTCACCAAAAAAACTTGTAACTAATTCATATGAACTCCAATATTTATGCAATATTAAACATAGCTCAATTACATCCTAAAGATAATATATTCAATTCCAAAAAGTCTGATTCCATCAGAATAATTACTTACAAAAATATCTTCCATCAGGTACTCTGTCTGCCTGTCTGTCACTGAACTTCACTAAATCAGCTTTATCTCTCAATCCACAATAGATAAAGACTTGCACTACTAACTAAAGATAAATATCATCATGTTCTATCTTCTATTAACTATGCATAATCCAATCTTCAATATAAAATTATTTATGATCAAAACAGTCCTCTGTTTCCCTGTCAATTCACTGAAATATCACTATGTTGACATCAATGACAATCCAGTCATGAATGCAACACTCCACTGCTATAGAATGATCACAAACATATCCAAAAAATATCTCAATGCATCACAAACTATTCATGCACTCATCTTGCATTCATTCCTAACAACACCCTATATGCAGAGAAGAAGGAAAATATCTATAGGAAAAGAACCCTTCATGGAACTAGCTCTGGAAGAAAACTCAAACAAAACTCAAACCCTTCAAAAATCAAAATTGCTACAATATATACCACTAGTCATCTTAGAATCTTTAAAAAAAATCAGGATGCAACAAGCTACAAATGACTAGGGTAAAGGTTAGGGTTTTCACCCGCCAGACCAACTAAATTCAATTAGAATTTAATACAGGGGAGAAAATAAAGCAACTTGGAGAAAATAGATCCTAGAATGATCTTCCTTTATGAGAAATCTCTAAGAATAGTGTACCAAAGATAATGAATTCATTAAGTTTATCAATCTAATCAACCACCTCCAACATGCCTTGAGCAACCTTTACCCACTTTCCCATGGTACAAACCCTCTGCAAACAATTATCAATCCTTCTAGACCACACTCCAAAAATTGGTGAGATCATTCCTACCAAACCTAGCTGCTAAAACATTAAAAATCAGTCCTTTTGTCATTGAAAACCCTTTAAATATTTTAATTTCTTGAAGAAATAGCTAATCGGTAAGTTTAAAATGCGGTCGTAGATCTCATCCTTTCCCGGAAGATTGGGTGGTTTTCATTAATCTCCGTAATAGTCAAAATGCCATTTTGAAAAGTCTTTCAACATATCACCAAACTATTAGCCAATTAGAAATGAGCATGTGAGCACCACGTAGCATCATGGACCCACCTTGACTTTTCTTTACCTTTGTATCGGATGACAGGTGCATGATCGTGAGGGGAAAGAATATTCCTCATGATCAAGCTCCCATCGTTGATCCTTCTGAAAATTGTCAGACCATTGACTTTAGTAGAGAGATAGTACCACTAACAACTACCATGTCAAAACCCTATCAACCAATGAAAAGCCTCCATCTCTGCAACACCTAGCACTGGACCCATTGACACCATCCCTAGTCAGATTCAAAATCAATGGATGTCACATGATCTCATGGGGTAGGAATATTCCATGAGATCATGCACCAGGCATATATCTAAAGACCTTTAATGTAGGACCCACTAAAAAGATCCACATCACAATCCACCTCGGCCAATAAAAAGCTACCAAGTCAGGATGACTGAGCAAACAAGGACCCACCATGCACAGGCTACAATATGATGGAAGATTGGGCAGTTATCACATGATCTCAAGGGGAAGGAAAATTCCATGAGATCATGTGCCTGCTATTAGATTGAAAGTAACTATGATGCTGGGCACTGCTGACCATGCGAACATGTGACCAAAGGGAATGAAACCGCTAGTGGAGTCACAAAATGTTAATGGTCAAACCACCAAGAAGCATGCAAACTAGTGACTGACTGGAAAAGTAAAGCGCATGTGCATTTTTTAATCACTTAAGTGGCCTAAAAAGGTAATGAAGAAATATAATAGGGCCATAATAAAAAGGTTTTTTCACTAACGACTAGATATTTGAAAATTTGAACTTAGGGTTTAAGGGCAGAGACCTAGAAAACACTTGTAGAGACCAGAGAAAATCTACAGAGCCATAAAATTTTTATAGGTGCTAACAGAATGACAACACATATTGTGACTATCACCAAAACATTGGTCATAAGACTTCTACTTGTCTTCAGCTAAAACATAAGGTTCAAGATTTAATTGACAACTTCAACATTGTTGTAGACAACCACAACAAGAATGTGAATCATCAGGCATTTAAGGATCCCTTCCCTCCTCATGATAAGGGTGAATCCTCCAAAGCTAATAATACTAATGCCAAAGTAAACTACACTTACAATGCTAATGATAATGTCATCAACATGATCGAGTCGGTTGAGTCTAAGTATTACGATGTGATTACTTTCAAGGGGAGGAAAAATGCTCCTAAATCTAAGACACCTTTTATCTTGTGAAGTTTCACGTCTCATTCATCTAAATCTGAAGAACCTCAGGATTGTGCCAATGTTGTTACTCAATCACATGGAAGAGTTGTGTTGAAAGGTCCTAATCCTCCTGTATCTACTTTGAAACAAACTATAGATAAGACTACTGCTCGTCCTATTAACAAAGCCTCAAAATTTGCCCCTATGCCCAACACTACTATTTATAGCATCTTGGATCAAGTCCAACCAACCAACACTCAGATTTCCATTTTTGAGTTGTTGAAGATCTTTCCTGCTCATAGGCAGATTCTGGATAAAGCCCTTGCTAAGGAAAATGTTCCCAAAGATCTTGATCTTGACCAGTTCCAATCTATGGTGGGTCATTTGACCTCACCCCATTACTTATCTTTTTTTGAAGAAGATGATCAGTATCTAAGTCACCCACATAATGTGCCTTTGCATATAGAGGTCATGATAGGCCAAAAGTGCATCCATCAAGTGCCCATTGACAATGGTGCTAGTCTCAACATCTGCTTTGCTAAATTGCTTACCTAGCTAGGATATGATGAGGATTGCATAGAATCTCACAAAAAAATTACCATCAAAGCTTATGATGAAGAAGAATGAAAATCCAAAGGCTTAGTTGTGCTTCCTATCCATGTAGGACCTGTTGAGAGAGATGTTACTTTTCAAGTTCTAGATATCCCGCTTGCTTACCACATATTGTTGGATATATCTTGGATTCACAAGATGCAGGTTGTTCCATCTACCTATCACCAATGCATCAAGTTTCCATTCCATGGAGCAGAAGTCACCGTGCCTGCTAATATAAACTTCTCTTGCAATACACTTACATAGTCTACTGACAATTTTGTGCTAGCTAATAGAGAATCCACTGAGCTCTATGATGCTAGACTGAAGGAAATGGAAAAGACCCTAAAGATTAAGGATATAGGAATGGGAGGATACTAAATTGAGCCTATGTTGTCACTAGCCACTCTACCTCTATCTCCACATTCCTACGAGAGACCCTCTAAGGAAAACATACCTTCTACTAGTGCTCCCCAAATAGTCTATGATGGTGCCTTTGTCAAGGCCTCAATATCACTAGAAGATGAAGATGAGGAAACAGCTATCAAGGCTTGGATCTACAAAGGAAAAGACACCTCTAAAGAAACTACTCCACCTCCAGACTTAGAGCAAGAGCCATATAACAAATCTTTCAATATCATGAAACACTTCGGCTACAAGGGAAGTGGTCCTATAGGAATGAATGACAATGGTTTGCTGAAACCCATTGAAGCTACAGGTCACCACATGAAGGATACTACTATCTTAGGGTTCAAAAAGATTCCATTTCATCTAGGGATAAAAAATTTTATGCTAAAAATTGAGCCAGAACCTAAACTAGAATTTGAAGATACTACTCCAGGGGTAAAACCAAAGGCCAGCTCTGATGAAGACATCTTTCTGTATCCCATACCTCTGGATTTTGCAGCACTTTTCATAGAATAGGATTATCCTATCATACCAATCCATCTAGTAGAGACTGATAGAAAATTAGAGGACACTGATTCAGTACAATGACTAACGTATGATGAATGGAGATAAATACAAAATGAAAATCCTAGTTTTCAAGGTGAACGATACATACTGCCACACTTTCAGAAATGATTTGAACAAGATGAAATTTAGAAAACTGTAAATGCCACAAGAAATGAAGATGAATCTGATGATGCTATCAGTGCTAATGGGATCCCCACATCAAGTACTGACTCACATGAGTATGATTTTGACCCTTTGTATGATGCTATTTTTGATAACGATATAGATGTTGTTCATGTATATGAAAACCTTCTCAAAATAGGTGAAGGGTCTAGTGGTAGGACACATGAATTAGATGTCATTGGTGTTAAATTTTCCTCAACTTCCAATGTTGGGTCTCATATAGGGATTCAAACACTCCTTTGGATGAAATCTCTCTAGGTCTTGACTTGCTCATCTGAGCATTTGATGGTTATACTGTGAATGCAATTGAACCAGTCACTACTTCCCTCTCACTCAAAAATCCCAAGCTGATTACAGGAACTACTCCTCCTCATCCAATGAAGTCCTAATGTTCCAAAATGATTACGCTCTAGCCGAATACCTCCATTCTATTGAACCTATAATGTCTTCCACCAACGAAAGTAGTATCAGCATGATAGAAGAAAATATCAAGTATCTTAGTCATAAAATTAAAAGAAGAAAAACTAGATGCTCTGATGGTGAAAACCACATTGTGGCAGTATCAGAGCTAAAAATAGTAAAAATAAAAGATGTACACAAGGATGAAAACCTCTCTAAGGCACCTGAAGGTGAGATACTTGATACACTCCTGAGCCATTTTCAGGAGAGATCATCAGTGTTAATTGAACCTACACAACTAGTGAACTTGGGTACTGAGGCTACTCCATAAATTATTCATCTAGCACAATGATTATCTACAGAGGAAAAAGAAGAGTTCACTAAATTATTTCAAAGAAAGAAGATTAACTTTGCATGGACTTACTCTGATATTCTTGGATTGGATGCCAATCTAATCATGCATCATCTATCTATTGCACAAAGTGTAAATCCTGTAAAACAAAAGCTTCGAAAGATGCACCCACATGTGGCACTTTTGGTCAAAGCTAAATTGGAGAAACTCCTCAAGGATAGTTGTATCAGGGTCATTGACTATGCAGAGTGGATCTCTAATATTGTCCTAGTTACAAAACATGACAAGTCTATTAGGGTCTACACATATTTTAGAGATTTGAACAAAGCTTGTCTCAAGGATGATTTTCCACTACCCAACATTGACATGATAGTGGATATGACAAGAGGTTATGAGATGTATTCTTTAATGGATGGCTTCTCTGGCTATAATCAAATAAAAATTGCATTGAAAGATCAAGAAAAGAGTACATCCATGTGTGCTTGGGGCACTTTTTGTTGGAACGTCATGCCCTTTAGCCTTAAGAATGCCAGAGTGACCTATCAGAGGGCTGTTACAACAATTTTCCATGATATGATGCATAAGACAATGGAGGATTATGTAGATGAAACTCTAGCTAAGATTCTACAAAGAAAGACACATTCAGAAGATCTAGGTCCCATACTAGATTGAATGGAGCAGTTCAGTCTAAGACTCAATCCAAAGAAGTGTGCATTTGGTGTCACTTATGGTAAACAATTGGGCTATATTATATCAGCTAAAGGCATAGAATTTGATCTTGAAAAGATTCAAGCTATTATGGAAATGCATCCTCCAAAGAATATCAGCCAAATGAGAGGACTTTAGGGAAGGCTACAATCTATTTGGTGCTTCATGTCATAGTTGGCTGACAAATCACAACCATTTACTATGACTTTGCATAAGGGTGTGACCTATGAATGGAATGAAGAATGTGACAGAGGGCTCACTCAAATTAAATAGTATCTTGCAAATCTTCCTATATTGATGCCTCCTATTCATGGGAAGCCACTCATACTCTATCTTAGCTACCAACACATCTTTGGGTGCACTCCTAGCTCAAGAGGTTCAAAATAACAAGGAAAGGGCTATATACTATAACAGTAGAACTCTGGTCTCTTATGAAATGAACTATTCTGTTATTGAAAAAGCTTGTCTAGCAGTAGTGTTCACTTCACAAAATTTACAACATTACATGTTGGCTCACACCATAAGGATTATTGCAAAAATTGATCAATTAAAATACTTTCTCAGAAAAGCTTCCCTCATGGGTAGGTTAGCTAAATGGGTCATGATACTCAGTGAGTTTGACATTGAGTATGCAGAAAGAAAAGCTATCAAAGGACAAGAAATTGTTGATCAGTTGGTGGAAGCTCCTCTAAAAGATCATCAACCGCTAAATATTGAATTCCTAGATGAATCCATCGTCCTCCTCATACATCAGAGTTGGAGCATGTTCTTTGATGGATCATTCACTCAACAAGGATCAGGTGCATGCATATTATTCATAACACCTCAAAGATATTCACTTGAAAAAGATTATAAAATGTTGTTTCCCCGCACAAACAACATCACTGAATATGAAGCTCTCATCAAAAGTATGAAGATAGCCATTGAATGGTGTGTGGATGAGCTCAAGGTTTTTGGAGACTCTTAGTTGATCATTAATCAACTCAATGATGTCTACCAAAGAAAAGATGACAAGCTAGTGCCTTATAAAAGAATGGTAGATGATCTCAAATAGTATTTTGCACACATTTCTTTCCAACAAATTCCAAGGGCAGATAATAAAGCATTCGATGATTTGGCCACTCTTGCCTCAATGTTACAAATGCCAGAAAATGATTTTAGACATGAGATCCTGGTGGAAACATTACACTACCCTACCTATGACATTCCTAAATCTAGGATGATTTGTTTAGTCATTGGACATGATTCATCCTGCTACCACCATATATATTCCTATCTTCATGACCAGATCATCCCAGACACCTATACCCAGAATGAAAAGCATCACCTCATTCATAATGCTTCATGGTATGTCATCATAGAAAATGACTTGTATAGATGGGGTCTAGACAGTACCCTCCTTAGCTGTCTAGAACCTAATGAGTCCAAACATGTGTTGGCTAAGGTACATGAAGGTATCTATGGGTCTAATTCAAGTGGTCTAACATTAGCTCGTAAACTTATTAGAGCTGGTTAATACTGGCTTGATATGGAGAAAGAGGCTATTCAATATGCCAAGACTTGTAAATAGTGTCAATTTCATGGAAATCTGATCCATGCTCCTACTAAAGAACTTATTCCTTTCATCAGCTTCTGGCCATTTCAGCAATGGGCCTTTAACTTGGTGGGTCGAATACATCCATCTTCCTCCAAAGGACACAAGTTCATCATCACCGCTATAGTCTATTTCACTAAATGGGTTGAGGCAATCCCTTTGGCTATATCTGATGGCAAGTCCGTGGCTATGTTTATACTAAACTATATCATCTGTAGGTATGGTGTGCCTTCATCAATTATCACTGATAATGGGGGACAATTCAAGAACAAGGATTCAATAGACTTATGTGCCAAGTTCAAAATCATTCAGCATTGGTCATCTATATATTATCCCTAGGGTAATGGACAAGTAGAAGCTTCTAACAAAACTATCCTCAAGATATTGCATAGAACAGTTCACAAATCTGGTAGAGATTGGCATCTCTAGATTAATCCATCTTTATGGGCCTATAGAAAAAGTATCCAAACTCAAATAGGGGCTACACCCTTCACCTTATCATATGGCATAGATGTTGTATTGCCAATTGAGGTTGAGATTCCTACCTTGCAAGTCTCTCTAAAGAACCTCATCACTAATGAAGAAAATAGAATATCCCAGCTACAAGAGCTAGAACTACTGGATGAACGTCAGAGAGTGGCGTTTGATCATTTTTAAGCATACTAGAAGAGAATGTCCAAGGCCTACAATAAGAAATTCAAACAAAGAGAATTCCAAGTGGGTGATCTCATCCTGAGAGAAAACCCTAAAAATTAGCAACAACAGGTCCAGAAAGGAAAATTTGAACCAAACTGGCTTGGTCCATACATTATTACTGTAGCATTTGGATATGGTGCTTATCGACTCTCCACCACTGAAGGAGAGCAACACAAAGAGCCGATCAACTATCTTCATCTAAAGAAGTTTTACAACTGAGACATTCTCTGTGTGCTCTTGTATATACTTATTGATCCTAAAAAAATCCTAAAAATGATATATTGTCAAAAAATCCTAAAAATGGCAAAATGTCCTGAGAAAATGATCATCTTAGTGAAAACTTGGAAAACAAGTGCTTAGATGTATCTATTATCTTGGTGAAAACCTGGTAAACAGGCATGTTGACAATACCAAAAAAAAAGTAGAAAATTTGGAAAAATACAAAAAAATGAAATATTCAAAAAAAGAAAAAAAAAGAGAAAAGTACAAAAAAATTGAAAAAGAAGAAAATGTGTCATTGATGAAAACCTGGTAAACAGGCATCATGGTAGCAAAAATAGAATCTTTGCCACCAAGATGGTGAAAACCTGGTAAATAGGCACCTCTTGTTCCCTAAAGTTGTATATCATCTCAACACCATTTGGCTCTATGTAGTTGCTTCTTTCTTTCCTACTTTATAGCTTTAGCTTCCTTGCATTTCAGCTCTAGTTTTCTTTCCTTGCTTCCTTCTTTAGTTTGTTTCCTACTCATGCATTTAGCTTCAATTATCTTTGAGTTGTTTTTCTTAACTCTTAATGGATTGGAACTGGTCACTTGGGGCACCTCCCTAGTCTAGGGAGGGTATGGTCCTATCGCTTTCGAAGATGCTCTTTTGCATTAGTCACTAGTGGTTCCCACTGCGTCTGCCTACTAATGCCCAGCTATTTTGAGATCTCTCTCCTTGAGGGTCTCTCATGTATTAGTCACTAGTGGTTCTCACTACATTCACCTACTGATACCTAGCTATTACTTGGATCTCTCTCCTTGAGGGTCCCCCGTACATCAATCACTAGTGGTTCTCATTGTGTTTTCCTGTTGATGTTTCACTAGTATTTTTGAGATCTCTCCCCTTGAGGATCTCTCTTGTATCAGTCACCAGCATCCTTTTGTTGTGTCTGCCTACCAATACTTTTTTTAGCTCTCTGATTTCTCTCTTCAAGATGATTTTCTCATGGAAGTCACCAGTGATTCTCACTGCGTCCACCTACTGTCACCATCCTATTGAGACTCCTCACATTGTTTTCTTTCGATCTGACTTCAATCTGCTTGATCACTCAAACTGAAACTAAAACTGAATTTGTAATTCTATGAAGCATGTTGAGCATTTATTTTGTGTGTTTTCTCTTTCTCTTTGTCATTTTCCCTCGAGCGAATCTAAGATGTCTTTCTTAACTGAGAAACGTGAAGACTGGGGGCATGATCTTTTCTTTCTTTCTATTTGCTAGTTTAGTTCCAATGATCTAAAGAATCTATATAAGAGGGGTGTCCACTATGAGAGGCTTCATCTCATATTGAAAGGCCATGTGTACCTTGACTCCTTTTATATGCAAACTTTGGTGAGGTTGGTTCTTTTCCTTTTCTTTTGGGTGACTTCTTTTTGCTACAAGTAAAATTGTAAATGCTTGTCCTGCTAAGTGAATGTAAGGGTCACTATGAGCATCCTTTCAAAAAAGGAGAAACTCCTACGTGTTTGGTGTGTTTTTTCACAAGAAACATTCATATCATTCTTGCAATTGTACTTTGATGCTTATGTTAACTTGCTAAATTAAAAGGAATAGATGTTCAGGTCATTCTCGCTTCTTGTGCCTCAAGGCTTACATCTCATTCCAACAAATCTAAAGACTTATGTCATATTCATATTCTCATGTTTGTAATGTTAGTGATAATTGTATAGAATCTTGTGAATATCCATTACCTAAAAACTCTATGATGATAACTAGTGAGTCCAACAACCAAGTCATAGGCTTGCATTCACTCATTTTGCATTTACATCTAGATTAGACTTGCATTTTTTATTCTAGGCTTGCATTTGAGATGATATCTTGGTGCTCTCTTGATTTCCTTCTTCTAGATCTATTCATCAAAGGTTCTAATCTTTTGTCTCAGGCTCATCTTTGCTGCACAAGCATCTAGTCCTCATTCTTGATCTCTCAATCATCCTTTTCATAAGTACCTATCATATATTATTTTATCCTACACGAGATGATTAGTACCATTATACATTAAATCATACATTACATTGCATTTCATTTCCATTTGCATTCATAAATTCATTTTCAACCATCCATTTACATCTGGATATCCATAACATGTGCATTCACTATAAGCATAAACTGAATCATACATTACACATTTGCATTTCATCCATACATTCTACTATCTATCATTGCATTTCACATTTCATATTCATGAAAAACACATCATGTACATATCATACATATCTATGCATGCATCTACTCATCTAGGAAACATCTCATAAAGCATCAAACATCAAAGCAATATATAAACAAGTACGATGATATCAAAACTATGATCTCATATATATCATGATCGATCAAATGCCATATATAAAGAGAAGGTGATACTCAAGCATAGTATAAAAAATGGGCTACAATATGTGTATCAAAATCACCTAGCTCTGTCCATTGCCACAAGGAGGGTGTGGGGGTGGAGGTCCTTGAGGTGGTCCCTGTGGAGGGGGCATTGTTCTTTGTGATGCATGCTACCGAGGTGCCTGCTATGGGGGTGTTGGTGGGGGTTTCTACGGTGCTCCATTGTACTCAGTGAATGGAGGCACTTGCTCTGATAAATTTGGAATAGCACTACAATATGTCGCATAATAATAAGATGCCTGAGTGGCCTCATATCTAGTCTCTATCTGCGACCGTGCCACCTCCTCTTGTAGCTCCCTGACCTCCTGCTCTCTCTTAGCTATGTGAGTCTCTGAGATGTTAAGTCATGTATGATAGTCATCCCTCTCCCACTATACTTTATGTATCCTCTCTTGACTCTTCTTGAGAGCCTCCTATACTTGTGCCAGCTAGGCAGGTCCCTGTGTAGTTTGATCAAACATGTCAGTGTCCTCAATGTGTACCTCCTTGTCAGGAGATATCTACTATGATGTGTCCCCTATCTACTTCCTGGTGGACATCTATTGTGATCCACTACTCCCAGCACCTACGTCTGATCTGATGGTCCTAGGAGGAATGGGGGTCTGCCTAGTCCTCAGTCTCAATACCCTCTACTACTATTGTGGCCCCTTTTGTGCAACCTACTACTACATAGGGTGCTAAACTATGATGAAGAGTGCTCCCCTTAATACCACAAACACATAATAGAAATAGAGAAACAACAACAATATGCAAGAACAAAAAATTGGCTTCTTATTATCTCCACAAATGTGGAATTACAAACTTTTAGAATTACAATATGAAGAGCCACATGGGCATTCCCATACATTATTCTGTAGGAAAAAGCCTTGAATTATTACCCAGATCTACTACCCAGAACTGTCCAAGACAACACTACAGGCCTTCATTATATAGGCAATTTCCACCACCCGAGAAGGTTCCAGAAATTTAGCCCAAAGGGCCAACCAAACTTAGAATTATTTTATTTTACAATCTATTACATCAAAGTCAGCTCAAAATAACTTTTGAAACCTGAATAGAAATTTTGAAGGAAAATTATTTTCCACCATTTCAGGTGACTCAACTTCCAAAGACCATAAGTCATCGCCAGTTGCTCCAATTGACTATTACAACCCCAATTCAGAAACACCATGAAGCGCTTTATATGATTGACTAGCGCAAGAACTCATTTCCCAAATTATTGACCTCATCCAGGGCCTCTAAAGCCTTCAAAACAAAGTTCAAAGTTTCTATACCCTACTGCCAATACCGAAAATCTTCAATATCTACAAAGCTAGACTTGATTTGTCAATGAAACTTTACTAGCAGGCTAATACGACTGAGATGAACCTCCACATGTGAAATCAGAACATTCTGAGATTTATGACCAATTTACTAAAAATAGAAAGTTTCCATAAATAGGAGCTCTACACAAGATAGCCCTTATTGAATACAAAAACATAAATATTTTTGGGTGATGTAAGATTGCTCTTACACCCAGGATGCTCCTACATCAGACACACAGGGTAATTTGAGAAGTGACCCTGTCACAACTCAGGTGTGAAGAGGAAAACCAAGATGGTCAACCTCCTCCTTTGTCAGCCATGATGAATCCTCAATAGGTCATCCTTTCCACTTGACCAAATATTCTTCATATGTCCTATTCCTTGTGCTTCTACCAACACAACTGTCCAGTATGTCTTCAATCTCCTTGGTATCTAAACTACTTGCTGGAATACTCCACTACACTGCTGTGATGTCATCTTCAACACCTCCTTCATGGTACTCTATCAAATCTAAAATGTTAAACATTGGTGAAATATTCAGCTCACTAGGCAATTCTACCTCATATGCATTTTCTGAATCATGTTTCTTCAGTATCCTACATGGTCGAAACTTCTTCATTTTCAGCTTTTTATATGTACCAACTGAAAAGCACTCCTTTCAAAAATGAACCATGACTTCATCACCAACTTGAAATTCCTTATACCTCCTTTTCTCATCTGCCTTAGCCTTATACTGTGTGTTCATCTTGGTAATGTGCTTCCTCACCTCCCCATGGATGTTCTTCAAATGTTCTGCAAAATCCTTAGCTTCAGCACTATTTATTTCTCCTTTATCTATCTTTCTCAATTCAGATGCATTTCTTGGACTACTTCCATATACAATCTAGAATGGTGATTTACCAGTGCTCTTGTTGATAGAATTATTGTATGAAAATTCTACCTGTGGTAAAATCAAATCCCATCCTATTGGCTTGTCTCCAACCAAACATCTCAGCAAATTTCCCAAACTTCTATTCACCACCTTTGTCTATCAATTAGTCTGTGGCTGATGTGATGAACTAAATTTCAAATCTGGCTTCAACTTCTTCCACAATGTACGCCAAAAATATCCAACGAACTTAGTGTCTCGATCTGAAACTATGGTCTTTGGAAAACCATGAAGTCTCACTACTTCTCTGAAAAACAATTCTGCTACATGAACAACATCATTAGTCATCTTGTAGGGAATGAAATGTGCCATCTTTGAAAATCTATCAACCACCACAAAAATTGAATCATGTCCTCATCGAGTCCTCGGTAAACCAAGAAAAAAGTCCATGCTGATATCCTCCCAAGGCTTCTCTGGTATAGGTAATGGCTGATACAACCCTATATTCTGCTTCACTCCTTTCACCATTTGGCATACTCTACAACTCTGTACAAACTTCCTCACATCTTGCTATAATTGTGGCCAATAATAATTCTCACTAACCAAACCAAGGGTTTTATCACGACCAAAATGTCCAGCCAATCCTCTGCTATGCTTCTCCTTGATGAGATTCTCCCTCATAGAACTTTGTGGAATGCACAACTCACTCCCTTTGAATGGCATATCATCCTGGATGATGAAATCTAGCCATTTCATCCTATCTAGAGTAATAGGTTCTGTACAAGCTTTCCAAGCTTCACCAAAATCAGAATCCTCTGGATACAAATTCTTGAGTTCCTTGAACCCAACCACTTCAATCTGCATTTCTATCAGCAATAATTACCTTCTGCTGAGAGCATCTACAACCCTATTAGACTTTCCAATCTTGTGTTTCAAAACAAATGTATAACTTTGCAAAAACTCAACCCATTTCAAATGCCTCTGATTCAACTTTCCTTGACTATTCAAATATTGCAAAGCTTAATGATCAATATAAAAAACAAACTCCTTAGGAAGCAGATAATGTCTCCACTTCTTTAATGCCTGAACTATAGAATAAAATTCTTGATCATAAATAGAATATTTCCTCTTGGCATCATTTAACTTTTCACTGAAATAAGCAACAGGTCTACCTTCTTGGCTCATAACACCTCCTATTGCAGTACCACTAGCATCACAATCTACTTGAAACACCTTATTAAAATCTAGAAGTGCTAAAATAGGTTGTTCTGTAACTTTTTGTGTCAACAATTGAAAACTCTTTTCTGCCCCATTAGTCCACTTAAACTCTTTTCTATCCCCTCTCATTGTTTTAGTCAAGGGTCCACAAATACTACTAAAATTTTTGATAATTTTTTTGTAAAAGCTAGCTAGACCATGAAAAGATCTTACCTCAATAGCACTCCTTGGAGTAGGCCATTCAAGGATAGCCGTACCTTCTCTGGGTCCATTTTTAGACCTTCTGCTGAAACTACAAATCCCAAATACACTAACTCTTTCTTCACAAAACTGCACTTCTTCAAATTAATCAACAATTTCTCTTCTCTCAGCTTCTCAAATACCATACCAATATGCATCATATGCTCTTCCAATGTCTTACTAAAGATCAAAATATCATCTAGGTAAACAATGACAAACTTACCCAGAAATTCTTTCAGAACCTTGTTCATGAGCCGCATGAAAGTGCTCGGTGCATTGGTTAACCCAAAAGGCATGACTAACCACTCATACAGTCCTTCATTTATCTTGAAGGCAGTCTTCCATTCATCTCCTTCTCTAGTCCGAATTTGATGATATCCACTCTTCAGATCTATCTTTGAGAAATACACAGCTCCACTCAAATAGTCCATAATATCATCCATTCATGGAAATGGAAACCTATACTTGATTGTGATCTTGTTTATTGCTCTTGAATCTGTACACATCCTCCATTCTCCATTCTTCTTTGGTGCTAATACCACTAGTATAGCACAGAGACTCAGACTCTCATAGATCAATCCTTTCTGCAACAACTCATGTACTTTCCTATTCAACTCCTCACTTTTTGCAAGTGTCATTCTGTGTGCTACCTTATTCAGAAAACTCACTCCTGGGATCAAGTCCATCTGATGACTAATCTTCCTAACTGGTGGTAATCCATCAGGTACATTATCAAATAAAATATCCTGAAACTCATTCAACAAATCTGCAACTTCTACAGGAATGCCTTCTACTTCCTCTTTACCAGCTTTTGGAGTTAAAGCAAAACATACATGCTCATGCCTCATACCATCTAGGAAATTTATTCCATCAACAAAAGTTATTCTTGCACTACCACATACCTTTTCTTTTGTGTCATTCAATGGCTTTAGCTTATTTCATACTCCATCCTTTTTCAGGGAATAGGTATTCGCACGACCATCATGTACAACACATCGGTCAAACTGCCATGGTCTACCTAACAACATATGACATACATCCATAGATATGATATCACACAGTACCTCATCATGATATCCACCAATCTTGAACTTCACTAGGCATTGTTCATTGACCATGACCTTGTGGTCATCCTGTACCCAGGCAATCTGATATAGATGTGGGTGTTTCTGTCTCTTGAGCTTCAACTTTGTCACCATCTCTTTTGACACCAAATTGTCAGTGCTTCCACTATCAATAATCACATCACAACACTTAACCTCACACTTGCACCTGGTGTGAAACAGGATCCTCCTTTGTTCAGGTTCATTCTCGCCACTCAGCAGGACTCTTTTGTTAATCAGCATTTCTCCTCTTTCAGCATCTTCAGAATTTGATGATCTAGCATCTTCATCTACATGTGCAACTTTGGCCTGGCCTTCATTTCTCCTGTCTATTCTACCTTGGTGTTGAGGACATTCAAATGCCCTATGACCTTTTTCTCCATAGTGAAAACATGTTCCACGAAAGCCTCCTCTTCCAGATCCTTGTCCTCTTCCTCTCCCTCTCTAATCTCTATTATTCTGATCTTGGAAATGATTGGAATTTTTTTCTCACTGATTTTGACTGCTACTAGCCTCATCCTTCTTTTTCAAATCTTCATTTTAGCCTCCATAGAACCATCCACCAGATCATCCACCGTGACCTCTTCCATTTTGTCTACTCTCAAACTTTTTGTTCAGCTTTTCCTCTACTTTTAGGGAAAATTGGTATGCCTCCTCAATACTGTTCATTCAAACTAGATTCAACTCCTCCTGAATGGTTGGCCTTAACCCATTAAGGTATCGAGCAAATTTCTCCTTATCAGCTTCTACATGGCCTGTCTTGATGAGGAGTCAATAGAACTCCTCTGTATACTCCTGAACATATCTTCCTTCTTGCTTCAAACTTTATATTTTCTTTAGTAGGTCAAGCTCATAATCAACAGGAATGAACTGTCACTTCAATTTATCCACCATCCAATCTCATCTTGTGATTTTATCTTTCCCTCTTCTATTTCACTCCAATTGAACCTCTTTCCACTAGATCTGCGCATGACCTTTCAGTCTGGCCTTCACAAATTTGACCCTATTAGGATCCTCAACATCTTCATGCTCAAAATATTCCTCACATTCATTGATCTAGTCGATCAATTCTTCTGGGTTAAGATTGCCTGAAAATGTAGGAACCTCGATCTTAGGTCTCTTCCCGATCTTGGAAAGGGCTCAAAAAAGCCTCTCTTCTTCTAGGTTCGAAAGTTCACCTTCTTCTTCCTGATCAAAATTTTCTTCCACTTCATCATCACTTTCTTCTCTTACATTAAGATTCATTCCTCTACAACTCTCTTCTTGCAATGCTCGCACTTGTCTCTGCAGCTCTCTAACCTTAGGTGTTACAGCACCAGCTCTTCCACCACTTTCTCTTCATGGAGGCATTTTTGCGATGCATGCTGAAACCCTAACCATAGTCCTAGTGCAAACTACCTCACAGTTAGTGATCTATTTACACACTCAGGAACTCCTACTCTGATACCACTTGATGAAGGGTGCTCCCCTTAATACCACAAACACATAATAGAAACAAAGAAATAACAAAAATATGCAAGAATAGAAAATTGGCTTTTTATTATCTCCACAAATGTGGAATTATAATATGTAGAGCCACATGGGCATTCCCTTACATTATTCTGTAGGAAAAAGCCTTGAATTATTACCCAGATCTACTACCCAGAATTGCCCAAGACAACACTATAGGCCTTCATTATATAGGCAATTTCCATCGCCCGAGAAGGTTCCAAAAATTTAGCCCAAAGGGCCGACCAAACTTAGAATTATTTTATTTTACAATCTATTACATCAAAGTCAGCTCAAAATAACTTTTGAAACCCAAATATAAATTTTGAAGGAAAATTATTTTCTGCCATTTCAGGTGACTCAACTTCTGAAGACCATAAGTCATCGCCAATTGCTCTGATTGACTATTATAACCCCAATTTGAAAATGTCACGAAGCGCTCTACAGGCTTGATCTACACAAGCACCCATCACCCAAATTCTTGACCTCATTCAGGGCCTCTAAATCCTTCAAAACTAAGTTCAAAGTTTCTATACCCTGCTGCCAATACCGAAAATCTTCAATATCTACAAAGCTAGACTTGATCTGTCAATGAAACTTTACTGGCAGGCTGATACGACTGAGATGAACCTCCACATTTGAAATCAGAACATTCCAAGATTTATGACCAACTTAATAAAAATAGAAAGTTTCCATAAATAGTAGCTCTACACAAGATAGCCCTTATTGAATACAAAAACATAAATATTTTTTGGTGATGCAAGATTTCTCTTACACCCAGGATGCTCCTACATCAAACTGGTACCTACTGTTGTCCTTACTACTACACCTATGTAGGCTGCTACTGTGCTCCCTACCCCATGCTGATAGGATTTGTGAACCTAGGAAAGGGATGTGCTAAGAGGTGATCCCTATATGTAGGCATCATCCCTGCATTGGTGACCCCCACCATATAGTCCCAATGCATTGTAGGCACTCATGCCTCTATCACACATCTACCTAGATCCAATCTAGGGTGCCACCCCTTCTTGTCCTCATCAAGAAAATGAGCATAGGGGTAGTACTCTTGGGGGAGATGTCTTGATGTCTCCCAAACTATCTCATAACATGTGTAATAATAAAATGCTCAATGATGGTAACACTACACCCAATCAGTGGACACAAAATAAACATGTGAAAAAGCTCATGCCAAGCATCATCCCATGACTTGGTACCAACCCAAGGTCTCTAGACAATGGCTTCCATGTCATCAAGCTTTTTGCACCACTACTCTATCTTACCCAGTAGGGACTAAGTCATTGGACCTGCATACCTATATATATATGGCTAAAGGGGCTACCATGTATCATGGAATATAGGCTTGCAAACAAGGAGGTGCTCCCAGGCCAAGATCTGAAGAATGAAGACACTTGTTGCCAATGTCCTTGCACCATGATATACAATCTCATGCATCTCATGGTACATGTGGGTGAGAATGCACTCTTCCCATCCGAATCTAACTACTGGTCTGGTCAGCATCCTTTGCAACATCAAACCCCAATCTCACTCTAGACCATGCTGACCTCGATCAGGAACCAAATAATAGCTCATGAACATAGATAAAGCAATGGCTAATCAGTGAGAGCCACCATACCTACTAATCAAATCATCCCAAGAGATGGCCCAACCCATTAGTATCTTATCTCTAAATATGGCTCTCAACACCAGTGTTCTTTCTCTTGGCCGAACATCATACTCAACTCGAGTGCCATGGATAGGTATCCAAAGAATCTTGTAGATATACTCAGGAGTAACTATCATCTCCCCATGCTGCAAATGAAAGGTGTTTGTCTCTGAATGCAAAAACTCAATGAGTGCACCAAGAAGACCATGATTTACCTGAATGTCAAGTATATCACATAAGTATCCTAATCCCAGCCCATCTATGTGGGTACCCTCAACATCTGTCAGTCTCTGGACTAGCGTAGTGATCACTGGATGATGTGATGGAAAGGTGACATTGGGGAAGTCAACCTACAAAGAAAGAAACAACATTGGATTAGTATCTCGACATGATGATCTCAACATAAAAATAACAAATACAATAATGAATCTATCCTAGACATGACTCTGTGATGCTCTACTTGGCTGATTTCATGGAAATTTGACTTTTTTGGTAAAGATTTTACAATGTTGCAGCAATTTCCTATGTGAAGAAATTGTTCCTTTTTGTGAGATAAGACCTCTTCATGTGCAAGAAATTTAAATCTTGTGTGCTAATAGATACCAGTCTGTGTGAACTTGTACATAGACCTTGAGCAAAGAAACCCTAACCCATGTGAGGAAACTATTTCCTCATGTGAAACTTGAAGAACATGACCCTAAAACATACTAGATCTACCCTAAATCAACCTCAAAGTAGTAACAATTGAAATACAAGGAAGATTATTGACTGCTTACAGGTGCATCATACTTTGAGGGCCGGGCATGTCATCGGGAGTGCTCAAATCGATGGGTGTGCACTAGAAGGCCCTCCATTTTTCTCTCAGAGCTCAAAATTGCAAGACAAAAGTGAATGATGACTTGAAAGTGACCCCTTCGGGCCTCATATAGCTTTTGACCTAATTTTCAAAAGTGCTCCATTTTGCGTGAAAATTGCACTCTTGGCTAAATCAACCATTTTGTATCAATTTTTGTGATCAAAATTGAAATCTGACATCTCTAAGTGGCTCAAAATTGCATTTTAAAATTCTGGGGCCATAGGGGTCCAACGCTTGTGTAGTCAACCTTCTAGTGTCATTTTCCTACCAGATCTTCATCTTCTCATCATCTTCTTGAGACCTTCAATATTTTCATCAAAGTCAACTCTAGTCAAATTTGGTCAACCATGGTCAAATTTGGTCAACAAGACCTCCAAATTGCTCTGAATTACTTCTGCAGCTTCTCAAATCTAGTCTGATGTTTTATATCTGCTATCCCTTGTTGTCAATCATCCTTCTGACATGTCATCTTTTGATTTCTCTCTTGAGGGGGTGAGGATGATTGCATCATTGAATCTTGTTGAACCGGTCTCATTTTAATCTGATCTAAATCAAAGTCCTCACCGCTTGGGGCATCTCTTCACTTGGGGCATCTTCGTGCCTTGCATCTTGTCATCTTATCATCTATCTTTTAGGTATTTCAACAATCTAACTCAGATCCTTAGGAATCAAGCTTCATTCTGGAGATGGTTCTTGAAATCTTTTAGGTATTGAGGCAATCTAACCCTAATTCCTAGGAGTCAAGCTTCATTCTAGAGATAGATCTCGAAAGCTCTTTTGGACTGTTATTTGGGAAATCTAACCCATCTCTTAGAGGTCTAAGCTTCATCTTGGGGAAATCTAACCCTGATTCTAGAGATAGTCCTGAATCTGCATCTATCATTATTTGATCAATTGATATTGGGGCAATCAAACCCTAATTTTAGTCTTCTCTCAATTGGACCGTTGTCTTTGGAATCTAACTTAGACTTTAGAGAATCATGCTTCATTCTAGGGGTGGTTCTACAATTTGATCTGATCGGTGTCTTGGCAATCTAACCTCAACTTCTAAAATCTTCTCTCATCTGTCACATCAGACTATTCTTTGAATCAATACACTGTTCTCACATCAATTCAAATAGGGGAAAATGTAATACCCCCAAATTGGTACCTATAATTTCAATCAATTTTGGTGCATTTTCTTCAATTTTACATCATTAAAAGTCCTACTTTGCTAGGCAATTTTGTCTCTCCTACTTGACTTGACTTGACTAGATGTCAAATGCAAAAACCCTAATTTGCATTAATCTCATGCTATAATTATTTTCTATGCATTTGACTTTATTAGCTAAACAATCCCTATGATAAATTAATTTAATTCTAAAGTCCTAAGTGCTTTAAATTAAATTAAAATCTACCCCCTTTAGCTAAATACCCATAAATAAATTAATAATTACTTGGTTATTTGGATGGACACCTTTATTTGAATTAATAATTCAAATTATTCGAAGGGTCACCAATGTGGCAATAATGCATCCTTTTAATTAATTAATTCTTTAATATTTGTCACAATGGGAAAAGAGGAGTCAACCATTTCAAATCAAGAACCTCTTCATTCCCTTCCTGAGCTTTCTATTTAGTAAACCTTCTTCTTCATTCAAAAAGGGGCAATTGTGAGAGCAACTAAAGTATAGCGAATTTTAGTCTCAATTTTTATGGTTTTAAGTTTTATTAATTAGATTACTTTCTCATTTTAGTTTTAATGGCATTTTCATAGTAATTAGTTTGCTTATATGCTTTCTTAGAGTAATTAGATATCTCATTTTCAAGCTTTCTTAGTTTAAAAATGCACTTTCATTCTTAGTTAACTTGTATTCTCATATAGTTTAATTGTTCATTTTTCTCACTTCAAGCTTTCAAATCCTCCATATTAGTTCATTCTTACGATTGTTGGCTCTGCAATCTGAGAGTAATTAAACACCCTAGTTAATTAGGAGGCAACAGGTCGCTCCACCATGAATTTTTGAATTGAGTAATTCATACTCACTTTCATAATTTGATTGTGTGAGTAATGACTATGTTGTGTGTGTCATTGGATTTGAGGTCCACATCCATCATATACATTAATACCCTATGTGTTTAACCTACAAAGTAAGAAAATGCTTGCAGTAGCGTCCTATGAATAATTTGGATTCAAGGCTTACTTAAATTTGAAAGCCTTAGGAACATTGAAGAATTCTAAATGACAATAACCATTGTAAGGACCCATTGTTAGACCATTACAGATGACCCTAATGTAACTTGATCAACTAGAGTAGAGTGTCTCTGTGACAGTTGATAGTGCTAGAGTGATTAAAGTTAGTTAGAAGATTTATATGTTCTAAGGAGAGTGGAAATAAAGACAAGATCCAAGATCATGGAAAAAAAAGAACTAAAATGAACCTTATGATAATAAAGATTGATATACATGAGAGTATGCTTCAAGCTCCAGTTCCTTTCCACATCAATTTTTGGCTTGTTTCAAAAACCATACAGCACAGGACCACCCTGTTGCTCATCATTTGTTACCTGAAAATGAGTAAGTTTAATTACTATTCTAAGCCTACCACCTCCTAACTAAAAAATGATAATTTTTTATTACCATGCTTTCAAGCATAACTTTTTCCAAACACCAAAAATTTTAAAAAAACATTAGCCAACTCGAGATATGAAAACATGTCTCAATTCATTAAAAAAATTTCATATTACATTTCATTAAATAATGTTGAAGTCAAATTGGGAAATTAAAGTGAAAATATTATGCCTTCCAAATGTTCACAAAACTATTCAAAACTCCAATGAAATGTAACAGCATATCCTAGCAATCATTTGAATCCATATCAACCATAAACATAAACGTTTGTCAACAATATAGTTAGACTATACCCTCACGGGCAGTGACTAGTAGATTTCAAATAAATTTACATTTTCATTGCTTGAACATAGTTTACATTCACTGTTATGATTTGGAATCGATCATTAACTTGGCCCATTCCCAATACTCATTAACTTAGTTTACATTCACTATTATGATCTCTATAATCTGGAATAATGGAGTTTTTAATTTCTAGTTTCTAGAGTGTATTTATTTTGATGTTATGTAAAATTAATTTAAAAATCAATAATATCAATACAAGTATAAGCATTTCTAAGTGGATTTGTATTCTCAATTCAATTCGTACAAGAATATGATGTACTTTATGTACTATTAATTTTTTGACAAACTTTCACATATTAACTTTTGAAGTAGAACTAAAGGCAATGCATTGTTGTTAACTTGTTATTAATAAAAAAATTTATTGGCAAATCATAAATCAGTTATTGTTCATGTTGTAAAACTAAACTATTTTAACTAAAGTATACATGTGGTTTTTATGAGAAGAGGTTGAACAAACTATGATCTTGAACTAACTAAGCGGAATATGTAAACATTTGCTACACTATCTCTTTTCTCTATGATTGATTATAAATACCATGGTGTTTTATGGCACTTTCATTAATTTTATCATGGTTGTGCTCTACTATAGTACTTAACCTTTAACATATCTCCAATGATTACAATGACTTGCACATGCTTGTACCTTGTGGTTGTTCCATCTTCTTATTGTGATTGTTGCTGATTTAAGGCATGATATGTCAATGTCTTCTTATTGTATTTATTCTATTATGACTTCAAACTAAGTGACATTTTCTTTTCACATGAGCATAGAATTCAAAATTGCCTCTATAAATGAAATTGTTCATTAATAGTAGATAGATGTGTTTTTCCCTATGATCTCATGATAATGGCCATATTCAATAACTCTATAACATGATGGTTTTTCCTTTTAAGAGAGATGGTTGTTCCATTATTCCTCTATGGGTTCATACTTATTGTGACTTCCCATGGTGCACTATCATTGCTTGTAAACTATATTTTTCCAACTCTTTTAAATTGTCACTGTCTTTGAAAATTAATGCCATATGTTGCTTACATTTGATTCAATTTCCATATTAATTACTATCTTCAGTTGTATTAGGAACTTTTTCCTTAAGCATGTGTGATGCAAATCTAGATATAGATGGGTATTAATGCATTAATGCTCAATTGAATGCCTTAATGCAGTGCCTAGAGAAAGGCCATCTGGAAGCTTTATAGGAAATAATTTGTACTAGGTATGGAATCACCTCCACTACAATGCCAAATTCTGATGTGTTATTATCTTCAATTGCAAGTTTCTTTTGCAAAATTATATTGTATATCTTGACATACTAGACAATGTGGCTATACAACTCTTGAATATATTCTATAGAATCTCTAATTACAAAGTGAAGTGTAAATTGAAGTAAAGTATTCCTTGGATAAAATTCCACCCCTTGTCTGCTAATTACAATACTTACCTTTATAGTTCACGTGACTTCCCTAGGGATCTGTTAGAACTAAAAAAAAAAATTTATATGTTAGTTGGCCAACTAGGCCTAGTTAGCCAAATAGGAGACATGTCTTTTGGGAGGTAAAGACTCATATAAATGAAAGATGAAACTCTTCATCCAATGAAAAAAATTAAAATTCAACACAAACATCTGTGAATTATATCTAGACAATAGCTGTCTATATATAGGAAGCAATGAATTAGATGTAATTGCTTCAACTTCACATTCTTGATTTACTTCAGCATCAAGAATAATATCCACAGATTCAGTAGTCTAGTGAGGAGATTTGTGTAACTCCCAAAATACTTATCCTTTTGAATATTTCATGGTCTAGTGAGCATGATTTGTGTGTGTATATGTAAATCTTGTATAATCTTATAATATATATTTTTTATTATATAAAAGATACTACTAATGTTTGTATGTTTACATTTTGTATATTTATAGCCTATGAAGAAAGTCCACACTTGAAAATATGAACCTAGAACAAAATAATGAGACAATTGCTAGATTGTGGTCTTAGTTCCAAAGAAAAGATGTTGAAAAATGTAATTGTCCTTGCAAAAAGTGTAAGGGCTTAAAGAATTGAAGAATTCTAATCCAAACAGTCCAAAGTCATTGTAGGCAATATGGTAACATTGAAGGGGGCATGATTTTGAATGATTTATGAATGTGGATTTCCAATTGGAGGAACATGGAGGTGTGAATATCCAAGCCGACAATAATGCTCCCATGGAAGAAGATGATCCTATACTAGAGAATAAAATTGAAAAAAATGGTATTGGCATAGCTGATAATGTGCTAGAGGACATGATTGAGGAATATGGTATTGGCGTATCCAATCAAGATGATCATGATGATGGTACTACCATGTCTGATAATGATGATGAAGATGGTCTTGATATAGCTATACTTGAGAAGGCATACTAGCCCCTATACTAAGGCTCCCAAATAACTCTTCTCTCTGCTATAGTGTTGTTGGTGAACTTCAAGGTTATGAATGGTTTATCCAATGTAGCAATGTCACGTATGCTAAGGTATTCCATTTTTGTCATCTTCAATTTTAGAGTAGCATTATGATTTATTATATTAACAATTCATATTTGTTGTTGTAGGTTGATAGGTGAGTTTTCTTACCACCCTTAAATATTTTGCCTTGTTTGTACTACAAAATATGTATCATTATGAATCAAATTGGAATGAAGTGTCAGACAATACATGCATGTCCCAATTATCACATTCTATATCATAAACAACATGAATTTGCAATAGAATGCCCTATTTTTCATACTAGTAGATATCAGTCTGATCAAATAACATAAAAGGTGCCTCACAAGAGTCTTCGGTACATTCCCCTTATTCCACATCTTCATTTTCAATCTTTTGGAGATATGAGATCTACTTACTCAGTGTGGCCTATTTTTGTTTATAAATTAATTTACATAACTATTAAATAAAAAATTACATAGTATAATCATTAACAGCATTATGTGCTCCCTCTTTATGGACATCCAAGGAGGAACATTATTGTTAATAACAAAAATAGGCCACACTGAGTAAGTAGATCTCATATCTCCAAATGGATTGACACTATTTTTAATGGGAAAGAAGAGACAACATCAAGGCCACAAAGAAAGACACCTCATCTATGGAAGTTGGAATATAATAGACTAAATTATCGAGGTAATGTCATTCCTTTTGATGTTTTTTATTTGAAATTTAGATTTTGATACTATCTTTTATTTACTAATAATGTTATTGAGGCTCATGAAGGTCATCAAGGCATCAATGAACAACTTACTAGAGGAATAAAAAGTTATCGTAGTCAATTTAGTAGGTTGTCATACTACAAGGATCTCCCAATCATGCATTTGTTTGATGCTATGCATATTGGAAAGAATGTAATAGAGACACTATGGAAAATATTAGATGGAAGGTGTGACAAAGAAAAAATGGCTAAAATTTGTAATGACATTCATGAATCCAATCATGCACTAAAAACTTTCATTAAATCAAATAGCAATGGAGACTGCATAAATACGAGTGCCCTTCCTTGGTTATTAACTGAGAAATAAAGTGATGCATTAAAAGAAGTCATAAAAAAAAAATTCCAATAGGATTTGCTACAAATATAAGTAGTCTTGTATCAAAGAAAGGCAATTTTGGGCCAGGGTTGAAAACACATGATTGGCATACATTCATCAAGGTAGGTCATGTTCTCTATTTACAATATATTTGTAAAATTGTATGTACTTTTTATTGTATTATTTGACAATATATTGAAAAGATCATTTTTTAATCATTGCAGTACATCGTACCTCTATCCCTCCTAGACCAGTTTGACAACAATGTTAAACAAGTTATATAGGATCTTGGAGAATTCAAGAGGTCAGAAGTGTTATTATATTTATGACTTGCTTTACTTTTTATGTAATTTATTGTATATTTTTATCTAAAATCTTGTTTCTATGTTCTTGCGAGTTGAATCTCTTTAAGGTGGTTATCATCTGAAGAAATCGATAAAAAGGATATAAAATATTGTAAGAGAAAAATTCCTAGCTTATGTGTGAAATGCAAAAGTGTGTACCTCCAATATTTTTCAATGCTCAAGAATACTACCTCATACATCTAGTTGAGGAGATTGAATTGTGTGGACCTATACAAACTAGGTCAATTTGGATGGTTGAGAGGCACTTGAAATTTATGAAGGGCTTGGTTTGACAAAGAGCACATCTTGAGGGTTCTATGGTGGAGGCATATATGGTATACTAGACCATGATGTATATTAGTAAATATCTTTCCAAGTTTGCAGCAAATATCCATGTAGATCACATTTAGGATCCCAACTCCATTAATAAATTTGAAGGGGAGTACTTGATGGGGAAAGGTAGATTGAGGAAAGTGAGAGGTAATTATATGATGTTATTGTAGTTTATTAAGTGTTATAGATCTTTAATATAAGTTATTTCTAAGTGGTCTATTTTTTTTCTTTATAGTTTGTCGTGAGTGGGATGCACTAAATTTGTATATTAAAAACAATCTTGATTGGATGACGGTATGGATTCAAAAATATCAAGAAAATGGTTTCTCATTAACATGAGATGGTGTTTCATCATTGGTTAAAGAAGCTCATCGTAATGGAGATCCCAATGTTACGCCAATGGTACTTGATCTAGCATATGGTTTAAGAGGTAGAAAGGTATGTATAAGTTTACTAACCATGACCCATAAGTTTAATATCATCTCATAGATTGATGCAAATAATCTTGACATGTTTGAATAATTGCAGATCAAACACAACAAAGCTATGTACTACCATGGCTATAAATTTCACATAAAAAAGTTAGATGACATGAAGAAAACTTGTGATTTTGGGATAAGTGCAATCTTCGAGGTCACTAATATTTCATCTAGAAATGACATACATCCTCAACAATCTAAAAATTGATACTATGGCATTTTGGATGATATACTTGAGTGCGACTTTAATTCATTCAAATTAGCTCTATTTGTCATCAAATGGTATAGGCTACGACTGAATCAAAATGATCCTAATAGGACTATTATTGAACATGATAGTGGATTTACAATGATTAATACAAGGTCATTTGAGCTAGTTAGAGATGAGCCCTATGTTCTTCCAAGCCAATGTGAGCAAGTGTTTTACTTTGTCATTCCATATAAATTGGGTTGGTCATTTGTTGTTAGACATGATCCAAGAGGAAGGCCGATACAATATAATGTGATGGAATAAGAAGATACTAAAGAATTAGAAGATGAAGTAAATGGTGATCACAGACAAATATTACACAATGAAGAAGAAGAACAAGAACAAGAACAAGAATAAGAAGAAAATGATGATGATTGTGGTGATGCTAATGATATTAATGGTGATGATGGTGATGATCATGATCATCATGATGAAGATGGTGTTGATCAAGGCGATGATGGTCATGATGATGATGGTCATGATGATGATAGTCATGATGATGGTGATGATGATGGTGATGGTGATGATAATGATGATGATGATGATAGTAGTCATGATGATGATGATGATGACATGGATGAGGAGGATGATCAATAACATGATCAATGAAATGTATGTCAAGGTATGATCAATGTCACATATGAGGTATTGATTTATTCATAGAAATTTGAATTAATTTATTATGTGTTGAACTCTATAGTCATGGAGTATATTTTGCATCATGTAAATTTTTTCTTCTATGTAATTTTTAGCTTACATATCATGTAATTTTTGGCTAATTTAAGATAAATAATTTACTTATGTAGGAAATTAACACCTTTGACATGGATCGACATGTATAATTTATTATTTGGTTTCCTTTTCTTTAGTCAAAAAAATATATAGATCCTACTATGTCTCTCATTTGATGGATTGTAGGTTTCACCAAATAGGTATTTGTCTAATCTGTCTTCCTCAATTGAGGAAAATGCAGGAATAGAAGACAAAAGTGAGACATCTAGTAGGTCTAAAATAGGGAGATCAACTAGAGATCAAAAGATTAGAAGAAAATTTTATAAACGAATGCAATTTTTCCTTGCTGAGGGGGGGCCATGTTCTTATGATAATGAGACCAAAGGAAAAATGAAGGTTCCCTTAAGGTATACACATCTTTAGAAAGAATGGGTACCCAAGGAACTACCTCTAGTTAATACTGATTTTTCTATTAATGAAAGGATATATCTCATAGCTCCATCTTCATTACATTGTTTGGGCTTATTTTCCATAGATGGCATAAAGGTTAGTTATAATCATGTTTTTGAATTGATGGAGCATGTAGGACCTTGTTACAATTACTAGAATTGGATGTAGATTGTGTAACATAAAAAAAAGTATGTGTAGGTATCCATTGTCAGCAAATTATGTACAATGCAAAGAAAATGATCAAACTAAAAGGCTTGCTATGCATATTGATGGAAGACCAAAAGAAATAGGGAATAATGTAAATTTTATAAATATTTCTTGACCTATGTCAACTAATAAGTGACATAATTTTATATTCAAGGCACACGAGGGAAATCATGTATTTGTATGTGCGATAAAATCAATAAGTGCAGGGGAAGAGATTCTAATAGATTACAATTTGAATCGTGTAGATACAAAAAAATTCCCTATCATGGGATTGGTAAGTATAACATTTAAATCAATTGCCTCCAATTAATATTGACTCCAATCACTTTTGATTGGTAAGAATTACTAATCTTTGTCACAGGGCAACATGAATATTCCACGTAAAGATACAGGTGAGGATGTTCCTCACAGTACACCTTATTCATCAAAGGTAAACCTTAATTAGTGTAATTCTACAAATTATATAGAAACAAATGTCATATTATTATGTTCTTTTCTTTATGTCTTTGGAGTTATTTTGATATAATTTTACTGATATTGATGTCACAACTTGATACTTTTTGATAGAGAAAATAAAAAATGGTAGTAGATCTATTGTGATATGAAGTTGAGGTGGCATTTATAGATGATGTAGAATCTAACTCTAACCATATATTCATGGCTACTCAAATAAACAGTAAATATGGTAAATAAATTCTTAACCTTATAATGGAAGCAAATGAAACTAAGGATTCAAAGGAACTTGAAGAAGAATTTACACATAGAGTCAATTCTATAAATGTAAGCAGTAATCAATCTTAAGAAATAATTAAAGTTCAACAGATGTTTATATTTTATACTATCTTATGGATCATGATCTAAAATATGATGTGTTCTTCTTATAGGATTTTTTGACACGTGTGAAATGTTGTCAATATGTTGAGGGTTGTAGCACTGCACAACCTTCATGTAAATAGTCCTTAAACCTTTAACCATTGATTTAACCTTTGTATGCATTATTGACTCAACTTATGTTTGGGGTACTTATAGTACCCCATTTAATCTTTATCCATTGCAAATGTATTTTCTGAAAATGTATTCTTTATCTCATGATGAAGTACAAACACCTCCTTTGATTAACATTCTGCATTTGACAACTACATTATCCGCAACAAGGTGCTTGCAGACATCTTCCTCTATACTAGCTACAACTGGTAAAACCTTATTTTTCTATATTTTTTTGTGTGCTAGTCATGCATTGATTATTTTTCTTGTGTGAATTTTATACACTTTATGGACCTATTTTGTGCACTAATAGATACACCTACACCTGGTAGAAGAATAGATCAGACCAGTACTAGTGAAGATCAACCATTTCTTGGATTAGCCCATGTTACTAGTACTGGTTTGTTTGCGGGGACATTATTGTTGAAAAAGAGCAATATGGTTTTGTTAAAAGTACCAAAGCTTCCAGGTGCTTTAAAATTGTTATTATTTACAGTGTAATTGTAGTTTACTTATACATAACTCATTTTGGACTAATAATCCCATGATATTTTTGTAGGAAATGATATTTTTTATGATCATCTTTTTGAAATGACACTGAAGCTATTTGGATCCACCATACATAAAAGGTATGTAGCTTCATAATATTGGTACAATATTTTTCTTATCTTCCATTTATTGTACTAAATTA
Organism: Chamaecyparis obtusa; assembly: GCA_027943335.1. Taxonomy (NCBI): domain Eukaryota; kingdom Viridiplantae; phylum Streptophyta; class Pinopsida; order Cupressales; family Cupressaceae; genus Chamaecyparis; species Chamaecyparis obtusa. The sequence continues at coordinate 280,284 of BSBK01004739.1, forward strand.
AAGTTATGATATCTAACAATTTTGTTTTTTCAGAAAAGGTGGAATGATCAGGATGTTGACTTAAAAAATAAGCTCATTAAATCTTTAGAGGACCTCTTTGGAAATAAACTCTTGACAGAGTTATGATTCTTAAAAGAGCATCCAAACATATAAAGACTATGAGGGACCAATATAAAAGGGCTTTAAAGGATAAGCGAAAGTACAAGCATCCTCTTATGATTCCACCAATGGAGTGGAATGAAATAATGGAAGATAAAAAAGATAAAAGGCTAAAGGGTAGTGGAATTCAACTAGAAGATGACAAAAGAAGGTATGTTGTGATAGTATAAAGTAGAATGTAATCATGCACTAATTAGTGATCTTTGTAAATATATAATCTAACATGTTTCAAACTTTTCATAGACTACAAGACACATCAAAAGCCACACAAACAAGATTAACAAAGGTTGGCCAACACAAACTTGGCTCTAGTGGGTATATAAAACTTCACTCTTGACTTGTAAGTAGTAGCATTGGAATTTTATATCAAGTTTTTATATATAAGTGTGTGTGAGGTTACTACCTTCATGAAATTAAGATCAGTACTAATAATTCAAAGCAAATGCAATACAAATTTAACAAGGAATTGAAATTAAGATCTATAGCATCTCATGGCTCTCTAGAAAGATGTGGTAAGTGAAGCTCTCAGCTCAATCTCCACTAGTGAAAGTCTTAAATGAGAAATTATACTACTAAAATGCTTAATCTAGCTCTTGAATCTCAACTTTGACACAAAGATAATTCACAATGCTCTAAAATGCTCTCAAATTTTCTCTCAAATTCACTATAATAACAATGCTTTTCCTATGAATTTCTAAGATCCCTTTTACTCTCAAAATGCTTCATACTTATATTAAATTCCCAAGGGTAGGGACTAGAGTGAAGTAACCATGGTTTACCTTAAGTTGAGTCAAAAAATTTGTTTTGTTCTCAAATGGGGGGATAATTTAAATGCTTGTCTCAAAGCTTTGGATGAAAGGACAAGATTGAGTGGATGAGATTGAAAATAGAAAATGAGTGATCAAGATTCATTTCTTTTTGAGTGATTTGTGTCTTTTGTCCTCAATTCTCATTGGTTGTTCAAATTTGTTGAAATATATTAGGATTAATTCAATTCAATTAATTAATTAAATTTAGCCATGTAAGGGAATATGTTCATTTTGATTTTTGATTTAACAACTATACAATTAATTGATTAAAATCAATTATGTAGTGTTTTTCACCCCTTTAAGCTTTAGTTTAATTATTTAATGTCATTATTTGATTTTTCCTTTGATTTAATTGATTTTGTCCATTTTGATTTCATTTGATCCATTTTAATTGAATTAGTGCATTTTGATGATTTAAGCCAATTTTATGATTTAAAAGCACTTGTCCATTTTTGAGTGTCTACAAATGCCCCTCTTTGAATTGATGTGCAAAGAACAATGATTCAAAGATTCTCTTATGTCCTGATTGTGATTCACTGATTCACCACTGATTCACTACTGATTGTTGATACTTCTTTGATTGATATTCCTCTGATATGATTTGAAAAATTTGATATGCCTCATTTGATATAGACTCTAATATGAAAATTGATATGATAACCTGATATGCCACATGCCCCAGTTTCTGATGATGTTTGATGTTTGATGTTTGATGCCAATGTATACTTTGATGCCCCCTCAGAAATAAAAAATAATGATTTGTGTGATTTGCAAATTTGATTAATTGATTTATTGATTGAATATGTTTTCATTTTTTAAAAATCTTGATTTTACGACATGATTCAAGAATGTGCCCCTATTCATTTGATAGGTTAATATAGGTCAAAGGGTAAATTTCACCTCCAAAATTAGGTTAGATTGATTTAAATAGGTTGAAAAACCTTGATTTACTATTCATTTGCTTTTTTGACTTTTGTGATTTGTGCTTTGGTCCTGTGGTGATTTTCGAGATGGTTGTCCCTATCAGAGAGCATCAGTTTGAGAGGTGTCGGTGCTATGTGAGACCACCTGACTGTGAACCTCTAGTGAGTCATTTTTTAACTTCCTTGTTGCATTTATTGCTCATTTATTAGCATTTATTACATCTTTTGTATGTCGTCCTTGTTTCAAGTTTTCAATTTACGCTTAGCATAATTTTAATGTCACCTGAGTCAGTTAAATGTCGCATCCATGCTTTTTACTCACGCATCCGCGTACTAAACTATCACTTAAGAATTTTTCATTCTCGCTTAAGAAAAATTTGTTGCCGTGTAGAAGTAGGTTTTTAATGCTTATTTTCATATGTATTTCTGCATAGGAAACCCTAGAGTTTGAATGTCGCCTATGCTCCTTTCATTATCGCCTAGTGCTAAATAGTGTCGCGTAATATGTGAAGTGTCTCTTACGACCAAAGTAATGTCGCTTGACAAATTTTTTGCACCTCTCAAAAATAAATGTCACGTGAGATGTGAGAAATCACGCCTGAGCAATTTTTTGAAATTTTTTCACTTGTACTTAATTTTTCCTAAAAAAAATTTATAATTCCAAATGATCGAGTCGAATGATAAGATTAGGTCTATTGTTGTTAAACAAAACAATTGATTAGGATATCAAGATAGTCGTACCAATGAATGTGATTTGTCAATGTGATAGGATAGAAAAACTTGATAGGTAGGATAAATCAATCAGTATGAAAACCGATATGATTGGTACAAATACCTTGTTCTCAAGATACAAAGAAATGAACAAATGGTACTAGGTGTGATTACTTGATTCTTTGATAGAACTGATTGGCTTTAGATAATTCCTTGAATGGTATATTGATATGATTCCTTTGTTTTTCCAAATAGGCACACATTCCTATTCTATACATTTGATCAGTGGCATCATGGGTCATCGATCTCAGTCAGGCTTTGACATCGGCTGAGTTTTGGACTATTGAGATATGTGGATTGCATTTTCTACTTGATCTCCCACAATTTCAATTGAACCATGGTCTATTGAATATTGTGGCGGAGAAATGGCACTCTGACCATAATACCTTCCATCTTCCCTTTTGAGAGATGACAATCACACCTGAGGACGTGTATAGACTGCTATGCATTCCATGTTGAGGTGAGTAGGTTTACTATGATTCCATCTATGATTCCATAGTCTGCCGATGAGTGTTTAGGGACAACATGATAGATGATGATACAATCACTTGGCCAAAATTTTCTTCTTTTTTGACATTGCCAGCGGTACTTGGTACACTTATCAGTGGTTTACTACTTCCCAATTAGCGAGGTTGTGGTTTCTCCATTGGATGGGGTAGGATACTGGAGGATTTACTTGGTCAGCCTCAACACTTCAACTAGGGCTCATGTGTGTTGGCACAACTTTACCATGATTTACATGAGGTCGATTATAGAGAGAGTGCTTCATTTTCAGCTAGTGCAGTTCTTCTACAGCTATGGGTCTGGGAGAATCTTCCCATTACTAGGCCTATTTCTGATAGGGATCAGCAATGTGGTTTCCCCTATGCTTTTCTATATAGTGGTATGGTAGTCCAACATCATCTGGACCATCTTGATTATTGGTGCCATGTGATTGATGATCTCGATTAGGTTTAGTGGCAACCATATATTGGTTGCGAGCACTGGAGGGAGGATGATGATGAACTACCTTATATGTTTTCTCCTCAATGCATGATCAACAGTTCTACTACTATTATTGAGCATTTCTATTTTGGTCAAGTATCTCATCAGTATGGACGTGTACAGGATATGCCATAGGGTGCATCATTGTATGCTCTTGTATAGGTAGAGCGATAGATCTGGGGTCCTCTAATTGATTTTGAGTTTGCCTTGGATCAGATTGCACATATTCCTTATTACAGATGGGAGATTCTTATAGGGATGGTAGATGTAGGTATGTCTCATGAGTATCAAGATTGTTGGGCTCGTAATAGGTTCCCTCATTTCACTGATCCAATAGAGCCTATCCCAGGCTGAGATGATGATGGAAGTGGTGATGGTGGTGGTGGTGGTAGGAGACATCAGAGATGGCAAGGATAGAGAGCTCCTTAGGTTATTGGCAGGGCACAAGATGGACCATGGGTGAGAGGTGGACATGCTAGGGATTGAGCTAGAGCTAGAGGGAAGGATGATGCATCTGAGGTATGTCCTAGAGGATAGGATAGACAACATAGAGCTCATTGATAGTAGAGACAATAGAGACAAGATCATGTAGATGCTACTCAACATATTCCTGGTGCACAAGATCCCTTGGTCCAGTTACAAAGAGTTACTTTGGCTTAGCAGGATGAGGTACTAGCACAATAGGTGCCTCTAGAGGTTTAGTAGTCATAGGATATGGGCCAGAGTTCAGAGGCTACTCCTAGCATTGATAGTGTAGCACAGGATGTGTAGTCTTTGAGGATAGATGTATCCATGATTGTTGGTCTATTGGATCAGGTAGCCTTTTTGATGCAGTAGCTTATGGTAGTGTTGGTTTAGAGACCGAGCATAGTGAGCACTTCACAAGTTCCTCCCCCACAGGATAGATAGGATGGCAGAGGTCCAAATGGATCAGGGGCTGGGGATGGATTGGGTGCTGCTATGGGATCATGATTATTTGATGACAGATGTACTCATTGTTGATGTCCTTGTATCATGTTTCATGTTGTTTTTATTGATCAGAACAATTGATGTATCTTGATATACTTGATGTACTGGATCTTTTGATGAACACTTATATGATGATATACTTCCTTGATTCTCCTGATGAGTTGTTATGAGATTATCTATTTTTTATGCAGCTATATGATGTTTATGATGTATTTACTTTTGTTATTCTATGGATGCAATGTATCTTATTTTATGATATAGATAGATGAATGTATTGATGGATGAATATTTTATTCTTTTTCTCTATTTTTCCATGTATGGATGCAAAATGTTTTATGGAAATATGGATATGAATGTCCCTATGTTTTTGATTTTTTGAATGTATGCAGTTCTATCTTTAGTTATATGTATGCATATGATGTATGAGAAATAATTTGTTTCTGTTGATTTTCACATTGATGGATAATGAATAATGATTAATGCTATGAAATGCAGAAAGATAATCTCATTTTTTTTTTAGAATCATGGATAATAATGTTGAGTTGAACTCATTTATTTTAATGTTTTGACCAACCCAGGATTATAGATGTACCCCCTTGCTCTTGAGAATATAACCATAAACAAAATGCACTTAATCTAAAATGATAATGCAATGCAATGCAGCTAAGTGTCACTAGTTTTTTAGCAAAGAAATGCCATAGAGATAAATTTTCATCATTGAGCATGTTTGGGACCGTAAAGCTAGTACAATCATCACTCACCACATCATGATGATATGAATATTGCTTTTTTTTATCACTTTTGGTAACATCTTTTAGAAACTAGTACAACCCTCACTAGTTGGATGACCAAACTATGGGAGTTTGTATACCGGTTTCAATGGATTCAATGTTGGAAGTGGATTTTGGTATTAAGATATGGAAGATCTAAATAGCCAAGATATCTATTTGTATAAAAAAGAAAATGTTAGCTCTTCCTCTTATGCGATAGTCCTCAATGGTTCTTTGATGACCATGTCGTTAGATGAATTCTCATAAGTTGATGAATTTCCCTCATAACAATCACTCCAAGGCAAGAAAAATATCATGTCTCTATCATCACCAATCTAGTCGTAAAATCATTAATTAGCTAAAAAGATGTGATAAAAGTCAATTTCAATATATATCTTTAAAAGAAAGCTTCAGGTGTTTTTCCATGTATCTAGATTTTCAAAAAAGAATTCCAAGCATTCTAATCTTTAAAGTGTTTTGTCAATTTTAAATCCTGAATAATAAAGTCAATGAAGGCTCAAGGATCAAGTTGTAGGATCAAAGTACTTGGTTTGTGAACAATGATATCCATTAAAGGTTCAAGAAAAATTTCTCTCTCTCTGAAGTTCTGATCTCTTTCTCTTTGTTGTGACTGAATGTAGCACTATTGAGTCCATTTGTATCAAATTTCCAATCCTCTTCTGCCCCCAAGTGGTAAATGTGATCGTGGAACAAACTTAGGGCCATAAGGAATGCAAAAATGTGATTGAAAGGCTTTATTATGATTATGCACAAATGATGGATGCAATGTAGGTTTACAAGTGAGATGATGGAAATGCAATATTTACATATGTGACTTTGAAGGAAAGAATTAAGGGAACAAAAGGAAATTGTTTACCAAGTTTTCACCTTTTGGATTTTTTTTCTTTTTTTTCTACCAAGGCGCCTATTGCTAGGTTTTCACCAAGACACTTTTTCTTTTTTTTTTCAATTTTTTTTTTCTTTTTTTTTTCAAATGTTTTTTGGTATTTTCAAGGTCGTTTGGTAATAAATATGATGCTCCTCATCTGATACTCTTTATAATCTCTCATCTACCTCATGTATAGAACCTCTTTAGATGGATGTTGTTGATAAGTTCTTGTAGCTCTTCTCCCTCACAAACTGCTAACTTATAGGTTCTTGTTCCAAAGGAGGAAACAATTATGAATGGACGAAGCCAATTAGCCTCCCATTTTCCTTTCTTCTCTCATTCAGCTTGATTCTTCAGATTTTTTCTTAACAGTAAGTCTCCTACTTGAAAGACCTTTGATTTGATATGCTTATTGTAATTCCTTGAGAGTCTATTTTGATATACCTTCAAGTGCTCATAGGCTTGTGTTTGGTGTTCTTCTAAAAATTCCAATTGTTGAAGTCAGGTGACTCTATAATCCTCATCTATTATTAACCCTTGCAAGGACACTCTTAAAGATGGGATTCAAACCTCCAAATGTAGAATGGCTTTGGCTCCATAGACTAATGAAAATGGTGTAGCTCCTGTAGGTGTCCTGATGCTCATTCTATAGGACCATAATGCTAGATTGATTTGTACATTCCAATCCCTTCCTGACTTGTTCACCAATCTTTTTAAAATTTTGAGAATGTTCTTATTTGTAGCTTTGGCTTGTCCATTTCCTTGAGGATAGTAAATGGATGAGGTGTGGAGGGTAATGTGGAATGTGTCACAAAGTTCATTGACATCTTTTTTTTTGAATTTCTTTCCATTTTCTATAACTATGGTGTGAGGAATACCATATCTGCAAATGATGTGATTCAGGATGAACATGGAGATTTGTTTACCTGTGGCCATGATCAAAGGAACCGCTTCTACCCACTTAGTGAAATATTCTATCATGGTTATGATATACTTTCTCCCATTAGAAGAAGGTGGATATATTACCCCAATCAAGTCAAATCCCCATTGATAGAATGGCCATGGTGTAACAAAGGGATGTAACTCTTGTGCTGGTACATGTATCATGTCTTCATGGTATTGACATTTGCTACATGTTTTGACAAAGTGACAAGCATCTTTCTCTAAGGTTTTCCAAAAGTATCCCATGCGAAGATCTTCTTGGCTAGGTTTAAACCTCTTGAGTGTGACCCACAAATACCCTCATGAACTTCATGTAAAGCTAACCTAGACTCCTCTTCCTCTAGAAATATAAGTAACATCCTGTCAAGACCCTTACTATACAATGTGTTAGAAAGGATTATGTAACAGGCTGATTGGTGGATGAAATTTCATTTTTGGGCTCATGATTGGTCTAAAGGTAACACTTGGTCTTTTAGATAGGCATATATGGGACCATACCAAGTTGAATCATGTCCATGGATTAGGGTGAAAATTTGGGTTTTGGGAAGGTCGAATGCCAGTTTTACCAACTCTTCCACCAAGAACTCGTACTTCTCATTTTCATCTATTTTTTGTAACAAGGAAGCCAGGGTGGCCATTGCATCAGCTGCTCTATTTTTGTCTCTCAGAATCTACTCAAAAGTAATCAAGGAAAATTAATTTTTCCATCCATCAATCATAGTCTTATATGGCATGATTTTTTCATCTTTGGTATTATATTCATCATTAACTTGATTGATGATTAACTGAGAGTCTTAGCTAGGTGATGTTCCATTCTAAAGCCATTTTAATGCCAATGACTAAAGCATCATATTTTGCTATGTTGTTTGTGCATGGGAAAAAAATATTGTAAGACTTTGGAATAGTATACACTTGAGGGGTAATCAATAATATGTCAACACTGGATCCTCCTTGAGTATACGAGCCATCAAAATACAACTTCCATGTCTTTGCCTCTAGGTTTATAATTTCCAAATCTAGAAATTCTACCTGAATGGTTTGTGTGGAAGTCAATGGATTTTATGTTAAGTGATCTCCTATCACTTGTCCTTTTATTGCGTTGCGGTCCACATACTCAATATCAAACTCACTTAAAATCATAACCCATTTTTCTATCCTCCCTATCAGGGAAATTTTTCTAAGTACTTTAGAGGGTCCATCTTGGTGATAAGCTTCACCTTATGCAGCAACATGTAATATCTCAGTTTTTGTGAGGTGAAGACTATTGGTCAACAAGCTCTTTCCATCAATGTGTAGTTAAGTTCATATTTGATCAATGTTCTACTCAAGTAGTAAATGGCTCTTTCTTTTCCTTGCTCATCTTCTTGCACTAAAAAGACTCCCAAAGATCCTTCTATTGTAGATATGTATAATAGAATTTCTTTCCCTTTAATTGGTGGCATAATAATTGGTGGATTTATTAGAGAAGTCTTCAATAAAGTGAAGGCTTGTTCACATTCTTCATCCCATAGGAAAATAGTATCCTTGTATAGCAACTTGGTAAATGAATGACATTTTTCAGCCAATTATGAATGAATCTTCATATGGATTGTATTTTGCCTTGTAAAGACCTCATTTGACTTATGTTCCTTGGAATTTCCATATCTAATATTGCTTGGACTTTTTCTGGATCCACCTCAATCCCTTTTTCTGATACTATGTATCCTAACAATTTTTTGGATTGGACACCAAAGGCACATTTCTTTGGGTTTAATCTCACTTTGAATTGCCCCAAGTGTTTGAAGATCTTTTCTAGAATTTGTAGGTGTTCCTCTCTTTTGTGTGACTTTTCCAATATGTCATCCATGTAATCCTCTAGAAAGGTGTGCATCATGTCATGGAAAATAGTGGTCATGGCCCTTTGGTATGTGGCTCTAATATTTTTAAGGCCAAAGGGCATGATGTTCCAACAAAAAGTACCCCAAGGGAATGTAAATTCTATCTTCTCTTGGTCTTTGGGTAAAATTTTGATTTGATTGTATCTGCTAAAACCATCCATCAATGAGTACATGGAGTGATCCTCTATCAAGTTGACTATGGCATCTATGCTCAGAAGTGAGAAATCATCCTTAGGACATGCAAGATTCAAGTCCCTAAAATTTGTGCATACACAAATGGATTTATCATGCTTGGTAACTGGTACAATATTGGATAGCCATTCAGCATATGCTATTGCTCTTATAAATCCCACTTTCAATATTTTTTCTAACTCTTCTTTGACTAGGAGAGCTATGTGTGGGTGCATCTTCCTCAACTTCTATTTGACAGGCTTAACCCCTGGTTTAACATTCAAATGGTGCATGATGAAGTTAGGATCCAATCCGGGCATGTCAGCATATGACCATGCAAAGTTCACTTGTTTTTCTTGAAAAAACTTGATAAAATCCCCTCTTTCTAGAGGTGTAAGTGATGCTACTAGATGTATGAATTTTGGATCTAATTCTATCCCAATGTTGACCTTTTCTATCAGCTCTATGAGAATGGGTGACCTTTCTTCCTCATGTTCAGGTAGAGTATCCAATTTGTCCTCCTTTGGTGCCACAGTTGGGTTTTCACCATAGGAGGCATCCTTTATCTTTACTTTTTTTGGTTCTAGTGCTGCCACATAGTGGTTTTCATCACTAGAAATTTTCATTTTTTCTTTGGATTAAGAGATTGAACCCCATCTTCTCTCATCATGTTTAGATTGAATTTTTTGGTGAAAGAGGGTTCAACTGCATTGAGGTATTGGCTCATTACTTGGTCATTCGGGAAATAGAGTAAGTTTCTTGGCTCTGTTTGATCCCGATCAATAAGGTCAGGATGTATCAAAGATAAGGATTCATTTGGAAAAGTTTCATGGGTTGGATTCATGGACATGACTTCATTGGATGGTTTGTACATTGTATCATTTAGGTCTATAATGTGCGCTTCCTCGAGATGGTCCATGGAAGAAGGTTCAAAGTCCCCTTAACTTGGAGTTTTTGAGATCTCTACGGGAAATAGCATGGGAAAAACCATGAGTAGATTAAAACTAATGTTTGAATCACCCTCCCATGAAGCTACCCAAGGTTCATCTATCCATGACTAATTAGTAGGTGCTTATCCTATGTTAAGTTCTTGTATGTTAGGCTCTTCATTTCTTTGGATATTATTTTGAGTTTTTTGTCTTGGAACTTTAGCATAAGCATGTATTGTGACAATCTCCCTATCGTGACATGATTCCTCGGATAGAGTGTCCCACTCATAGTCTCAGGAGTCATCACTATCAACATCAAATTCTAGCCTATTTATTTGAGAATAGAGATCACGCTCAGGGCTAGAACTTTCACCTTTGTATTGGTAGCCTACACCGGATCTTTCTTCCTTCGACCTCCATAGAGGTTCAATGGGTTCTAACAAACCTTTATTTCTTTTTCCTAAGGGTCCTCTTCCCTTATATCCCATTTTTTGCATTATCTCAAACCCTTTTCCATATTGATTAGTTTGAATGTTAATGTGCTGAATTTTTTCTATGGGGGCATTGGAGGCATCCTCTTCATCCTGATAAAGCCATTGAAGGACTTCTTCTTCTTCTTTTTCAAATGCTACTTTGTCACTTTCTCTTACAAAGTAAGAGTTATATTTGTGAGGAAGATGCTGTTTTGATGGCTTCCCATGTGTTCTTGGAGATGTGGGAAAATCAAATAAGGAAATAGCATATTCCCCCACTCCTTTAGAAGCAATTTTTCACTTCTTTTCAAACGTCTCCATCATTTCGCTCATGTTTTTTTAATTGTCTTCCTTGACTTTATCCCTCTTTTCTTTGGTGTATTTGACAAACTCCTCATCTGACATGGTTATTTTATTTGAATTCTCCTTTAATGTCAAACCCTCATAACTCACTTTTTCTTTACCCTTAGTTGATGTAGTCGAGTTAACTTGAGGAGGGTGTAAAGTAGAAGTAACACTTGATGTTGGTGGAGGATTATTCTCTTTAATGTCTTCAATAGTAGCCCTTGGAATAATTAATTCTCTATTATGGGGAATAAATAATTCATGGAGGGGTTTTAATGCATTGCAATATTGGAATGGATTTGAATCCCCTCCAACCATGATTTCCTCACCCATGTATGGAAATTTTATGCATTGGTGATATGTCGATGGTACCGCTTGCATCTCGTGAATCCATGGTCTTCCCAATAAGATATTATAAGTTAGTTTGATGTCTAAGACTTGGAATTTTGTGTCCTTCTTGAATGTTCCCACTTGAATGGGCAATATGATCATGTCTTTCGAAGCTCTTTCCGCTTCATCATAGGCCTTTATGGTAATTCTTTTTGTAGGATCAATGCATGACTCAGATAATCCTAGGGATTTGACAATGCTCAAAGTGAAAATGTTAAGACCAGCTCCCCCATCTATGAGAGCTCTCTTGACTCTATGTCTTTCAATAAATACCTCTATATGTGTAATCACCCAAAAATAGTCACCTAGACTAGTAGCCCCTTGCTAGCATTATTTGCTAAAATCATCAATTGCTTATTCTTGATCAAATCCTAATTCTATCATTTATTTGATTATATTCTATGGATTAACCATTTTATCCTAAGTCTTTATTTAATTAAAAGGAATTCCCTCTCCTTTTATTAAATAAAAATCCCCCACCTTACCTTTATCCTAAGTTGCACAAATAAAGCATTATTCTTATTTTATAAAAAGAAGAAAAGGCCTTTTTATCTCACATGAGGCACAAAAGTCAACACTTATTTCTCATTGGAGGAAACTTGTGCACATTAATTGCTCCTCTTTCAAACCCTACCCTTGATCAAATATTTTGCCTCTTAATCTCCATCATTCATTGATTCTCATTTCCTATAAAAGAAGAGCTCTCTTCTCATTCTAGGATCCCAACTTTGAATACTAATCTTATGCTGCAGGATTTCTTGGAGACTTTGGAGCTTTGGAGACTTTCTTTCATCTAGCTTTCATTCTTGCATTCTTAGCTTAGCTTCATGTTTATGCTTTCTTATATTAGTTTCCTTTTAAGCTCTAGATTAGCTCACATAGCTTAATTAGCAAGGATTTTTAATACTTCTATCTTTCTTTTCATAGCTTAGCTTGCTTTTTCATTTCTAAGCATTGAATTGCATTCTCATCTTGATTCTTGAGGATATTACCATTTTTTCCCTTGTCTCGTTGAATCTCCCATTGCATGGTTTACTAGCAAGGTTATAGGCTTAATAGCTATAGCTAAGAGCATTCTTAACACCCTTGCACTCCATGCCTAGGGAGCTCTAGGTCACTTTTCAAGGCTTCCAATCCATGGATGCCCTTGGAATCAAAGGCTTAGAGAAGTGCACAATTTAGTGCGTACAATATGTAATGGAAAATTCTGGGGATGAGTAATAGACATGTCATCATGATCTGAAAATGAAAGGCAATGGGGCCCAATGAGATGTCCTACCATGTTCTAAAACTTCCCCTCTTCTTAGTTAGTAGGAACATTGGTTTCCACCAAAGCTCTTTAGAATATTTCTTTGTGGTTTGGAGATAGTTTTAACAACTCCAAGATATATATTTGTGCTGGAGTCTTTTGTAGCTCTAATCTACCAAACTATACAGTTTGACTACTGTAGATGTTTGCTTGATCACAATGTTGGATTGTGAAGGACCATTGGGTCTAGGATCAACCCCTTGCAAGGTGATTCTTGAATTCTGCCCCTTAGTGATCACATTAGATGTCTCTTTTTGAGGTTGTTCTTTGATCACCATGGCATTCACAACATGTTCATTCTTGGATAAAGCATTGACCATGTTATCATAGGATGGCGCAAAATTGATATTGTTGCTACTTTGCTTCTTGCCATTGGAAGATTCACCTTTCTAATGATTATAAAATGGTTGTTTGAATGTTGTATGATCTTCATTGCTTTGAGGTCCCTCAATGGTGATTATGCCATTATCAATCAATTCTTGCACTACATTCTTCAGTTGCAAGCAATCATTGGTTTTATGCCCTCGAATTCTATGGTATTCATAATTGCTATTCTCACTCCACCAGCTAGGTTTGTTTTCAGGCTCATAAGGTTGAAATCTAGGTAACGTAATGATTTTCTTAGCCATGAGAGTTTTGAAGGCCTTTTCAAGAGGTTCACCCAAATGTGTAAAGTTCATCTTGGGTGTTGGTACCAATAATTTATCAAACTTGTTACTCTTTTGATTGTTCCCTTGATTGCCATTGTTACCATTGTTCTTGTAAGATGCCTTGGGAGCCTGATTTATGTTGTTCACCTAGTTAGGTGTTCTTGTACCCTTAAATTAATTGAATCAATAACTCCATCATTAATCACTCCTTTATTGTTTTTCTTCAACCCATACCGATTATAGCTATTTGACCAATTCTTATTCTGATTGTTGTTATTGTTGGAGTTATTTTTGTTGGTGTTATGCTTGCTATTTTTATACAATTTTAACTCTCCACTTTTAACCAACAGTTCCTCCATTGTCACTCCATTTTCGATAAGTCCTTGGAAGGTCTTAGGACATTGCATTCTCAATTGATAGTTCATCTCATTGCTTGAGCTATTGATGAAGATATCCATCTTCTCTTTTTAGGGCACACTCCTAGGATATCTTGCAAACACCGTTCTCCATCTTTGCAAGAAAGTGAGGAATGCTTCTCCATCTTTTTGTTTTTTGTTACATAATGTTATCATTGTGACTTCATGCTTGATGTTATATGAGTAATGTGCCACAAATTTTGAAGCTAGTTCTTCGAAGGTTTTAATGCTGAAAGGTAATTTTGAAAACCATTCCATGGCCATACCTCCTAAGCTTCTTGGGAATAGTCTCATTAAATAAGTGGTATCGTTGATAAACTCCAAGCTCAATGCACAAAATTCCTGTAGGTGATCTTGAGGATTTGATGTTCCTTCATATTTATCATACTTGGGGAACACTACATTGATAGGGAACGATATCATGACAAGACTTTTGTCAAATGGAAATGGACACAATGCTTCTATTGAAAAGGGTTTAGGAGCCCCATTTTGTTTGATTGTATCCAATTGCATTTGAAATAATTTAAATTGCTTGTCCATGATGTCATTGGGACTCTCTTCAACTTTTGGTGGTTTTAATTGATTGACATCATAATCACAAGGAAGCTTAAGACCTCTTCGAGCTAGGTCTAGAAAATATTTCTCTTTATCTCTTTCCATCACCTTTTCCATGAGTTTTAAGAAATAGGGGCTTTGAATTGCTTCATCAACCTTGTCATCAGTTGCATCTGTGATAGTTGGTTCACCATTGCCACCATTTTTGGTGTTATCCATTTATTTTTTAGTAAGATCTATTTGTCCATTTTTTTTGTTTGATTCCAAAGGATTTGGATCAGTACTTCCTCCATTGTTGGTCTTACCCAAGCTACCTGAATAAATCATGTTGTTCTCCTTTTCTTGAATGGGCTCTTGTGGTATTCTAGGAGTGGTAAAGGTATCATCCAAGAAGGGAAGCTCTTGTCTCAAGTAAGTTCTATCTGCTTGTAAATTTTTCTTGACGTAATATGATCGGGTAAAAGCAAGCGTGAACATAAACCACTTGGACAATAAGATTCGATCGTGCCTTTAGTCAAATCCTTATGAAAATTTCAAAAGTTGTATAGAATAGGATTTTTGATAGGCTGAATGTTGGGATAGAAAGAACATTGAAAAGGGTATCCGAATATGTGATCAAATTTTTTTGGAACACCTGGTAAGTACTCGTTGTTTTCCCTTTTATTTTTCTGGGCGTTACTGACCTGATGGTAGGTGTGACTTAACAATTGGTATGCATAACCTGGAATTGCATTAGGCAACACCCTGAAGGTCTTCAGGTGGCACTTGGCCATTGATAGGCATTTTTCCATTTTTTCTAAGCGTCACTGAATATATCTTAGGCATGACTTTACAATTGTTACACATGTTTTAACTAGTCATAGGTGTGACTTTACCTTTGATAGGTGACTTTTCTCTATTTTCAGGCGTGACTTTACTGACCAAGTTGTAAATTTTAGATTTTAAAAATTGTAAGATCAAGTCAACAAAATTTTCTTGTTTGAAAGTAAAGTAAAAATGCAACACACACATCAAGTTTGCACCATAACCCTAAAATCACACTAAAAGTGTATATTCTCAGCCGTTTCCACAAGTATTGCACAAGAAATTCTTCCAAACAATCTACCTAGAGTCAGATTTGGCTTTTAACATTTGGCTCTATGAGATAGCTTGCTACTTATCAGGTTTTATTGAAAAATTTTGTTCTAAACTATGCCAAGTTTTTTTTCCCACTTGCGAGCTTCCCACATGCACATAAGCATGATTTGGCACAATCCATTAGGACTACTAGAGGAAGTGAAGAGACTTGCACACAATCTAGCCACTTTCCATTTAAGGAAAAGTGTATCTTTATTATAGTGGGTCGGATATTACTGTGGTAAAAGTGGTTGTCTCCCACTTGGGTCATTCCCTCTCACCAGCCTCATTAAGGCAATTTCTTAGGAGGCAGGCTCTTTATTGCTCTAGATTAACTAGCATATATATAAAGCAAGAAATCAAGCACTTCAAGCACAATTTTGTTCTTTTTCAACTTCTTGACAAGGAGGTTCTTACAATTGAAATGTTTGATTGATTCCTTAGTCTATTTAAGCTAGAGTCAATTGAATGTCACAATTTAAACAAGTGCAAGCTTGATTAGATGAATACCTTTTCCTTGTAGCTAACTGAATTTAGGGGCATTTTTAAGTGATTTCATCAGTTTTGACATTACCTTGGCAATAGCTCCTTTCTAATGTGCTCTCCTCTAACAAGGTTAGTCAACACAAACAACCACAATGAGGGAAAACAAATCAAAATTAAAGAAGCAAAGAATTATGTATTGAACCTTAAGCACCTTATTTGCAAATTTTTAAGGAAAAACTTGAACTAAGGAGTAAAAATCCAATTAAGAGACACAAATTTCATTTTGTAAGCTTCAATAATTGCAAGATAGTTTTGGTATACTTAGTTTTCTTCTTCCTGTGATGTCTCAAGAACAGCCTTGATGTGTGCAACGTTTTCCTTCTTGATCCTCTTAGGTAATGCCTTTTCTTCTTGATTAAACCTTCTTTCTGTCTTTTGGACCTTTCCGTGCTTGCTCATTTATAGTCAAAATGTACAAATAGAGAGTTAGATAATTGAATTGATCAATTTAATAGCAAACTTAGACAACAGATAGAAAGCGACATTGTCCAGTTAATAAGCATAATTAAATTGTTAGTAGGTGTAACTTTAAAAATGGTGAGCATCACTTTGCAGTGGCTCAAGTGACATTTTAAAGTTAATTAGGTGTGACAATTTATTTACTATGCGATAACAATATTGAAAATTGTGTAAAATGATGTATTTAAAGTGACAATTTAACAATGTTAGGCATGAATTTGCAAACACTAGGTGTGACTATCTCTATAAATTGTGTAGGCAAATTCTGTCACTGGTGATGACAAATAGTAGATCTGTGACACTTCTCAAGAAACAGGTGCGACTTTACGAGCAAAGGCTAAGCAATTTATCTCATAGGCATGAGCATCTATCTCGCAGTCGACTAGAAAGAATTTAAGGCAGATGAGAAGTGATCGACCAGACGTGATTTAGCAGATCTCAGGTGAAAGATTAGTGATTTGAAGCATCATTAGAATGACTATAAGCATGACTAAATGCTCTGTACATGTGACTTCTCATGTTTCCTACAAATATTTACGGCAAGGCAAAGATACAAACACATAAAATATGATGAAAATGATAAAATTGAGGCTCAAGGCCCCACGGTGGGCACCATTTGTGTGTGTGAGGTTAACACCATCATGAAATTAAGATCAATACTAACAATTCAAAGAAAATGCAATACAAATTTAACACAGAATTGAAATTAAGATCTATAGCATCTCATGGCTCTCTAGGAAAATGTGGTAAGTGAAGCTCTCAGCTCAATCTCCACTAGTGACACTCTTAAATGAGAAATTATACTACTAAAATGCTTAATCTAGCTCTTGAATCTCAACTTTGACACAAAGATAATTCACAATGCTCTAAAATGCTCTCAAATATGCTCTCAAATTGCCTATAATATTAATGCTTTGCCTATGAATTTCTAAGATCCCTTTTACTCTCAAAATGCTTCATACTTATAGTAAATTCCCAAGGGTAGGGGCTAGAGTGAAGTAACCATGGTTTACCTTAGGTTGAGTAAAAAAAATTTCTTTGTTGTCAAATGGGAGGACAATTTAAATGCTTGTCTCAAAGCTTTGGACAAAAGGACAAGATTGAGAGGATGAGATTGAAAATAGAAAATGAGTGATCAAGATTCATTTCTTTTTGAGTGATTTGTGTCTTTTTTTCCTCAATTCCCATTGGTTGTTCAACTTTTTTGAAAGATATTAGGATTAATTAAATTCAATTAATTAATTAAATTTAGCCATGTAAGGGAATAGGTTCATTTGTATTTTTGATTTAACAACTATACAATTAATTGATTAAAATCAATTATGTAGTGTTTTTCACCCATTTAAGCTTTGGTTTAATTATTTAATGTCATTATTTGATTTTTCCTTTGATTTAATTGATTTTGTCCAATTTGATTTCATTTGATCCATTTTAATTGAATTAGTGCATTTTGATGATTTAAGTCAATTTTATGATTTAAAAGCACTTGTCCATATTTGAGTGTCCACAATAAGGTTGCAAACAATTCTATTTAATCAAATAATAAATGTAAAAGTGACCATATGAAACAAAAAATACAAGGTATGAAATTCAATGTAGAGCCCACAGATGAAGTTAAGAGAATAGCCTTGAATGAAGGCTATGCAATCGTGGTTGCAGGCCTACACCATGAATCTGAAGGCCACAATGAAGAGTCAACTACTCCAAATGAGACACAGGTAAATGGGTCAAATAAAAATTAAATCAAAATGAATATTTAATTTCAAACATAAATTGACTATTTCATGATAATAATGCACATGACATTTCATTATAGCCTTTAAATCCTATCACAGAACACAGGCGTGATGAAGGCCATGATGTGCATCACAGTGTTGGAGGTATTAATTTTCTATTGGAAATAAATTACACAATTATTAATAGAATTTAAAATCTTTAATTACAATTGGCCTCGAACCTTTTTTTGAATATTTTAGAGCATGTTGAGCATGTTGAGGTTGAGCATTGTCAGGTAAAGAAAAATGCATGTTATGTTGTACTGGTTAATGAAATACATTTAATAGTAATAAAAAGTATGTGAATTTAACCCATTTACTTGTTATTGCAACAAACCCCCCTTTAGTGCAGCAGTGTCGTCCTCCTCAAGACATGAGGAAGCATCATAATTTGAGATCACAACCACAAGAGGAGGAAGATAATATTGATGCTCCTCTCAGCCTTTACCTAAATAATAAATCTAAGAAAAACCCAAAAAAAGAAATGATTTCTTGAAAATGCTCTTTGATAAAACTTGTTTGATTAACTTTGTTGGATAATGAAAGAATGTTGTTTTAAGTAATTATCTATGAATGTTGTGTATTAATATTGAATTATATGTCATGTTAATGAATATTGTTATGTGTTAATGAATTCTTGATTAGTGTTCCGTATTAATGAATGTTATATCATAGTAATGAATGTTATGTGATTGTATTGATTGAATGTTATAGTTCATAAATGGATGAATGAAGTGTGTAATTAGATGTTAATGTGGAATTTAGATTACCAGATGAACTTCCACCTTCATGTGGTTGGCCTTGTTAAGTAGAGTATCTTAAAGTATTCTCGAAACCAAGTGAAGCTCAAACTAACATACCTTCATTATTTAATCACTTTCATTCATTCTAGGTCTTTGCTCATAAGTGCATTTTGAATGTGTTAACCTCTCTTGGCCTAATCTGGATTATTTCATTGGCTTTTGTTTTTGAGTAGGTGAAGTGTTAAATCAGTTCCTATTTGTGTTAAATTAGTCATTGTTACTCTAGTAAATCTATTTGTGTCCATTGAATGTTTGCACACCATAAAATTGTTGGAATTAGGAGAGATAGGGTACTGAGAGGGGAGGGGTGAATCAGTGCCCACAAATACTTTTACTTGCAAACCTTTTAGATCTATAACAACAAACAATAATAACCTTGTAAAATAACTTGTATCTAATTGCATGTATCATTCATTTAACTTGTGATAGTAAACAATAGGAAATCAACAATACATCAATCACATAAGACAAGTATTTTGGTAACATAGAAACCCTTGTTATAAGGTAAAAACTATGGTGAGGATGACACCCACAAATTCTTTACTACTGTAGATAGAAAATGTTTTCCTGTTAGGGCTACAAGTTTTGATCACTTCTAGTGATCTTACCCTATTAGAAGTAACATATTAGATTAGATAGATCTACCTAGTTATAGGATTTTAACAACACTAATGAAGTGTGTACTCAGTTAAGAGATTTACATAAGACCGTTAAGTCTACTCTATTAAGAGATTTAGCCAAAAACTTTGTTACAATTGTTAGAAAGCAATAGGCAATTATCTACTAATTGACAACTTAATTGTTTGATATAGATCAATAAGTACTGATAAAATATCACCTCAACTATGATGAGTATCTACTCTGTATTGCTTAGTTAGCTTGTTCTAATTTTTCTTAATATGATCTCCTTGGTATACTATTCTACTCTGTCAACTAATAGTCTTGAAGTTAGGCAAGTGCTTCAAGTGCTCCATAATTCATACATTAGTTCACATTACAAATGATGCAAACATACATTTATATAGCATACTTTATGTCACTTAAACAAAATTAGGTTACAAATCTTAGACAAAAACCTAAGATCTACGGTGTACAAAAATGACCTAGATCAAATATTACATAAGATATACATTGCATTTAATGAGTATCATAACAATAAATATTCCTTGATCTTGGTAAAAAAAATTTTGATTTGTTGTCACCATTTTCATAGAAGAATGTGCCATTCCTTATTACTATGTCATTTCCTGTGATCATTGGTAAACATTGTATAAACTGCTCGGTGTTTACTATCGCTCGGTGTCGGTGTCTACTGATGCTGAGTAAACTGTCTGATGCTTAGTGTATAAGCCTAACTGACTAGCCTATTTGCTTCTAGTTACCAACTATCTCTATTTAAGTAACCGATCGATATCTTTTGATAACCTTTGATACTAATAACAACCTTTAATGCTCAATAGAGATAACAATCTCCCCATTTGGCATTAGTATCAAAACTTGAATGTATATAGAAATTTTTTTCTACATCTTATATCTCCACCATATATACAAAGTTCTATATACTCTCCCTCGGTGTATTCTCCTGGTAATATGTAGTATACGTAGCATCTATGTACAAATTTGGCATAATGACATATACATTGATTTCCCCCTTTTTGATAGTAATGCCAAATACCCAAAAAAAAAATTAGACTGTATACTCACATCTTGTCAAAAATATGTTGATGGGTTTTCTTCATAGACTCCAAGAGGTTTTCCCATTCCTCTTTCAAGTTCGTGAGAGCAATGTGCTCAAGACTGACTTGTCAATGCATGTCAAAGATATTTTCCAACACAAAAATTTCTAGTGTTACAACAAGTTGATATGCTTTGACAATGTGTTCCTCAAAAATCTTCAAGTATGGAATGAGTTCTTTCTATAACTCTGTGACCTCATCTATGATTTGCTCTTCTTGTCTCTTGAGATTTTCTATTAACTACCTGAGTTCCTGAACTCTTTGAATATGCTTTGAAAAAGCTTGGGGCTCAATTATAGCTGAATTTGCGCTACACTTGATTTCATCTTCTAGTCCTTTGATCTTTTCACTAATCTCAATAGTGAAGGTTTCCACAGTGCATAGCTTCAGTAAGAATTGAAAAATTGTTTGGGTTATAGATTTGATCTTGGTTATTACCTAATATAACTTGACCTTGTCTATTGCCACTTCTTGGCTGATTCTTTCTGCCAGTTTATGTTGAATCTTGGATTCTACACTTTCTTCAATTCGCTTGTCTGCATCGATGTCTGGGGCATTTATCTTCTTGGTAAGTGTAGAAAGTTGATCTATGATAGGAGTATCTTCATCAACGCTCACTTCAGGTACTACCTATTCTAAGATATCCCTCACACCTGTTATGATTTCTTTATGTTTTGTTTCTTGCTTCAACTTTTCTTGTGTTGCCTTTCTTAAACATAGTTCCCCATATCTGCTCAATTCCTCGGGGCTAAGGGTCCTCAGTTCACACTCTAGTATTACAATCACTTCTTCTAGACCAACCGGCCCTCTAAATTTCTTTTTCTTCTTCTTCTTCATTGCAAGGGGTGACTTCTTGAAAATGGTGACAAAAACCTTGTCTTCTATCCTCAAAGTATCCTTCCTGGTTGACACACTTTCTTCCTTCTTCTTCTCCTCAGATGTTGTGTCAAGTGGGATCACCCTAGTTTCCTTAGGCTCATTTTGGGTCTGTGTATCTATAGTCATTTCCTCTATTCCTTCAGGCTTATTTATCTTTGCAGGTGTTTCGGTGTCTTGTTCCCATGTTGTCTCTTTATGTTGCTCGGGGTCTAAGCCTTTGGGTTTCTCTATTGAAATTATTTCTACTACCTCTGCAAGTATAGGAAGGTCACCTGATAATGATGTAAATGCACATTTAGTGACATGTGCCTCATCTTCAGTATGTGCTAGTGTAGTGTTTAGATCCTCATCATCATTTTCATCAGGATCACCATTTCTAATGTTCTCAATGAGAAAATCTTCATCTGTTGTCTTCTTTATTTGGATCTCTGCTAGATCTGGTGCATCCTATGAAATATTTATTTCTTCCTTTCAATCGGTGATATCAATTACTTCAGAAACTGATATACCAGAGTCCTTAGAGTTCTTTTCTATAGTATCATCAATATAGATACCTTTTCCTTTGGAATTTTGTCTCTTCTTAGACAGAGTTAAAAATGTTTTTTGCTCAACTTGTTCTTTGGATTTAAGAATTGATGTCCATAGGGAATCACCTGTTACATCTATATCTACCACATTGTCATCTAGTATCATCATGGCTTAGTTCTTTACCATAAATATTGCTTCATAATTAGCCATGTATTCATTAAGTTCTGCTAGGCTTAAGTTTGGGGCTACTCGAACTAGAGATCTTTCTCTCTTTCTTTTCTCAGTGTTTAGTGCATAAGCCCACTTTTGTTTTATTCTATTATCTAGCTCCTATGGTAATGAGAGTTCAAACTCTAATGGAACTCTTTTAAAATTTATCATCATTTGGATAACTGACTCTTCAATATTTGTCTGATCCTCATGTGACCTTTTGTCAAATTTACTAAGCTCAGGATCAACAAGGTCACCATTCTCAATTATATCTTCAATGATTTCATCTATTGACCTTACCTTGTTTCTTATCACTTTGAATTGACTGATGTCATCTTCATTTTCTATCTCCTCAAGGTCTTCCTTACCTTTTATCAGTCTTCTCCTTTTCTTTGGTGCCTCTTCTACAACCTTGGTATTTTTCTTAACATATGTCTTTGTTAGTGTAGCTGCATGTGGTCTTGTGATTTTTAGTAATCCTTTCTTCAGTGGTGGTGAGACTATAGTTGAAGATCTTGTCCTTATACCTATTTTTTCTGGCAACTACATGTCCTTTTGAATTTCAGTGGAACTAGAATAGGTCATTTTTCTTTTTAAGATTTAGTTTCCTCCCTATCATATGGTTTGTCAGCCAACTGTAACTGACGTTTGGTTGTTTCTTTAACTGGTGACTCCTTAGGTGAGTTAGAGACATCTCCAAATCTAGCAGTTAGGTCTTTCTTCATCTTCTTTACTTTCCTAGTTATCGTACTGATGACATGACCTGTTATGATTCTAGACTTAGCTTCTTCATAGGTACCAAACCTTTTAGCCTTTATGTCCTTCAGTAATGCTAGCAGTTCCTCTATTGATTTCAAGGTGAAATCATAAGTCATTTCATATCCCACAGGTGATAGCCATTTTTTTCTTATGTTCAACTGCTTTTATCATGGTATGATCGGTGTCTACTATAAAGCATATATTTGTCTCAAATTTATCAACTAATTCCCATGGAATTCTACTTCTTTGATTCATCTTGACCTAAAATTCTTTGAAGTACTTATCAAATTCTTTATTCAAATAATCTCCTAACTTATTCACCATCTCAATAATTTGCACAGTTATCAGTTTATCTGATATCCAATTTACTTCACTGATGCTAGGTTGGTACTTTTGTAGATAGAGGAATAAACAAACAAGGTGGGAACCAAAATTACATGTGTTTTACTTCATTGACCTTATGGTCTTCATATTTTCTTGTAACTTGTTTAGTACTAACTCTGAAAGATCAACCTAGTGATCTTTCTTCACAATTTTATGTGCCATGTCAACTGCGCTAGAGGGTATGTTGTTAAGTATGCTTGATTGAAATATCTTGTACCCAATCACATGTGATGCAAATTTTACCTTTGGGTCTTTAATTATTGAAATTTCAAGTGCTCAACCATCCCATGTAGCTCCAGTGTTCTTCTCAATATCAGCTTGGGATGAGCTTTAAAAAGATTTAGTCTAGTCAGTTGTAGGATAGCCAATAACCCTACTTATCATTTTCTTTGTGACCTCTACTAGTTTATCAAACCAAAATTTTCCATCATGATACCTACTCAATACAATCTTTATCTAGTCTACCTTAATGATTGTGAAAAGTGTATGGCACACGATAACTGTGATTTCTCAATCTTTTCAAATTCAGGTTTAAGTTTTCCATCGGTGCCACACAATTGTTGATACACCACAATAGTCTCAAAATATCCTACCTCACCAATTTTGCAATGAATGTATGCTCGTATGTCTTCTGTTAACAAAACCCTATCTAGTATGCTTGAAAAAGCACCCATTGTGTATGTTTGTGATGTAATCTTAGGGTGTGGTTTGTACTTAGGTTCATCAAAATTAGCTCTAACAATCATATTTACTTCTTCCTCAACACTATTTGATTTGCTTGCAATCGATGTAGATTCCATAAATTGATTTAGGGTTTTGGAGGGAAATAGGTTAAGTAAATTTTTCAGTAGCAACTGTACTTACTAGGAATCATCGAAGAGTGATGTCAATTCGATCTATCATACCCTTGAATCTTTCTGAAAATCTTTTCTTCAAACTCTTTTCAGTGAAATCTTTGCTCTTCAAAATCACAGTGTAAAAATGAACTATGTTTTCATGTATTTATAGACTTTTTGATATTCCCACTCAAACTTTTGTGTAATAAATGCTTGACCTATCTTTTGGTTCATAACAATTGTAAGCTCAATAAGTACTATAGAATGTCAACAACTCGGTTAACACAAAACTCCTTTGTTAGTTGATACATGTGCTTGGTTAACCTTGAATAGTGATTACCAATGGGTAACCAACTCTTGGTCTCACATTTACCGATTATGTAACTTTTCTTGTTCTTATGATATAAACCATAATGCATCTCTTTTCATGCAGATTTGGTATGTGCTCATTATGTATAAGGAACTATATGTAAAATGTGATTATTTTGAAATGTCAGTCCCATACATACCTATTTCACCTTAGGTGGATGAAGCGATGTCACCCAATCCAGTGGATGAGGTTTCACTAACAGCATTACTTGACTCAACATTCTCATTAGATTCTTTTCTCCACATAGTGTTCCTTATCTTCATGATATCTACAATAGTGTTTCCACTCTCAAATAAATGATTTTCCTCTGGTGCTCAGTCTTTGTAGTTCTTACTTAAATGACCGACTTTATGGAAATGCAGACATGCCATTCCAGTTCTTGTCCAACTTCTTGATTGTCTAGCCCATCCTTTCCAATTACAATTTTCTACAATGTGCCCATTGTTGGAAACTGCAATTGAGACAATTGTTGTATTGTTATTGATGTCAAACCTTAATTGGTAACACTATTGCTACTTAGGAAAGTATTATATCTGTTTGAGTGTTGAGAAGGGGCTAAGCAAGGTTGGTAACAATAGCACCTAGGGAAAGGTTGAGTTATCTTGATACTACAAAGTGTACTTGACTATGTTGCACTATTATGAGATAATGTATTGTTTATCTTAGTAAGACTGAAGACTAAACTGGTAGGCTTAACCGAGAAAAGAAAGGAAAAATCATGTTTAAGCTAAGTGATGTTAGTGTTGACCGAGTTAGTATATGTCAAGCAAAATTCTAGTGTCGACCGAGCATCAGTAAATTGCCGAGGAAGGTAGTGTAAGCCGAGGAGATAGTTTTAGTAATGACCAAGATTTCTACATGAAGACCGAGTTGACAATCACAGTATTTACCAAGCATTAGCAATTTTATATTTGTAGAGAATTTAATTTTGGAGCCAACATTATTGAATTCTCGGTTTATGTAAAACATGTTGACTTTATTTATTGATTGTTTAGAAGCATTAAATGCATTGTAAAACATTTTATTGTAAATCTTTAAAAGATTTTAGATTATTCTAGAAAAGGAGTTGAAGAACATGAAGTGGGTAGATTCAATGAATCTGACCTAACCCTAAGATCTATGAATGAGATTGAGCAGAAAAGGATGAGTTAACCTAATTGAGGAAAATAAAAGGGAACCTAAGCATTTTGATAGGTATGCACATGGAGAATAGAGAATGTTGGAAGAATAAAGTTTTATTGACTGAATAAGCAGAAAAGGGTGAAGGAGAATTGTGGTGGTTGCTTGAAGAAACATTCTGAGTAGATTAGAGATGGAAATGGAAAAGTTTCAAAGTTAGTAAACTAGCATTAATGTATGGAATCAGATCTGATATTTGCAAAGTGAGTTGTATATTTTTTAGATAATACTGCTGCTACTTTCTAACCATTGTAATAGTCAAAATCCTTTTAACAGAGGCTAACCTAATAGTCATATGTTAAATCCTTTGGACAAGTTTACATTCTTATTTAGTGTATGTAAGTCCTATGACTAGGCTCACTTTTAATATGGTGATTAAATTCTAACTGGGTCACACCTGACAATATGTATTGTAACCTTTGATAGGGCTGGCTTTTAACCAAGCTCACTTCAGAAGAGTGAAAATAATAGTAGCATGTTACAAAGTGGTTTTTCCCAAATTGGGTTTCCACTATAAAATTCTGGTGTTAATACTTGTGTGAATGTTTTGATCTAAACATTTCTATGTTTTGCAAGTTAAGTTACAACAAGGCAGTGGACTGCATTGTTAGATGTTTCTATTACTGAATCAGTGATGACCAAGTTTGTTTTGGTTTTGGATCTGATTTAAGGATAAGTTTTTGAGATTGTTTTATACATCAAGACCTGAGAACAACTGATTCATCCCCCCTCTCTGTTGTTCTAAATCATATTAAAAATTGGTATCAGAGATTTGTTTCTTATTATTAGTGTTGACAGATATCAAGTTTAAAGGGGCTTGAAGCAAATGATTAGGATTTATAAGAAGGAGGTACCGAAGTTGAACAAGGAAAACTTCCCTACATGGAAAAGCTTGATGAAGCTACATCTGGCTAGTATTGGTGACTCTACAAAGTACTACATTGAGAACAATTATGTCTCACCTATCACACCTTTGACTACCAAAGAAATGAGACCTAAACAAGAACATAATCAGGAAATGCTGGAAATTGCATCTACCCTAAGCTATCCAGAATTTTAGGACATTAAGGACTACACAACTACGAAGGATATGTGGGACACTCTTGCAAGCATCTATGGTGGTGACCTAAATGTGCTGAAAGTAAAGGCTGAGAGTCTTAGAGGTAAGATTGATGAAATGAGAATGGAAGAAGGTGAAAACATTGCACAATATTGTGGTAGAATAAAAGAAGTTGTGAATGCTATTAGAGGAGCAAATGGAGCTATTGTTGATCAAACTATAATTGGGAAAGTACTAAGAACCCTACGTCCTATATATTCTATTAAGATCTCAGCTATTCAGGAATCTAGATGTAACTCAAAAAATGTTCTTACTTTGGAAAGTTTGGTTGGTAAGATGACTACTTTTGAACTCTCTAACTATGATAATTTCACTGTTGGAAGCATTGGAAATGTTAAATCTACTTTTAAGTCACAACTAGTTTTGAACAAGCCAAAGAAAGAAAAAGAAAGATGCATCAGTGAAAGTGAAAGTGAAAGTGATAGTGAAAGTGACAGTGACACTTTTGATGAAGACCTAGAAGATCTAGAAGCTCTTATGGCGAGAAGACTCAGAAGGGGAAAAGGAAAGTATAAAGGTAAACTCCCTATTATATGTTTTGCATGTAATAAAGTTGGTCATATAGCTGCTAGATGTCCTGATAGTTGGGATAAAGATGATGAAAGGAAAAGAAAACAAAAAGACAAAAAAGATGATAGAAACTACCAATGGAATAGAGACTACAAAGGAAAAGGTAAGAAATCTTGTTACATTGCTGAAAAAGAGACTGACACTGATAGTGATGATTTTGAAATTGAGGTAGGCTATGTGGTAATGAAAGATGAATATGATGAGGATGAGAAAAATGAATTGATATCCTATGTGAACAAGAATGACAAATGGGTTATTGACAGTGGCTATTCACATCACATGACTGGTGACAAAAATAAGTTTGAGACCCTACATCATTACAGAGGTAAAAGTGTAAAATTTGGTAATGATGCACCATGTCCTATTAGAGGAAAAGGTTTGATTAAACTGACAAATAAGATATCTTGTGAAAATGCATATTGGGTTGAAGGTCTTAATTATAATTTGTTAAGTGTTGCTCATCTTAACAAAACTGGTTACCGAGTGGAATTTCATCACAAGCAAGCTAAAATATTTGATGCTACCAGAGAACTAATTGGAAGTGGTGATCAAAATAGAGGTAATTTGTTCTATCTTGACCTATCTGAAGAAACATGTTTAATTGCACAACTTGATGATATTTGGTTATGGCATAAAAGGATGTGTCATGTTAACTTTGATAATTTGGTAGAGATAAGTAGGAATAAAAAGGTAAGAAGTCTACCTAGATTGAAGAAACCTAAGAATGTGATGTGCAAGGAATGTCAGTTAGGAAAAATGACAAAGTCAAGTTTATATAGAAAATCTTTTACTTCTGAAAATATTTTATATTTGGTTCATACTGGCCTTTGTGGACCTATGGGTATACAAAGTTACTGTGGTGATAGATACTTTATCTTATTTGTTGATGATCATACTAGGATGATGTATGTGATGTTTCTAAAAGAAAAATTTGAAGCTTTTCAATTCTTTAAGTGGTATTTGGCTAACGTTGAAAATGTTAGAAATAGGAAATACTGAGAGGAGGGAGTGAATCAGTATTTCACAAACTTTTACTTTTTCCCTCTTATGGATATAACATATTACTTTAGTGCATACAAAGCATAAGAAGCTAAATAACATACATAACAATAAATGTAAAGAACTCATAACACATGATATGTTCTCGAGGAAACCTTGGCCAAGGGAAAACCCTGGTGGGGATGGTACCCACAAAGATCCACTAATCAAAAGTATCATGTTAAGGATGTTGACCCTGTTAGGAGTCTATTAAAAACATATAGTGTATCAGTCCTGGTTAAGGGACTATAGGCCTTGTTAGAAGCCTCAACCCTGTTCGGAGTTGTATATACAAAACCTAATTACCAGATGAGCCCACTGCCCAAACAAGTAATACAAATGTTTACTGATTACAATATGGTACTTCTTACAACTTTGCATCAACAACTTTCACCGCTATCACAATATACAACTATCACAAGCTACATTTCCAGTATATTCAGTACATTACAATATTACATCTTTATACAAGATACAAACATAATATCTTTCTCCATTCATCTTCCACATCTTTATCCAAGAGTAAAAATCTAGGTTTTTGGCTCTTTATAATATTAAGTCATTATTTTGACAAGCAAAATAATCCCTTAATTGATTTACTAGTTATGCCTTCAAAACTGCTCTGTCGGCTATACTCTCTCATTGGTAAAATAATCATAACTTTGTCTGTACTATCTGTACTCTTTTGCACACTGAGATGGGGTATCCTTAGACACCATAGAGTCTATGTTCAACTGCACAAACTCTGATCATTCTCTAGTGAACGTCACCAAAACATACTGTACTGGGTGCTCTATCAAAAACACTGTTTCATACTTAGACAATTTCAGTCTGCGATCTTCCATACTTACTTTCTAGCTTATGCGATCTTCATAGGGAACATATGTTTCCATAATGAAAACATCCATGTACTTACCTCATCCAAATTGCCAACAATCTCCCCCTTTTTCATTGGTGGTAACAAGTCAAAATCTTAAAATTGTATCAAAATTGTGACCATA
Source organism: Chamaecyparis obtusa (assembly GCA_027943335.1). Lineage (NCBI taxonomy): Eukaryota > Viridiplantae > Streptophyta > Pinopsida > Cupressales > Cupressaceae > Chamaecyparis > Chamaecyparis obtusa. Next base: position 309,924 of record BSBK01004739.1, read on the forward strand.
GAATATTATCCTTATATCTCCTCAAAATATACACATAATCTATAACACTTCATAATAATCCATAGAAATCCCCCTATGAGTATCCTTCCTTATCATATATAGATAATTTTCTAAGTATCTCTCCCCCTTTGACAACAATGACAAAATAAAGGGTGGAAAGAGATATACAAAATTATGTCAAAACTTTTACCTTACTATCTTATTGCAAAGCCAGTAGGCTTGCAACACAATCTGGAAAATATGACTTCCAAGCCTCAAAATCTTTCTCCCAAGATTTCTTAATTGATTTTGCTACATTGAGTAAAGTACTCAATCCGTGTGCTGTAATCTTACAAGCTTGAAGAGATTCAAAGTTGAACTTTTGAAATTATGTCTTAGCAGTAAGACAATCTTCTAGGTGCTCTTCTATTACAGTCAACTTGATTCAGACAAGCTCTCTCAAGATGTTCATCCTGTTAATTTTCCTGTTCTTCTCATCATTCAAAGTACTTATCTCATCACATAATTTTTTGTTCTTTTTCTCAACTACACCGATCTTTATGTTTGGGCTGGCCATTGAGTTTGTCTCTGCTGCAATTTCATCTTGCTTCTATTTTATCTTCTTCTCTTCCTTAATTATTATATTTTCAGATTTTGTGCACTGAATGTACAAACTCTTTCCAGTCTCAAGATGTTTCCTTAAGATCTTAATGTATATGTCAAGGCTGCCAATGTCATTTTTGATATTCTAACTTATATTCTGCAACATCTTAGCTTCATAAGCTGCCTGAGCCTTAACCTTAGCAATATCAGTCAAATTAGTGAACTCAACATAAAAAGAATTTATTACCATCTTTTCTCTTTCAAGTGGATATATATCAAAGACTTTTGTAGATATAACACTTTGTAGATTCTCAGTCAAATCTTTCAGGCTACCTTCCAAATTCTTGACCTTATTATTTTTCAAAATAATTTTGTTCAAAGATGTGATCAATTCTAGTTGCTCAACATCATCCACTTCTTTGCCGAAATCTTCAAACATCAAACCAATCTCTCTTTTCTTTCCATTCTTAGGGGTAAGATTGATGTCCTCTTGTGGTATCATAGGTACAATAGGTGTACTAGATATAGTGACCGCTGCTGCCATTTGCTTCTTTGTTCGTGTAGTCTCTATTTCAATACTCTTTTCCTACTTTCCCAAAGCCAAATTGTCAACAATGTTATCCAAATTGTTGAATACCACATCATCTGAATCTAAAGTAACTTTTGTTCCTTCAATGTCCATAGATTCTGTGCCAATGTTTATAGGTGAAGAAGAGGGAATATCTTCAACTTCAACTACCTCTGCTACTGCTTCTGCCTATTCTAAATTTTGTTTCTCTACTGGTTCTGCAATTGATTGATCTTTTATATCTTTTCCCGCTACCAAGTCTACTAGTACTTGCACAACTGCTTCTTCAGTTTCAGTCTTCACTTGTTCATACTGACCTCCCATTATTTGTATAGTTCTTCTTTTGGTTCTTAATAGGGTTCAAAGTGGCTTGAGGATCTGTTTAAGGTGGTCATCATCTCTTATGTCACAGAACTATCTTATCACATTCTCTCTCATTTTAGTATCTTCTTCTTGTGCTCTCATCTTTCTACTCACAAGTTTGTTGTACAAATCTTCTAGTATTTTTCCATGAATAGTATCAAATTTCTTGTTTGCCAAAATCATATGTGTAACCATTGCATTCTCTAGATTTAATCTATCAGAGGATCCATATAAATCATAGTATTTGTTCATCTTGGTAAAGTCTCCATGCTACAATATGTCTTCATTAACTCTTTCTATTCTTGGTTTCCATGATTTCTTCTTTGCTATTACTTCATCATCTTTTATCTCTGCAACTCTTCTAGGTACTGGTGGAACAATTACATTTTGTCTTTTATCTGGTCCTGAAGCACTTACCTTCATTCTTTTGCTTGGTGCTAAAGAAGAGGGTTTCTCTGTCTGACTAGTTTCTTGCTCCTTCTCAGGCTCTTCAACCTTTACCTTAACTTGAATGGGTCCTTGAGGGTTTGCACTTGATGCCAAAGGTGGGACTAATAGTATCTCACTTTGCCTTATTCCTTCTACAGTCTTTCTTGCAATATCAAATTCCTACTCACTCATACCTATTTCTTTTAGAATTTTCTTTATTATAGTCTCCACTCTCTTCTTTGAATGTTTCTCTTCCTTAAGTGTCTTTGCTGAATCAAATTTTTTATCATATGTTCCAAATCTATTGCTATGAGCTTCCAATTCACTTCTCAACAATCTACTAACATATCCTTCTATTTCAACTTCAGAGATTTCATAGCCAAGAGGGTCTATGAATTCATGTCTTGGTTCTACTACATCAATGTAAGTGAAATCAGTATCAACCATAAAACATATATAATATTTGTATTTCTCCACTAGGGATGGAGGAATTCTTGATCTATTTACCACAATGTTCTGAAAAGTGTTCAACACTAACTTTACACTGTCATTAACCTTCTCATTGAGATGTTTCATGTAAACTTTATTGATTCTTTCCATAGTATTTTCACCTATTGGAAATTTGGCTAATGTGGATGCATAGATGTTGTCATTATGGAAACATATGATCTCTACTAAGAGTGCAGACTCTAGAATGTAAGTGTGGCAAGTTGAAGGAAGAAATTGTCTAAGTATGGATACAGTGATCCTGACAGAGCACCCGATGAAGATTTAGTTGGCGACATCCACTGGAGAAATATTTTTGTTTGTGTAGTTAAATAAAGCTTCTACAAATTATGAGGATACCCCATCTCAGTGCACATAAAGTTTGGAGTAGTACGAATGAAGTTATTCAAAGTTTACCGAAGACAATTTTGAAGACAAACAGTTTTGGAGACAGTATTAGCGAAAGAGTTAAGGGATTATTTTTCTTGTCAAAATAATGACTTAACATTATGAAGGGATGACATCCTAGATGTTTACCCTTGGATAAATATTTTGGAAGCCGACCATTTTAAGTTATTAGCTCTAATAACTCATATATTAGGTACCCTTGAAATGTAATGAAAAGAGTAGTTTTGTGAAAAGAAAGAAAAGAATAACTTGTGAAAGTTGTATATTATAATAGCAGCAAAGGCTATTGATGTGAAGTTGTAAGCACTATCTTATTATAGTCACAAACATTTTGTATTACCTGTTTGGGCAGTGAGCTCAGTTGGTGATCAGGTTTTTTAATCTAACTCTTAACAAGGTTAAGGCTTCTAACAAGGCCTAAAGTCCTTTAACCAGGACAAATATACTATATATTGTAACCGAATCTTAACAGGGTCCAATATCCCTAACAAGATGCTTTTGATTAGTGATCTTTGCGGGTACCATCCCCACCAGGGTTTTCCCTTGGCCAGGGTTTTCTCGAGAACATATCATGTGTTATGAGTTCTTTCTATTTACTGCTATGTTTGTTATTTAGCTTGGTAATATTTGTATGCACTAAAGTAATCAGTTATATCCATAAGTGGGAAAAAGTAAAAGTTTTTGAAATACTGATTCACCCCCCCCTCTCAGTATTTCCTAATTCTAACAATTGGTATCAGAGAATAGTTACTCAGAGAAGGAACATTCAAGGAAAGCTTAGCAACTTGAGTAAGATCTCTATGGATATGGATCAACTTCAGAAGAATCTTGAAGAAGCTCTTGAACAAATTGATATGATTACTGATGAAAGAAACTCCTTAAGAAGAAAGTATGAAGATGAAAAGAATGTTATTGACAAATTAAAAGGTAAGATTGAAGATCTGATATCTGAAGAGGAATCTAATATTCTTGTTAAATATTGTGATGATTTAGAAAAAGAAAATGAGATCCTTAAGCATGAATTAAAGATAGTAAGTCTGAAGCTTAGTATGAAAGATGGAAATTTGAGATCTAATAATGAAAAATTGAAAGTTGAGAATGAAGATCTAAGATCAAGACTTGCAAAGGTAACATCCGAGTCTGAAAAAGTAAAAGTACAGTATGCAGAACTTGAGAAGTATAATAAAATTGTGAAAGGTGAATTGACTCAGTCTAAACAACAACTTGAAAGGCTATACTCTAATGGTGATAGGACTGAAATTTTTTTTTCTTTTGGAGAATCATTCTTTCAGAAGACTAGATTTGGACTTAGTATGTTTAGAAAAAATCATGAAAGTAAGAAGTCAGATCTGAGGACATCTGAAAGTATGAAGGAAATGAAGCTAGATGAGAACACATTGAAAGATCTACCTAAAGAAGAACCACCTAGAGAGAAAGAAGAATCAAAGCAAGAAGAATCAAAATAGGAACAATCATTTAAAGGTATGCAAAGAGAATTCAAAGGTAGATGTTGTGCTTGTAATACTATTGGACACATGAAGAGAGATTGCATAGGTAAGAAATTTAAACCTCTTAATGGACATTGTTACAATTGTCAAGGTTTTGGACATAGAGATAACGAATGTAGAAGACCTAAAGTAATTTTGAATAATTATGATAATAAGAATGAATAGGAATACTAACAATGCAGATAAGAATTCTATTGAAGAAATGAATAAAAGAAAAGTAGTAGTATGTTTTAGATGCAACAAAGTAGGACATATTGCTAGAAATTGTAGGTCATAGATTAACTAGTAAGGACAAAGATTTGGAAACAATGGAATCATTTTTTAGATATGCAACAAGTTTGGACACTCAGCAAGAGTTTACAGAATGAACAATGGAGGTTATCATCATAACCCTAACCCTTGGAACAATGCAAGAATTAATGAAAATGCAGGAAACAAAGAGGAAGGTTGTTGTTGCAATAAAGATGAAGTAAAATTTGATAAAAGCATAGATCAAGAAGGTATATTCAACACTGAAAGTAGTCAGGAAGGTAATGTATCTGATGGTAAGGATGAATCTTTACCTGATCCTTCTTTAAGTACTTAAATTATATAAGTTTCTGAAGTTTAGGACTTAGGACTAGTGTAGATTAGGAATTTGAATGAGTTAAGTTTTGCACAATTAGATTTAGGTTTGTTATGTTGTACTAATGTTGTGGTTAAGTGCCCAAAAGAAAATATTGTGTTTTACGAGGTCGCAAGAAGCTTTATGGTTGTAGGTTTGCAGAATCAGCTTTTTGAAGTTTTAGCGACAAAATGAATGAATGCGATGTCAGATCAAGTTAATGTGAAGTGTAATAAGGTCAAAATCAAATTCATTATGATTAAAAAGTGATTGAAAAGAGATTTGAAAGAAGACAAAGTGATTTGAGGTCAATTTTGAGAAGTTTGAAAGTAGTTTGCAGTGCCGATCATACCGAAACCCTAGATTTGCAAGTTGAGGTATTTCTCAATCTTTAATCAATTGATAAGATGGATATGTCTATGGTTCATAATGTTAAGGATAAGAATAGACCTAAGATTAAGAAGGAACCAGTAGAACCAATTGAAATTGATGACAGTCTAGCATTATCATCCGTACCAGACAGAGTATTACACATTGAGAATGTTAAAGGTTATTTAGGTTGCAAGTTTGAAACTTTGGGAGATGCAAACTTTAGTGATGATTATAAGAATTTGTATAATCAAGACATGTCAATTAAATAAGATTATGGGCACCTAGAAAACAATGAAATTATCAACTATTCCATGAAGTATGAATTCAATGATGAGGAATGTACCAAGATCACTTTAAGAAGAATCCACAATGGGAAATTCTAGATGGAAGATAGAGTTATTGATATAACTGTTGACCTAATTCATGAAGTTACTGGATTATCAAAAGTTGGAGAAATTCCACTGAATGAAAAGAACATGAGAAAGATTTTTTTAGACAACACTGGATCTAATTATAATGGTAGAGGAATTGTAATAAGTAAGATTAAGCAAGATGATGTTAGGTACCTTTGCAAGATCCTAACAACTAAATTTTGTGGTAGTTCAAGGGAAGATGACATGGATGTAGAAATGATTCATGTAGCTTATATTATGTGTGTTGAGAAGAAACCAGTAGACCTATGTGAAATTTTGAGAATTCAGTTGTTTGAAAACTTAGAAAATATTAAGAAGGCCAAGTATACACAGTTTAGGTTTTCATCTCTGATAACCTATATGTTCTCCCATTTTTTGTGAAGATTAACTTACACAGTTGACTAGAATGATAATGTGAACACAATGGAAAGAATTAACATAGTCTATATGAAGCACCTAATTGATAAAGTTAATGACAGTGTGAAGCTTGTATTGAAGAGTTTTCAGAATATTGTTAAAGATAGATCAAGGATTCCTCAATCCTTAGTTGAAAAGCACAAAGATGACATTTGTTTTATGGTAGACACTGATTTCACTTACATTGAAGTAGTTGAACCTAGAATGGAATTCATAGACACTCTTGGCTATGAAGTATCTGAACCAGAAACAGTAGGATATGTGAATAGATTGTTAAAGAGTGAGTTGGATGGTCATGCAAATAGGTTTGGAACCTATGAAGAGAACTTCAACACTGCAATTAGTTTGAAAGAAAAGAAGCAATCTAGTAGGAGAGTTGAATCAACTCTGAAGAATATTCTAAAATATTCAGGTATGTCAAGGCATGAGTTTGACATAGCTAAGAAGACTGGAGAAGCTTTAAAGAAAAGTGAGTATCTTGTAGTTCCACCTGTGGCATCAAGTTCGGATCATGTTGATCCTATTGTAGTGAAGGTAAAAGTTGAAGTACCTGAGAAAGATGAAGGAGAAAAATCCTTTTCTCCTACTCCTAGCAAAAGAGTAAAAGTAAGTGCAATAGGACCAGAAAAGAGACAGAAGGTGATTGTACCACTTGTACCTAGAAGAGTAGCAGAAATCAAAGATGATGATGAAGTTACAGTAAAAAAGAAAACATGGAAACCAAGAATTGAAAGAGTTAATGAAGACATATTACAACATGGAGATTTCACTAAGTTAAACAAATTCTATGATCTATATGGATCATTTGACAAACTAAACTTTGAAAATGCAATGATTACTCATATGATTTTGACAGATAAGAATTTTAGCACCATTCATGGTAAGATTCTAGAAGACTTGTATAACAGGCTTATAAATAGAAAACAGAGAGCACAAGAAGAGGACATAAAGATGAGAGAACATGCAATCTGATAGTTCTTTGAAGTTAAGGATGAAGATTATGTGAAGAGATTCTTGAAACCTCTTGGAACTTTATTGAGGACTAAAAGAAGAACAATACTCATAATGGGAGGCAAGAAGGAGGAAGTACAGAAAGAAACTGAGCAAGCAGTAATGCAAGTTCTTGCAGATATAGCTATAGGAAAACATGTTGAATCAGACCCTCAGAAAAAGAAATCAGAAGAACATTATACAGAGGAAATTAGTATTGAAGAAGTCCCATCTTCTTCACATATCAATATTGGCAAAGAATCAATGGATATTGAAGGCACCAAAGTGACTCTAGAATCAAATGACATAGTATATCATGATCTAGAAAACATTGTTGACAATTTGGCTTTGGGAGAGCAAGAGAAGGATACAGAGGCAGAGGAAGCACCAATTGTATTAGAATCAGTTCTAGCAGAGTAGATAGCTCAAGGCAAAAAAAATTTGACAGAGGCCACTACCTCTAATGCACCTTCTATACCAGTTGAAGATATTAGTGCACCTGACAGTAAGAAGAGGCATATTGGATCAATGTTTGAAGACCTTGGATGAGAAGTTGAAGATGATGATCAACTTGAGCTCATCACATCTCTGAATAAAATTATTGGAAAGAACAAGAAGGTGAAAGAACTTGAAGGCGAAGTTAGAGTTTTGACAGAGAAACTTGAGAGTGTGATCAACACTAAGGTATCTAAATCGGATCCACTTGAGAAGGCTAAAATGGTAATGAATTCTTTTGACTCTGAATTTTCTAACTTGAAGGATATTGCAATGATAAAAGTTCAGGAAGCTTATGAAGCATAAATGTAGAAAACTTTAAGTGTAAATATTCAGAATGATATTGGTAGTTTAGATGTGTGTATAAAGAATTTGAGGAGACATTTTGAGATAGGAAAGAGTTTGTATATTCAATGCACTAAATCAGAAATCCTAACAATTGAAGAGGATAAGAAGATCAGAGAGAAGTTAGATGCTATTACAGCTGAGACAAACACCTTGACAAGCCCTAATGTCAAGATAAGTTATGTTGAGAAGAACGTAAGGAAGTTAAAAGATGAAATCAGAATGTTAGTAGAGGAGAAGAACAGGAAGATAATTAGGGTTAACATCTTGAGAGAGCATGTCTCAATCAAGATATCAATTGTTGAAGATCAAATTGAGCAGTGTCTTTCATCAAAGACATCATTTCAAAAGTTTAGCTTTAATTCCTTGCAAGATTGTCAGACAGTAGCATACAAATTGAGTACTCTACTCAATGTTGCTGAATCCATCAAGAATATATGGGAGAAAGATTTTGAATCTTGGAAGTTAGAGTTTGGTGATTGTGTTGCAAGCCTACTGGCTTGCAATAACCGATAATAAGGTATCAAGTTTTGTGAGATTTTTGTACACCCGATCTTTGTCATTGTTGTCAAAGGGGGAGAGATAGGGGTGGCTGCAAGAAGTTGGGTGCCAAATTTTTGCAAAAAGTGGAAGTGTTTTTCCTATTTTTCAAAATTTATCTGAATTGATCTCAAAATTTGAGGCACTTAGAGATTGAATCTCGGAAAAATTCACTAATAGAAATTGTAGTACTTGGAGTCTACTTTTCAAATATATAATTTATTTTAATACCCACATGGTATAAATTATATTTTGATAGGCATATTTGAAAACCACTTTTCAAAATGCCTATTTCAGGACCATACCACATCCGTGTACGGCCACCATATTTTGAAACAAATAAATGAATTTTTTAAAATCCTTTTTAGGGAAGATACCTAAGACATAGAATATTGATGAGAATATTTTTTCTTAATTTTTTGTTTTGTAACTTATTTTTTATTAATTTTTAATTAACAATAAAGCTTATTTTTCAAACCTCTCATGTACGACCACCATAATTTAATATAATTTTTCTTTTTTTGAAAAATTCTTTTTTTTAAATTCAAAAGAATTGAATCTAGATTGATGACATATAATTTATTTTTAAAAATACTTAAAAATTAAAAAGTTATTAAAGTTTTAGTGAGTCTCACTAGTTTACGTTTATGTACCACTATCAGCTAATAAATAATGTAAAAATAGTAAAAATAACCATATTATTATGAAATTTATATTTTTAGAATTGTGATAGTGAGAGCTTTAATGGGTTTTTGTTTTGTCAAAAAAATTGATATAGAAGGGCTTCAAAAAATTATGGTAAGCCTTAAAATTTTTATTCCAATGCCTTAGCCAAAATTTTGGAGGCTAAGGCATAGGCTTGGTCTCACCAAACCTATCCCAAACCAAAAACTGAGGCAGAGTGAAAACTCCCACATGCATATTTTAAGAAATGGGCACCCGTTATTTAAATTCAAAAAACGGGCACCCGTTTCATAAATTTCAAAATATGTGTTTAAAAAAACATTTTAAATGAAAAAAAAAAATTAAATTTTGTTTTAGAAACGGGTACTCATTTTTCAACAAATGGGTGCCCATTTCTGGAAAAATGGGTACCCATTTTTTGAATTTTGGATCAGATGTTCGAGCCTAAAACGGGTACCCATTTTAAAAAAATGGGTGCCCGTTTCAAGCGGCGCAAATTTTCAAGCTGTCGACTTCCGCGGAATTGGCACCCAACTTTTTGCTTCTACCCATAACAGAAAATTGATTATATATTGAGGAAGGATACTCATAGGGGGAGCTATTCTATGGAGTATGATATTGTATATCATTTGGCCACAATTTTGTATAAGTATCTTTTGAAGTTTTGTTTGCACACTTAGCCAATTTTCCCATATGTTGCCACAAATGACAAAGGGAGAGATTGTTGGAAATTTGGCTAATGTGGATGCATAGATGTTGTCATTATGGCAACATATGATCTCTACTGAGAGCACAGACTCTGGAATGCAAGTATGGCAAGTTGAAGGAAGAAATTGTCTAAGTATGGATACAATGATCCTGACAGAGCACCTGATCAAGATTTAGTTGGCGACGCCCACTGGAGAAATTTTTTTGTTTGCGTAGTTAAATAAACCTTCTACAAAGTATGAGGATACCCCATCTTAGTGCACATAAAGTTTGGAGTAGTACGAATGAAGTTATTCAAAGTTTACCGAAGACAATTTTGCAAACAGACAGTTTTGGAGACAGTATTAGCGAAAGAGTTAAGGGATTATTTTTCTTGTCAAAATAATGACTTAACATTATGAAGGGATGACATCCTAGATGTTTACCCTTGGATAAATATTTTGGAAGCTGACCATATTAAGTTATTATCTCTAATAACTCATATATTAGGCACACTTGAAATGTAATGAAAAGAGTAGTTTTTGTGAAAAGAAAGAAAAGAATAACTTGCAAAAGTTGTATATTGTAATAGCAGCAAAGACTATTTATGTGAAGTTGTAAGCAATATCTTATTATAGTCACAAACATTTTGTATTACCTATTTGGGTAGTGAGCTCAGCTGGTGATCAGGTTAAAGCTTCTAACAAGGCCTAAAGTCCTTTAACCAGGACAGATCTACTATATATTGTAACTGACTCTTAACAAGATCCAATATCCCTAACAGGATACTTTTGATTAGTGATCTTTGTGGGTACCATCCCCACCAGGGTTTTTCCTTGGCCAAGGTTTCCTTGAGAACATATCATGTGTTATGAGTTCTTTCTATTTATTGCTATGTTTGTTATTCAGCTTGATAATATTTGTATGCACTAAAGTAATCAGTTATATCCATAAGTGGGCAAAAGTAAAAGTTTGTGAAATACTGATTCACCCTCCCCCTCTTAGTATTTCCTATTTCTAACATCACCATCATTCCAATCAATAGTGTAAGGAAATCTTCTTAGCAAGTGGAAGAACATGTAAATAACCAATGATGAAAATCTAAAATGAGTGTATTTATCTTTCTTTATATTTTCCAAATTCTAAAACAATTATATTCTCATAATTTCACACATATCCACAGGCTTCTTCTCCACACACATCAAATAAGAAATGTGTACCATACCTGATGACATATCATCTTCTCTAGAACTTCCATAGAATTTTTTTGTCGAAATCTTACACAAGTATCTTACATCATCTTGCTTAATCTTACTAATGACTATACCTCTGCCATTATATATTGAACCGGTGTTATCAATCACAATCTTTCTCATGTTTTTCTCATTCAATGGAATTGCACCAACTTTTAATAATCCAGTCACATCATGAATTAGGTTTGCAATTATGTCTATAACTCTATCTTCTAACCAAAATTTACCATTATGTATCATACTCAAAATGATCTTAGTACACTCCTCATCATCAAATTCATATTTCATAGAGTACTTAATGATTTCATTGTTTTCTAGATGTTCATAACCTTGTTTCACTGACATATCCTTGTTGTACAATTTTTGATATTCACCATTAAAATTACTCTCCCTTAGGGTTTCATATTTGCATCCAAGATAACTTTTTACATTCTCTAAATGAAGAACTCCATTTGGTACGGATGATAAAGCTAAACTAGCATCTCTTTTTGAAGGTTCAAATGGATCTTTCTTAGCTCTAGGTCTATTCTTATCCTTAATGTTGTGAATCAATGACACATCCATGATTATATCTGATTACTTATACTGATTCAAGATCTTAGTTGGATAAATACCTTAAATTCACAAAATTAGGGCTTTCACTTGATCAACGCTTCAAACTTCTGCAAATCGCTTCCAAAATTCTTTCTTCACTCTCCAAATCACTTGAAATCACTTGATAATCACAATAACTTTGATTTCAATCTTTTAACACTTAGCATTTACTTGATCTGACATCTCATTCAATTCTTTTTCTGCTAAAATGCCAAAAAGCTGATTTTATAAACCTGCAACCATAAATCTTCTTGCAACCTCACAAAACACAATATTTATTTTTGTGCACTTAACCATAGCATTAGTATAACATAAAAAACCTTCATCTAACTATGCAAAGCTTAACTCATTCAAAATCTAATTCTACACTAATTCTAAGTTCCTAAACTACAAAAATTTACATAATTTAAGTGCTTAAAGAAAGGTTAGGTAAAGACTCATTCTTACCATTAGATACATTACCTTCCTGATTACCTTTAGTGTTGAATATACCTCCTTGATCTATGCCTTTAACAAATTTTACTTCATCTTCATTGCTACAACAACCTTTCTCTTTGTTTCCTGCATTTTCATTCCTTCTTGCATAGTTTCTAGGGTTAGCGTTACGATGATAACCTCCATTGTTCATTCTGCAAAATCTTGTTGTGTGTCCAATCTTGTTATATATCTGACAAATGATTCCATTGGTTCCATATCTAGGTGGTTGCTGATTCATATGTCGTACAATTTCTAGCAATATGTCCAATTTTGTTGCATCTGTAACATACTATTCCATTTCCTCTTTTCATGTCTTTAGTTGATCTCTGATTTGCATTGTTAGTACTTCTAGGCATTCTACTATTATAATTATTCTCAATAACTTTAGATCTTCTACATTCAATAGCTCTATGTCCAAAACCATGACAATTATAACAATATCCATTAAGAGGTTTGAATTGCTTACCTGTACAATCTCTTTTCATATGACCAATACTATTACAAGAAAAACATTTACCTTTGAATTCTCTTTGCATACCTTTCGATGGTTCATCTTGCTTCAGTGGTTCTTCTTTCTTCGGTGATTATTCTTGCTTCGGTGATTCTTCTTGCTTGGGTGCATCTTCAGATTTGTTCTCATCTAACTTCTTTTCTTCACTGCTTTCACATACATTCAGATTTGGTTTCTTTCTTTCACTAACTATCTTCAATATGTTAAATCCAAGACTAGTTTTGTCATAGAATGTTTTCCCATTAGATACTTTCTCATTAATCTTTTCATTGTTTGAATATAGTCTCTTAAGTTGTTGTTTAGATTGAGTCAGTTCACCTTTCACAATCTTGTTGTATTTCTCAAGTTCATCATACTGTAATTTGACTTTATCAAAATCAGATGTTACCTTTCCAAGTTTAGATTTCGGATCTTCATTCTCATTCTTTAAACTTTCATTCTTAGATCTCAGATTGTCATTTCCATCTTTCAAGCTAAGCTTCAGATTTGCTATCTTCAATTCATGTTTAAGGATCACATTTTTTTTTTTAAATCATCACAATCTTCAACAACAATTTCAAATTCCTTCTCAGATTTCAGATCTTCTATCTTACCTTTTAGTTTTTCAATAATATTCTTTGCATCATCATACTTTCTTTTCAGAGTGTTTCTTTCATCAGTAAGCATATCAATTTGTTCAAGAGCACCTTCAAGATTCTTCTGTAACTGATCCATATCCATAGAGATCTTACTCAACCTGCTAGGCTTTCCTTGAATGTTCATTCTCTGAGTAACTATGCTCTGATACCAATTGTTAGAAATAGGAAATACTGAGAGGGGGGGGGGTGAATCAATATTTCATAAACTTTTACTTTTGCCCACTTATGGATATAACAGATTACTTTAGTGCATACAAAGCATAAGAAGCTAAATAGCATACATAACAGTAAGTGTAAAGAGCTCATAACACATGATATATTCTTGAGGAAACCCTGGCCAAGGGAAAACCCTGGTGGGGATGGTACCCACAAAGATTCACTAATCAAAAGTATCCTATTAAGGATGTTGACCTTGTTAGGAGTCTATTACAAACATATAGTGTATCGGTCCTGGTTAAGGGAATATAGGCCTTGTTAGAAGCCTCAACCCTATTAGGAGTTGTAGATACAAAACCTAATTACCATATGAGCTCACTACCCAAACAAGTAATACAAATGTTTACTAATTACAATATGGTACTGCTTACAACTTCACATCAACAACTTTCACCACTATCACAATATACAACTATCACAAGTTACATTTCCAGTATATTTGGTACATTACAATATTACATCTTTATACAAGATACAAACATAATATCTTTCTCCAGTCAGCTTCCACATCTTTATCCAAGAGTAAACATCTAGGATGTTGACTCTTTATAATATTAAGTCATTATTTTGACAAGCAAAATAATCCCTTAATTCATTTACTAGTTCTGCCTTCAAAACTGCTCTGTCGGCTATACTCTGTCAACGGTAAAATAATCATAACTTTGTCCGTACTATCCATACTCTTTTGCACATTGAGATGGGGTATCCTTAGACACCATAGAGTCTATGTTCAACTATGAAAACTTTGATCATGCTCCAATGAATGTTGCCAAAACAAACTATATCGGGTGCTCTGTCAAAAACATTGTTTCATACTTGGACAATTTCAGTCTGTGATCTTCCATACTTACTTTCCAGCTTATGTGATCTTCATAGGGAACATATGTTTCCATAATGATAACATCCATGTACTTACCTTAGCCAAATTTCCAATAGAAAAGTAGAGGAGTAGGACCCTAAAATGTCTTAGATCTGACTGAGGTAGAGAATTTACATCAAATGAATTTAATCTCTTTTGCAATGATAGATGAATTAAAAGATAGATGTATGCACCTAGAACACCTCCATGGAATGGTATAGAAAAAAGGAGAAATAGATCTATCTTGGATAGTGAAAGGAAATTGATGATTGAAAAGAATGTGGCACAAAAATATTGGAAAGAAGCTATAAGCACTACTGTCTACACTCTTAACTAGGTATAGATCAAGAAAGGTACAAATATGACACCCTATGAACTATGGCATGGGCATGCACTGAGTGTTAAATACTTTAGAATCTTTGGAAGTAAGTGCTAAAATTAAAAAGACACTAGGAATGGAAAGTTTGATGCTAAGAGTGATGAAGGCATATTCCTAGGGTACTCCAAAAAAAGTAAAGCTTATAAGTGTTTGAACTCTAACACTAACAAAATTGTGGAAAGTGTGAATGTCAAAATTGATGAGTATGCAGAAAGAAATGAAGCTGACAGTAAAACAGAACTAGAAGATAATAGATCTTTTGTGTACATTAAAGAAGAAGATGAGGCAAGTAACATACTTGCACATGATGCTGAGTCTCAAGTAAGAAATGTTGAGCGATAGACAGATGTTGACAAGTATCAAGAAAATAGTGCCAAGAAAGAACAAGAACATGTCGAGCTACAAGAAAATGCTGTTGAGTATCAAGAAGAGGTTGCCAAGCATTTTGAAGTTGAATCTGACAATCTTGTTAAGGAACATGATGAAATAGAGGAGAGAACAGTTGAACCTATTTTGGAAAAATATGTAAGAAGACATCATAAGCTTGAACAGATAATTGGAGACAAATATAATGGAATCTAGACCAGAAGTAAGACTAAGGATCCAACATGTCTACTATGTGAATTTGAACTGAAGGCAACTGGGGAAGCATTGGAGAATGAAGACTGGATGCAAGAAATGAATGAATAAATTGACCAGATTGAGAAGAATGACACTTGGACTCTGTTGCCGAGACTTGAAAACAAAAATGTTATAGGAACAAAGTGGGTGTTTTAGAATAAGATGAATGAAAATGGTGAAATCACTAGGAACAAAGCTAGGCTAGCATGCAAAGGGTACACACAAGAAGAAGGAATAGATTATGGGGAGACATTTTCCCCTGTAGCTAGAATGGAAGGAGTAAGAACTCTTCTTGTATATGTTGCTTATAAAGATTTCAAGGTATATCAAATGGATGTTAAGTCTTCATTTTTGAATGGTATACTAGAAGAAGAAGTTTACATAGAACAACCAGAAGGTTTTATTGATCCAAACAAAAGACACATGGTGTGCAAACTGAATAAAGCATTATATGGATTGAAGCAAGCTCCTAGAGCATGGTATGAGAGGTTGCACAACTACTTGATACATATTGGATTTTCAAGAACAAATGACACAAGCAATCTATACATGAAGGATGAAGAAGGTAAAGGTATCTTTTTGGAAAAAATCTTTGTGGATGACATTATTTTTGGTGGACAAGATGCATTATGTAAAAGTTTCTCAAATGAAATGCAAACTGAATTTGAAATGAGTATATTTGGTGAGATCAAATTCTTTGTTGGTTTACAAGTATATCAGAAGAAGAATGGAATTTTCTTTACATAGTCTAAGTATGTTAATGAAATACTAAAAACTTTTGGGATGGAAGATGCTAAACCAGTGGGAAATCCCATGGTTACTAGAGAAAAGTTATCTAAGAATGATGATGCTGCATAAGTGAATCAGACTCTATACAGATCCATGATTGGAAAATTACAGTATGTTGTACATAGCAGACTAGATATTGCATTAGCTATTGGGATTGTGGGAAGATTCTCTGCCAATCCTAAGGAAACACATATGATGGCCATGAAAAGAATTATGAGATACTTGAAAGTAACTATTGACTATGGTTTATATTATAAGAAGGATGACAAATTTGAACTCTGAGTTTATACAAATGTTGATTGGGAAGGAAATGTAGATGACAGAAAGAGTACTAGTGGTGGAACTTTCTTTCTTGGACAGAGATTAGTTTCCTGGATGAGCAAGAAATAAAATTGCATTTTCCAATCTACTATCGAGGCTGAGTATGTTGTTGCTATAGTAAAGTATTCAAACATGGTATGGGTAAAATAATTGTTGATAGGCATGAAAGAAAAAATCACTAAATGTGTTGTTATTTTTTGTGACAACACAAATGCTATCAATATTTCTAAGAATCCAATGATGCATACTAAGACCAAGCACATTGCAATCACGTATCACTACTTGAGAGAATTAGTACAAGACAAAGAAGTCTGAATGGAATATGTGAATACAAAAGAATAATTAGCAGACATATTCAATAAAGCTTTACCCAGAGAAGGTCATGAGCTTTTGAGAAGTCAATTAGGGGTTCTTCCCCTAACTGAGGCTTCCTAGACAAGCTAGGAACACTGCATCAAATATGCTACAAAAGAAAATTTGACAAATTGATGCAGAGGATTGTCACACTTTAGGGCTGGCCTAGAGTTGTGAAGAGAAGCAAAGCCAAGGAATCAGTCATAAGCAAGATGACAAAGGGAGAAACACTGAGTTGCATAGATATTATCTACATCTCATGGATGTATGTTTTTAGTTGCTGCTTTGGCATTTTTTTCAAAGAGGGAGATGTACTAATATGATAACACATGAGAGATGATAAGACATGATACTGAAACTAAGAAGGATGATGGACTGAAATGAACGATCAGGATAGAGGGAGATCTGAATACTTTTGACAGTCACAAAAGTGAGGTTTAAAGGATTCTAAATCAGAATGAAGCTAAGGATATTATAAATAATTCTCTGATGGACAGATAAGTTTTTAGCTTGGTTGGTAATCCATGTGTTATTTAGGTGATATCATATGGTGTTGTTATCAATGCCAAAGAGGGAGATTGTTGGAAACTACAATTGAAACAATTGTTGTATTGTCATTGATGTGAAACCTTAATTGGTAAGACCGTTGCTACTTAGGAAAGTACTACATCTATTGAGTGTTGCTAAGGGGCTAAGAAAGGTTCGTAACAATAGCACCTAGGGAAAGGTTGAGTTATCTTGATACTACAAAGTGTACTTGACTATGTTGCACTATGATGAGATAATGTATTTTTTATCTTAGTAAGACTGAAGACTAAACTGGTAGGCTTAACTAAGCAAAGAAAAGAAAAATCATGTTTAATCTGAGTGATGTTAGTGTTGATCGAGTTAGTATATGCCAAGAAAAATTCTAGTGTCGACCGAGCATCAATAAATTGTCGAGGAAGGCAGTGTAAGCCAAGGAGACAGTTTTAGTAATGATCGAGCTTTCTACATGAAGACCGAGTTGGCAATCACAATATTTACCAAGCATCATCAATTTTATATTTGAAGAGAATTTAATTTTGGAGCCGACATTGTTGAATTCTTGGATTATGTAAAATGTGTTGACTTTATTTATTGATTGTTTGGAAGCATTAAATGCATTGTAAGACATTTTATTGTAAATCTTTAAAAGATTTGAGATGATTCTAGAAAAGGAGCTGAAGAACATAAAGCAGGTAGATTCAATGAATTTGACCTAACCCTAAGATCTATGAATGAGATTGAGCAACAAAATATGAGTTAACCTAATTGAGGAAAATAAAAGGGAACCTATGCATTTTGATAGGTATACACATGGAGAATAGAGAATGTTGGAAGAATAAAGTTTTATTGACTGAATAAGTAGAAAAGGGTGAAGGAGAATTGTGGTGGTTGCTTGAAGAAACGTTCTAAGCAGATTAGAGATGGAAATGGAAAATTTTCAAAGTCAGTAAACCAGCATTAATGTATGGAATCAGATCTGATATTTGCAAAGTGAGATATATATTTTATAGATAATACTGTTGCTACTTTCTAACCATTATAATAGTGAGAATCCTTTTAACAGAGGTTGACCCAATAGTCATATGTTAAATCTTTTGAACAAGGTTGCATTCTAATGGATTGTATGTAAGTCCTATGACTAGGCTCACTTTTAACAGGGTGATTGAAATCCTTTAACTGGGTCACACCTAATAGTGTGTATTGTAACCTTTGACATGGTTGGCTTTTTATTGAGCTCACTTCAGAAGAGTGAAAATAATAGTAGCATGTTACAAAGTGGTTTTTCCCAAATTGGGTTTCCACTATAAAATCTTGGTGTTAATACTTGTGTGAATGCTTTGATCTGAACATTTCTATGTTTTGCAAGTTAAGTTATAGCAAGGTAGTGGGCTGCATTGTTAGATGTTTCTATTATTGAATCAGTGATGACCGAGTTTGTTTTGGTTTTGGATCTGATTTAAGGATAAGTTTTTGAGATTGTTTTATACATTAGGACCTGAGAACAACTAATTCACCCCCCCCCCCCTCTGTTGTTATAAATCATATTAACACCTATATCTACCACATGTAATACAGTTAGTCCATGTGTTGTAATCCCAAACATAAGAGTTACCTTGTTTCATCGGTTGATAAGGCCTGCGCTATGTTTTCTGCTTAGGAGTCCATGCTTTCTTCATTTTTGCCTTACATTCTCGTGCAGTGTGTCCATGCTTATTACAAGTATAGCATAACTTCTCAGTAGTAGTATAGTTTTCATTATTATTCATCTTGGCTCTACATTCATAAGCTTGATGACCATACTTTCCATAGTAATAAAAATATCCATTGAATTTAGGAATAACAGGAGTTTTACCTTGTGCTCTGCTTATACACACATTGGAGGTGTGACCTGGTTTGCCATAGTGATAACATGTCAACACTTTAGGTCTTTGATTTTGATTATTGTTGACTTGTTCAACTTGTTGTGATGATTCTCCTTCACTAATATAGCCTAGACCAGCTTTACTCCCAAATCTTCTTTGATTAAACAGAAAGTTGTCAATCTTCTTAGAATTTTCTTCAGCCAATTTCTTCATTTTGTTATGTTGATGTTGAGTTTTCACTTCATTTCTTAGCTTCTCATTCTCCTCTCTGATTTTTAAAACATCTTCTAATTTTCTTGACAATACTCCATTCACTCAGTTTACCTCTTGATTCACTGTCATCATCTAATTAGATACTTGGAAATAATGATTAGTGAGTCTTTGTATTTCATTTTCTTTAGCTTGAAGTTGTTCTATTATTTGTCTTTGGTCTTCAATAGCCAGATTCCTTTCTTGTTTAGTCTATCTAGCATTGTTCATTATCTCTACCATTCTCACCATCTGAGATTCCTGACCGATTTGAAGTGCTTTCACTTGTTTTGATAGGTGCTGATTCTTTTCAGACAAATCTAAGATTATACTTTCAGATCCATCAGAAATGCTTCTAGAACTAGATCCAATCTGATCAAATATATCATCAATTGCTTCTTCATGATAACCGATTTCATTTTGTAGAATCGCTAGGTTCTTTCTTTCAACCAACATTTTCTTTAGTTCATCCTTATCTTTCTTATACTATTCCACAAACATCTGCATTTGTATCTTCTGATTCTCAATAGTCTTGTCTAACTCATATCTCTCCATGAATTAGACCTTTACCCTTCAATGGTTAAACTATTCAATAAGAGAACTATGCTTTGATACCAACTTTTGGAATTAGGAGAGATAGGCTACTGAGAGGGGAGGGGTGAATCAGTGCCCACAAATACTTTTACTTGTAAAACTTTTAGATCTATAACAACAAACAATAATAACCTTGCAAAATAACTTGTATCTAATTGCATGTATCATTCATTTAACTTGTGATAGTAAACAACATGAAAGCAAAAATACATCAATCACATAACACAAGTATTTTGGTAACATATAAACCCATGTTAGAAGGTAAAAAATGCGGTGGGGATGACACCCATAAATTATTTACTACTGTAGATAGAAAAGGTTTTCCTATTAGGGCTACAAGTTTTGATCACTTCTGGTGATCTTACCCTATTATTAGTAACATATTAGATTAGCTAGGTCTACCTAGTTATAGGATTTTAAAAACACTAATGAAGTGTGTATTCGGTTAAGAGATTTACATAAGACTGTTAAGTCTACTTTGTTAAGAGATTTAGCCAAAGACTCTATTACAATTGTTAGAAAGTAATAGGCAATTATCTGCTAATTAAAAACTTAATTGTCTGACATAAATTAATAAGTACTGATTAAATATCACCTCAACTATGATGAGTATTTTCTTTGTACTGCTTAGTTAGCCTGTTCTAATTCTTCTTAATCTAATCTCCTCGGTATACTAAGAGGGGGGGTGAATCAGCTATCCTAGTCCCAAATCAAAATGAATAATTCAAAATATTATTTCTCAAGTTTCTGTCAGTCGGTAAACAAATATATGATTCACTGTCAGTGTTTTTACTGATCTTCAATTAAGGCTCTTAGTAATTACCGATTAAACCAAATAGATAAAATGTAAAGTATGATAGAAAATAGATATCACAATCAACACATAACACAATGATTTAACGTGGAAACCCTGTTAAGGGAAAAACCATCTAGGAACTGTCAACCCAAAATTTTCACTCTTCTAAAGTGAGGTCAGTGAAGACCCAACCCTATTAAAGGTTAAAATACACATTGTCAAGTGTGACCTTGTTAGAGGATTTTACACTAGAAGTCATCTTTCAACTACCATATCACTCACTGTGCGGGTTTACAGGATAACAATGTTTCACTTGTTAGAATGAAACATAAATAAGACTTAAAAGTCCACTCGGTTAAGAGATTTACACTATTTACAATTATTAGAAAGTAACAGTAAGTTGATCTGCCTTGATACAACAAATTGTAGATTACAGATCAATGTTTTGCTCTTACAAATATTTCTGACCAATATATTACTTCAGATCTTAACATTGATTTCACTTACAATCACTCGGTAATATGCTCTATGCAGCTTGGTTATTCCTCTGTGTAGCTCGGCTCTTATTTTGCAGCTTGGTTTAGTAACCTGTATGATCAGAATTCCATGAATATTGGTTCACAATTCACTCCTGCAGTATCTCCTTCTACCTCTCCTTTTCAATGTAATTTTCATTCCCTTAAATAAACATGTAAGCCATTTTATTTTCATCCATCAAATTTTTCTGCTTAATCATATCCACTAATTTTTCCGCTTTAAACTTCCTCGGCTGATGTGTCAATAACACATTTAAATTACCTCCATCAAATCTTGAATTTTTTTAGTCGTAGATCCTTGTAACAAACTTTGACTTTTCACCTTGAAATCATGCGAATCCAACTCATCAATTTTGTTGTCAAATTGTCTAGCTGACAATATTAGTAAATGCTTTTATATTCTCCTCGGTTAACAAAGAAATGGGTTGGTGTATACTGTTGTCGTTGTTTACACTGAGATTCTTGGTAAACATTAAGCTGTTCTATTTTATCGACAAACACTACTTTGTGTCTTTCAGTTCTATTCTCCATAATAGATGAATACAACATACTAAAGTCAATATAATGAGATCAAAGACTCATCAATAAGTTATACAATGCATTCCTTATCCTCATCTGCTATGACCATCTTCCACCATTCTTTAGATGTCTCGGTATGATAACTTACAAGATAAGTAGTTGTCAAACTAATATGAAACTAGTTGACATCAATGACAACATAATACTGATTTAACATATTGTATATCTATACAGCCACTTTTCATGTTACCTGCAATCACTGTTTCAACAATCTCTCCAATTAGTTGTAAATCAGTTATAGGTTCAACAATCTCTCCCTTTGGCATTGATGGCAACTCAAATAATATGAATGTACCAAACACATACCAAACATATATTCTACAACTCTATCTATAATAAGCTCTCCCTTAGATAGATATCTCTTGTCTGTCTTTTTCTATATGTTTATTCTCTGTTCATATATTTCTTATTCTCTCCCTTTGAATTTAGTCATATTGCTTATTCTCTCCCTTTGACAACAATGCCAAATGGACAAAATAAACAAACATCCTTGTTGTCTAGTCTACTTCATTATATCTCGGTATATTGATATCTCAATCTGTTCATCAAACTTAATCACAACCTTGAACTTAATCAAAGTGTGATCTATGCTAGCATCAACATGAATGATCTTCTGATATAATGGGCTGATGCAACATTCTAGATCACCTTAGTGACCGATAGACAGGGGACGCACCTTGAGTCTATTCCTTAAATATTCAAAAGTATCTTTTGACAGAGGCTTTGTAAAAATGTCTGCAAGTTGTTCTTTTGATGTAACAAACTCTAGTTAACTTGCTTTTCCTGCACTTGTTTCTTTAAGTAATGATACTTAATTGATATATGCTTTTTTTTTAGTGCATTACCGGATTCATTGATATGTTTATAGCACTTGTGTTGTCACAATATATAGTCACTGGATTAGTGATTACCTCATTCATTCCTTCTAACACTTGCTTGATATAGGCTATGTTTGAACAATTTGTTGCAGCAACAACATATTCAGCTTCAGCTGTCGATTGAGAAATACAACTCTACTTTTTGCTTGTCCAGGTTACAAGTCTGTCTCCAAAGAAAAATGCTCCTCTAGTTGTACTTTTCATGTCATCTACATTCCCAGCCCAGTCAGCATCAGTGTAGACTTTAAGTTCAAACTTTCCATCTCTTGGATGCCATAAACCATAATCTTCTATCTTCTTAAGATATCTCAATATCCTTTTTGTAGCTATCGTGTGGGATTGTTTTGGATTTGCAAAAAATCTTGCAACTATACAAGAAAGATGAGCTATATCTAGTCTACTGTGAACTACATACATCAGCTTACAAATCATGGATCGGTAAAGTGTCTGATTTACCTTGGTAGTCTCATCTTCCTTTGTCAACTTACATCTAGTAACCATGATGTTCCCACTAGTTTTGTATCTTCCATTCCAAATGTCTTCAATACCTCTTTTATGTATTTTGATTGAGTGATGAAGATTCCATCACTGTCCTGAATCACCTACAGTCCTAGAAAGAACTTAATCTCTCTGAACATTGACATTTCAAATTCCTTTTGCATCTCATCAGCAAATGCTTTACATACAATATCTCTACCTCCAAAAATTATATCATCAACAAATATTTTAGCTATGATAATAGTATCATCAGTGTTACCTTCCATATACAAGTTGCTATTATCACTACTTCTGATAAAGCCAATACTTAACAAGTAAGTATGTAATCTCACATACCAAGCTCTGGGTACTTGTTTCAATCAATACAGTGCTTTGTGTAGCCTAAAAACCATATCTCTATTGTATGGATCTTCAAATCCTTCTAGTTGTTCAATGTAGACTTCCTCTTCTAGTATTCCATTCAGAAAAGCTGACTTGACATCCATTTGATAAACTTTAAACTTCTTATATGCAGTATATGCCAGTAACATTCTGACACCTTCAAGTCTTACAATAGGTGCAAATTTCTCACCATAATCTATCCCTTCTTCCTACGCATAACCTTTGCATACAAGTCTTGCTTTATTTCTGGTTGCTTCTCCATTCTCATTCAACTTGTTTCTGAAAATCCATTTAGTACCAATAACATTTTTATCTTTAGGTCAGTGTACTAAGGTCCAAGTCTTATTCTTTTCTATTTGTTCAATCTCTTCAGTCATTTCTTTAACCCATTCATCACTATCTAAAGAAGCTTTCACATTCTTAGGCTCATATTCACAAACTAAGCATGTACCTTGTCTTGTTTTGCTTCTTGTTTGCATTCCAACATCTTTGTTTCCAATAATCCGATCTTCAGGATGATGTCTTCTAACAGATCTTGCTAGTATCCTAGCTCTTCTTTCTTATTCATCTTGTTGTACATCCTATTCTGGTTCATTTTCTTTCTTGGGAGCTCCTCCTTGATCATCGGTATGTTCTATCAGTTCTATCGGTTGTGGTACATTGTTTATCTGTTGACCAGTTGACATAGTCTATGGTGTCTTTGGTTGAAACTCAGGAAACTCATAGTAAGTGAACTATTTTTAATCTTCTGGTTCCTTCATCTGCTCATCTGTGATCTTATCATCATATTCATCAACATGAACATTCACACTTTCAACAATCTTGTTAGTAACCTTGTTCACACATTTTTAAGCTTTGCTTTGGGTAGAATATCCTAAAAATATTCCTTCATCTCCTTTGCAATCAAACTTACCATTCCTATCATCTTTTAGGATAAAACATTTACTACCAAAGATTCTAAAGTAACTTACATTGGGCTTGTGTCCAAACCAAAGTTCATATGGTGTTCGGTTGGAGTCTTTCTTCAATTGTACTTGGTTAAGCACATAGACTACTATGCTTACAGCTTCTCTCTAGAATTTCTGAGCGACATTCTTTTGAATCATCAGTTTTCTAGCACAATAAATTATTGATCTATTTCTTCTCTCAGAAATGCCATTTTGTTGCGGTGTTCTCAGTGCTGAAACTTGTCTTTGAATTCCATGCTCATTACAGAAATTAGTAAATTCAACAGATATAAATTCACCACCTCTATCTGATCTAAGACATTTGATTTCCTTTCTAGTTTTTTTTTCTACTTTAGCCTTATACCACTTAAACATTTTGAAGGCTTCTGACTTTTCTTTCAAAAACATAACTGTCATTAGTCTAGTGTAATCATCAACAAAGAGAATAAAGTATCTATCACCATAGTAACTCTGTGTTCTCATAGGTCCACATAAGTCGGTATGAACCAACTCAAGAATTTTCTTTGTTGAGAATTCCTTACTCTTAAAGCTAGACTTTGTCATTTTCCCCTTTTGACATTCATGACACATAATATGATTAGGCTTAGATAAGTTAGGAAAACCTCTAACTCTTTTCTTTCTATTGATTTTGATCATATTATCAAAGTTTACATGACATAACCATTTGTGCCATAACCAAGCATCCTCATCCTTCATAAGTAAGGAAGAAGACATATCAATATCAAGATGAAATAAATTACCTCTGGTTTGAGTACCAGTCCCAAAAAGTCTTCCTCTTTGAAATATTTTCACCCTTTTGTTTTCAAACACCAGTCTGTGACCTGAATTGTTTAGATGTGCCACACTTAACAGATTGTAATTCAGTCCATATACCCAGTAAGCATTCTCACATTTTATTCTATCATTAATTACAAGGGTACCTTTACCTTTCACAGTGCATGGGGCATCATTTCCCATTCTTACAGATCCACCATTATATTCAACAAATTCATCAAATTTATCTACATCACCTATCATATCATGTGTACAGCCCCTGTCAATGATCCATGTTTCATTCTTGCTTATCCTTGAGATCAAGGATGATTATTCTTGTCTTTCATCTTCTTCTGAATCTTCCTTCATTGCAACAAACACTACCTCTTCATCATCAAAATCAAACTTAGAGTTAGTATCTTCAGCTACATAACAAGCCTTTTTACCTTTATCCTTTCGGTCATTTCTATTACTGTGTCGGTAGCTTCTGTTAACTCTTCTCCCATAACTTCCTTCAGATTTGTCTTTCGATCCATCATCATCATTTCTCTTCTAAGGACATCTAGCAACAATATGAACAACTTCTTTCTAGTTAAAATATGCCAAGGGTAACTTACCTCTATATCTTCCTTTCCCTCTCGACAATTTTCTAGCCATTAGTGCTTCAAGCTCATTAAATTCATCATTAGTATCACTTTCACTATCATTGTTCTTATTTTTCTTACTAGATTTGTTAATCTTTAGAGAAGAAATGAAAGTAGACTCAAAAGAAGGTACAACACTGTTATCAACGTTGTTCAATTCAAAAGTAGTAAGCTTATCGATCAGGGTATCAAGTGTAAGATTGGATGTGTCTCGATTCTCATGAATTGTCGATACTGTGATTGCATAGATAGGTAGCAAGGTTTTGAGGATTTTTTTGATTATTGTCTCTTCTTTAATTACTCCATCAGAAGCTCGTATAGCATAAAAAATCTCTTTAATTTTGTTTGAATATTCAACAATATTTTCACCTTCTTTCATTTTCATTTCATCAAATTTACCTCTTAAGCTTTCTGCTCTAGCCCTTTGGACAGATGTGTTACAACTGTATACTTGTGCTAATCTATCCCACATTACCTTAGCAATAGTCAATCCTTTGATTGCTTCAAATTCAGTGGCGGTATAGGTAGCAACAAGCTCCATCATTGCTACGTTGTGATCATGCTTGTCTTTTAGTTGTTGCACAGTCAGATGACCAGTTGGTTTGCTATAGCCAATTGTCATAAAATCTAGTGCATCTCCACCAATTATAGCTATATGCAATTTCATTCTTTGTTTCCATATTGAGAAGTTATCTTTGTTTAGTCTAGGCACTTCCCTCTTAATCATTTTGTGATCTTTATGCTCAAGTCCTTAAAAATCTATTCCAAGCAACCAAACTACTCTAATACCAATTGTTAGAATAAATAAGAGGGGGGGGAGGTGAATCAGTTATCCCAGTCCCAAATAAAAATGAATAATTCAAAATACTATTTCTCAAGTTTCTGTCAGTCAGTAGACAAATATATGATTCACTGTCAAAGTTTTTACCAATCTTCAGTTAAGGCTCTTAGTAATTATCGATTAAACCAAATAGCTAAAATTTAAAGTATGATAGAAAACAGATATCACAATCAACACATAACACAATGATTTAATGTGGAAACCTTGTTAAGGGAAAAACCACCTGGGAACCGGCAACCCAAAATTTTCACTCTTCTGAAGTGAGGTCGGTGAAGACCCCACCCTATTAAAGGTTACAATACACACTATCAAGTTTGACCTTGTTAGAGGATTTTACACTAGAAGTCATCTTTCAACCACCATATCACTCATTGTGCGGGTTTACAGGATAACAATGTTTCACTTGTTAGAATGAAACATAAATAAGACTTAAAAGTCCACTCGGTTAAGAGATTTACACTATTTACAATTATTAGAAAGTAACAGTAAGTTGAGCTACCTTAATACAACAAATTATAGATTACAGATCAATATTTTTCTCTTACAAATATTTGTGACCAATATATCACTTCAAATCTTAACATCAATTTCAGTTACAATCACTCGGTAATATGCTCTGTGCAGCTTGGTTATTCCTTTGTGTAGCTCAGCTCTTATTCTGTAGCTTGGTTTAGTAACTTGTATGATCAGAATTGCATGAATATTGGTTCACGCTTCACTCATGCAGTATCTACTTCTTCTACCTCTCCTTTTCAATATAATTTTCATTCCCTTAAATAAACATGTAAGCCATTTTATTTTCATGTTTGTTGCTTAATCATATCCATTAATTTTTGCACTTTAAACTTCCTCGGCTGATGTGTCAATAACATGTTTAAATTACCTCTGTCAAATTTTCCTTGAATTTTGTTAGTCGTAGATCCTTGTAACAAACTTTGACTTTTCACCTTGAAATCATGTGAATCTAGCTCATCAATTTTGTCTTCAAATTGTCTAGCCGACAATATCATTAAATGCTTTTCTATTCTCCTCGGTTAACAAAGAAATGCGTCAGTATATATTGTTGTCAATGTTTACACTGAGATTCTCAGTAAACATTAACCTGTTCTATTTTATCAACAAACATTCCTTTGTGTCTTTCAGTTATGTTCTCCATAATAGATGAATACAACATACTGAATTCAGTATAATGAGATCAAAGACTCATCAATAAGTTATCCAATGCATTCCTTATCCTCATCTGATGTGACCGTCTTCCACCATTCTTCAGATGTCTCGGTATGATAAGTTACAAGATAAGTACTTATCAAACTAATATGAAACTAGTTGACATCAATGACAACATAATACTGATTTAACATATTGTATATCTATACAACCACTTTTCATGTGATCTTCAATCACTATTTCAACAATCTCTCCAATCAATTGTAAATCATTTGTAGGTTCAACATATATATCAATATACATACACACACACACACACACTCATCCATATATATATATGAATGCATGTATAATAATGAGGAAAAATAAGTTTCCATATGGCGAACCCAAACCCTAGTCCTATAATTTAACTTGAATATGCACTGGCAGCTTAGAGGTACAATCTTAATATGTTGGAAAGTTAACTATACTTATGTATATGACTTGATTAAGTGTTTTCATTATGGAAACAAAGTCATATAGCAGTTTGGAGTCAACATACTTGATTAGGAGATCTGAAATCAGCTAAGTGTTGAAGATTGAACAATATACAAAGTACCAAAGACTCAGAGCATCGACTCACATGCATACATAAAAATTATGGTATGCACCCTATAATTTAAGTTGATTGGACTATATTCATGCTTAGTCTATGAGTGCATAATCAGTTATGCAAGAATGAGAAAGATATAGTAACTTGAAGTTGCACAGCTAGTGAGTGCCAAAGAAGAACAAAGCATAAAGATGATAGTTAGTATTTTGGTTTGCAGTTATAATGTATTGTTGTAAAGGCTATGCAGCCATTGTAATTAGGTTTCCAACATGTATACTTATTTTTTTGTAAGCACGCTTGAGCCAATTCATTTGGAAGTGTTTTTTGTAATAGGTTATAATGACGACCTAGTTGTCTATTTTGTATGCATGTATAAAGATAAGATGCACCCATTGTATTCGGTATGGAAGTTGAAATAGAGTTGTGATAAGTAGAGAAGAAGCATGGGAAGATGGTAGATATATTAGAGATTTGCTAGAGGTCAAAGCATCAACGCATCAAAGGAACTAATCTGATAAGCAGTGTCACAATGACAGTTCATCCAACATATATAGTGTGTATCTGAGATCAAAAGGTTGTAGCCTTCACCACTTGAGCAGTGAGCTCTAGGATAGTGCATCTACTCCCCTAACAAGGATTATTGTAAAAGACTCCTAACAGGGTCTGACCCTTAACAAGTTCTACTATACTTAAATCATTGTAAAGCAACTCCTAACAGGGTTAAGGATCTTCTAACAAGGATCACAAAACACTAGTGTAGAATATTAGTAGGTGTCAATTCCCACTGGGGATTTTACCTATTTGGGTTTCCCCGTAACCCTATTGGTGTCATGTGTTGATTTCATGTTTCATGTTGATGTGAATGTTTATTTTAGTTCTTAAGCATTCAAGTTCAGTTTAAAGATTAAAGTAAAAAGATAAAATACAGTGAACATTGATTCAACCCCCCCCCCCTCTCAGTGTTCCCATTCCTAACATAATATATAGAAAAGAGAATTCCCTATTGTAATATAATATCCAATCTTTCAAACAACTCTTTTAGTCATTGCATTCAAACCTTTCTTTTAAGTCTTGGTCTTTTCCATCTATGGCATGTCTTGTCCCTCCAAAGTGTATCTTATTGCTTTTCCCACTGATAATGTAAATTTTAACTTACTGTTATCATTGAAAGGAGTGTTTGAGAATGAACTGTTAATGTTGTTTTTGAGGCCAAGATATCAACTCTGATATGAGTACCATGCTCTTATCTAGATAGAGGATGATAAAAATAACTGAACCAACTGTAAGTGCTACTAATTGGAATTTTTTCTTGCAACTATGTAAGAAACCTATTTTCCAGTTAAACCATTTGGTTAATATAGCCTTCACATTTTTTTCACTAAATAGGTGTTTTCAAGCACAAATAAAAGATGTTTTAAAAGATTTGGTATTTGGAATTTAATTCAATTTTTTAATAAGATCTAGAATACTTAAAATAATAGCACCGAAATATCAGGGAAACTCTCTAAAAACAACTTTTATTGTTACCAATATTCTTTTAGATGTGTATAAAATGATAGGTATTTGTTCCATAATATGCTTAAAAGAGTCAAGAATAATGTGGCCATTCTATATATAGCCAAGGATTTAGTCTCATAGACTAGTTGTGATGACATATTATGAAGAGTTAATTTAATTCAGTTATTCATTGTGCAACATGAATATGGCCATTTCATCTTAGATTGGGAATAATAAATAGTTTTGGGGCTGTATGACAACAAATTCTTAACAATTAAAATTAGACTTAGCATGTCATCTTTGATAGAGGTCTTGAGATTTAATATTCAAAGTTTGTTTGCAAGAAAGAATCACTACATTTATATATGTTTTGCATGCTAAAATTTTATACTATATACATTTTAGATAGAAAATAGCTCCCCAACTCTTTGTTCCTATTGACAACATTTTAATGATTAATAACTCCCGTGCACTATAGTTGTTGTAATCTATTTTAAAAGTCTCTGATGGATTATTCCATTTCTTAAGGTGTGTGTTGAAAAATTCTTTCTTTTTTTTACCATATTGGATTTACCATGTAATATTTTATTTTATCCTACATGCATAGGCAATGGCATGGTTAAATCTTTGATGGATGGTGCTAATGAGCCTTGCATTGCTATGAATGCAATTTTTGTTGTTATCAAGGGTGTGTGCCTTTCATTTTTGCTTCTGGTCTAAGTTAGTACTGATCATTTAATTTATTTTAATATTCTTGACATACATGCTTTCTTTTCTATAATTCAATTTATTTGGCATGAGAAAGAAGTTTAACATGAAAGTAAGGAAGAAAAGAAAAAAAATCAAGAAAGAGTTTAAGAAAGTAAAATAATTTCAGAATGGTTCATTTAAGTACTCTTGAGCTAAGACATAATTTTTCTTTCTAGGCTACAAGAAAGCATTAGATGTGGTTGTTGTTACACATGGACAAGTGAGGGCTTTTAGCATGTTGATGCATACATGGGGTATGTGAAAATGAAACATTTGATTTAACAAAAATAGGAACTAATCTCCATAAAAAGGATGCACACCATACCTATGAGTTGATCTAGACTTTCTTTGTTGTAGAATTGATTTAGGATAGAATATTTTCTAGTAGGATTTTTTTTTTTAAAAGAAAGGTTTTCATAGCATTTTCTACCACTTGAGAAAAAGTTTCCATAGCTAAATTTCCTTGCCAAAGTTAATATTTCTCTAAAGACTTACAAGTTAGTAAGTCCTTGGCTAAAGGGATAATAAATAAATAAAGTTTCAAACATATGAACAGATAAAATTCATACAAGAAAAAGCCGAAGCCAAATTGAATAGTATTGGCTATTTGTCAGCGGAAGGTCCCTGCTAGAATAGACACATTTGTCACTTCATTAAGATGATAATTATGTACTAAGTTTACTAACTATATAATTCATCACCATCTTATTATCTAATGTAGCAAATACATCTGAAGCACTAGCAAAAGCACCAGGAAATCAAAATTCAGAACCAAAGCCTCAAGATTGTTGTAGTGTTTGTGTAAAGGCTTGATACTTCCAAATATCAACATCACTAACACTTCTTTGGGCATATTTCATTGACTCCTCAAAATGAGAAGCCTTTATTTTAGCGACCTCATCACTATCATCCTCATCCATTGCCTTGGGGTTCTCACTTCTTTTTCTTTCACGTTCAATATCCTATAAAAGTGCAAAGGAAAGAGAACATGACAAATTGAAATAATAAGATACAAGTTGAGGAGAATTGAATCAAAAAATGTAAAATTCTAACAAACCAGTTAAAAAAAACCATTAAGAAATTTATAACCAAATCTAGTCTGCAAAAGCTGCCACAATTGGAACTCACTTTCTCAATATTTTCTCTAATAGCATGCTTGCAAGCCCACTTCCAAATCTCTGTAATATCTCATCAATAAATATAATGGATGGGGCATTCTTCTCAACCTCCTCAAAATACTTTCGGAGATTTCTTTCACTTTTTCCAGCCAACTTTGACATGATCTCAGGTCCATTGATACAAAACAAGAAGGCACCGGTTTCATTTACCACTTCTCCAACAATTAAGGTTTTCCCAGAACCAGGAGGCCCATGGATCAGAATACCCTTTGGGGGCTTCACACCAATAGATTTGAAGAGTTTTCGGTGTCTAAGAGGAAGCTCTACCAATTCACAAATCACTAGTTAGAGCCTCTCTCTCAAATAGTTCAAACAAAATGAAAAAAGCCACAGTTTCACGTAGAGAAGAGTTGATGGATTAATAGAGCCCAAAGTAGTCTGGAAAATAGAACGAGTAGGGACCCGCTGGCAATAAGTAGCAGAATGAGTGTGGACACCTAAACATAAATATCTAGACTAATCACTGATCAGGATGCCATTGGTGATTAGTCTGGATATATATCTTCAATTTTTTTTAAACATTCTATATTTCATCAAAATTTTGACTCTCCGTTGTTGAAATCGTGGCTAGTTTGGTCTAGAAATCAACCAATAGTTCATCAAAATGTGGCATTATGGGTATGCAATCCTGGTCAGAACTGCTAAATAATTCAACCAATATTGGTCTAAAGTGTGACAACATATGGTCAAAATATGACCGTCGCGAGTTTGGCATCTTGGTTGGAGCTGCCAGATATTTTGACCAAGATTGGTCTAAAATGAGACAAAATTTGGTTGAAATGTGACCGCATTGAGTTTGGCATCCTGGTCGAAATGACCAAATATTTTGACCAATGTTAATTTGTATTGGTCGATCCTTTGACCAATATACCAACACTTGCTAATGTTGTTTTCGACCAATATTGCCTTTGATTTCCACCAATATTTGTGTCGATCATTCTATGGTTGCAGCAATGGGTTGATATTTCAATGTTGATAATAGTGAGGAACCAGTTGGTCAACTATTCAAACAAGTTGGGTAGAAATTTTGACCAATCGTGCATCGAAAATTGGTGCAAAATGTACTAGTGTTTGTAACAAAACAAACCCTAAGTTTATCACAGTGGAAATGAGATTTTTGAAAAGGAAATACTTTTTTTTCTTTTTCGCTATCGCAACCCCATAGCCAAGCACAACCACAGTGTGCACACTAGTGTCACCACAATGGAAGCCATGACACTCAATGGTGGCACCACTACCACCATGGTTGAGGCTGTGATGGTCAGTGGCCTAGCCATTGTCGCCTATGGTTGAAAGCCATGACAGACAGTGGCTAGACACTATCATCGGTAGCCATAGAAGCTTTAGGCTGGGCATTTCCATTCGAAACTTAACACTGTATTTTTTTTTATACATTTTTTTATTCTATCAAAAGTATGGTTTAAATTTCGAGCATGAATAAACTCTTTTTTAAAAAACCTTATAAAAGATTTTATCAAAACCAAGTTAAAAATAATTTCTAAAACAAAAATGAATACTCTAGTTGTAGCTACATTAAATGTATTTAATCTGTGCTCGAGCTTTGTTCTTAGTAGAGCCACAGAGCTTTATGTGTATTTAGATAAATAAGCCTAATAAAGAACCATAATCCTCTTTGTAAACTTGGTTAAAATAAACTCTTGGATTAACAAGGAAACCATGGAGACATCGAGATCTAATGTATGCTCTGATGCTCCTAATAAAATGAAATTTTGCTTACCTGGTTTTAGACATCATGGAGTATGGATATATGGGGCTGTATATACACAAGTACATATGAAAAAGTATATACACACTGGAGTGTGTGTGTATACATTTGTGTGTACTTGGGAGTATACTCTATATCTTCTTCATTTCCCCAATCTTTGGGCAACCTACAAACCCAAGACATCATACAGAATGTGAATGAAGGT
Source organism: Chamaecyparis obtusa (assembly GCA_027943335.1). Lineage (NCBI taxonomy): Eukaryota > Viridiplantae > Streptophyta > Pinopsida > Cupressales > Cupressaceae > Chamaecyparis > Chamaecyparis obtusa. The sequence goes on from BSBK01004739.1 coordinate 344,049, forward strand.
AAAGCTAGAGATTAGAGTTTCGGGCCAAGTTTTATTTGGCCCAAACCCTAATTTTGTTTTAGGGTTTGGTTGACCATTGGGTCATAACTTTATATTTTATATTCTTTTTATCTAATTGGGTCATTTAATTTTTGTGGACTTTATTTTTCTCCACTTTTAATTCCTTTAGTATGTATTTCCTAATGCTAATTACTTTGGTCTTTATATTTTTTTCAAGTTCCCTATTATTAGGGATTTGATTTGATTTTTTGATAAGGTGTTATTTAGACTTTTAATTTCAAATCATTTATTTTGTGGGTATAGTTTTTGGATCCTTTTTTATTTATTTACTTATTATTGAGTTGTGTGGTTGAATCTTTCATTTACATATTTTCACATTTTGGTAACATAAATTATTAAATTAATAATTCTTTATTAATTTTAAATGGTGGCATTATTTTAATGTTTTAAATTGTTACGTGTTACACGCTATTATTTTTTAAAATTAACTAAGGGAATTTAAAATTAATTTATTTAATTTAGTATTATTGTCTTATTATTTTATTTGAGTAATTTGATTTAGGGATTTCTCCCTCGTAGACTCCTTATGATTAAACCTAGTTAGTGGTTTCATTGGTCTAGTGCATCTAACGTATAGGGGATGTCAGCAAGCTAGTGCATGCCACGAATCCCCTTGTGAGTTAGTGTGTCGGAAGGTGTTTTTGTTTCTCATGCTTTAGTGAACCTTAGTTTGCTATCTTTTAGTTATCGCATATAAATAAAAAAAATTGTTCTGTGTGTTCTGCCCTAATTTTGGGAATGACAAAGACATAAACAAGACACCTTACGAGTTATGATTTGTATATACACCGAGTGTAAGTTACTTCAAAATATTTGGTAGTAAGTGTTATATTCTGAAAGATGATAGGAATGATAAATTTGACTCTAAAGGTGATGAAGGAATATTTTTAGGATATTCTACTAAGACTAAAGCTTATAAATGTTTGAACAAGGCTACTAATAAAATGATAGAAAGTGCTAATGTAAGAGTTGATGAGTTTTCAGAAAAGAATGATGAAGAAAGTATGAAGGAACCGAAAGACTATGGCAGGTTTACTTATGTTGAAGATCTAGATTATCTATCGAAGCCACAGGATGAGTCTACCGAGCATCAAGAAAATGTTACCAAAAATGAACAAATGCACACCAAGAATCAGGAAGAAGCTATCGAGTAGGAAAATGAACCTAAATTGAATGATGAGTAGAGAAGAGAACAAGTGCTAGCAAGATTTGCTGGAAGATACCATTCGTATAATCAAATCATTGGAGTTAAGCAAGCTGGCATGATGACCCAAAGTAAGTTAAGACATAACACACGCTTAGTTTGTGAGTTTGACCCTAAGAATGTTAGGGATGCACTTGAAAATAAGGAATGGGTCAATGCTATGATTGAGGAAATTGAACAGATTGAGAAGAATAAGACATGGACATTAGTACCCAGACCGAAAGATAAAAATTTTATTGGTACTAAGTGGATTTTCAAGAACAACTTAAATGAAAATGGTGATATCACTAGGAATAAGGAAAGACTTGTAAGGAATGGATATGCACAAGAAGGTGTTAATTATGGTAAAACCTTTGCACCTGTTGCTAGACTTGAAGGAATCTATATACTATTTGCATATGTTTCACTTAAGGGATTCAAAGTATATCGAATGGATGTGAAATGAACTTTTCTAAATGGAATTCTTGAGGAGGAGGTCTACATAGAACAACTGGAAGGGTTTGTTGATCCGAATCAGAAGAATATGTTATGCAGACTACACAAATCTTTGTATGGATTGAAGCAAGCAATGAGGGCATGGTATGAAAGAATACATGGTTATCTTATCAGTATTGGCTTTGTAAGAACTAGTGAAAACAATAATTTGTACATGAAAGGAGAATCTGATGATAATATTTTGATTGTTGAAATATTTGTTGATGATATAATCTTTGGTGGAAAAGATTTGATTTGCAAATATTTTGCTGATGAAATGAAAAAGGAATTTGAGATGTCAATGTTTGCAGACATTAAATTCTTTTGAGGTTTGCAGATTATACAACAGAATGATGGGATTTTCATCACTTAATTAAAATACATTAAAGAAGTGTTAAAATTTTTTGGAATGGAAGATGCGAAACTGGTAGGAACACCGATGGTAATTGGATGTAAGTTAACAAAGGATGATTAACATACATAAGTAAATCAGATACTTTACTAATCTATGATTGGAAAACTGATGTATGTTGTACATAGTAGGCCTAATATTGCACATGCAATTGGGATTGTGGAAAGCTTTTTTGTCAATCCTAAAGATCCACATATGGTTGTAGTTAAAAGAATTTTGAGATACTTGAAGAAGACAAAAGACCATGGTTTATGGTACATAATGGAATAAAAATGTGAACTTTGAGTTTACATCGATGCAGATTGGGATAGAAATATAGATGATCGAAAGAGCACAACTAATGGAGCATTATTTTTAGGGAAAAGGCTTGTGACTTGGATAAGCAAGAAATAAGCATGCATTTCTTAGTCTAATGATGAAGCAGAGTATGTTGCTATTGCTATAAATTGTTCAAATATTTCTTGGGTTAAACAAGTGTTGGAAGGAATGGATGAGGTAATCACTGACCTGGTGATTATATTTTGTGACAACACTAGTGATATAAATATTTCCAAAAATCTTGTGACATATTAAAAAACAAAGCATATATCTATTAAGTATCACTAATTAAGGGAAAAAGTTCAAGAGAAGCAAGTAAAAGTGGAATTTGTAACATCTAAAAAATAGATTGCTAATATCTTTACCAAACATTTACTAAAGGACATATTTGAATATTTCAGGACTAGACTTGGGGTCTGTCCCCTGTCTATCGATCACTAAGGTGATCAGGAGGTTGCATCAAACCATACTTATCAGAAGATCATTCATGTTTATGCGCATAGCTCACACTTTAGTTTTTCTAAGGTTGTGAAAGAATGTAGGAGCTGGAACAAAAATTTGTCTATCATTACACTGAAGGTACCTGATATGAATTGAACAATAGAGAATTTCTTGGCTACTGAAGAGCTATATGTTTATTTTATTTTCCATTATTGTCAAAGGGAAAGGAAACGAATATGAAAAATTAGTTAGTGAGAACATCAAAAGGGAGAGAGACTTCATATTGGAATATATGTTGCTTGAGAACAAAGAGAATCTGAGAATTGTAAATGATCAAATCCATAGGGAACATCTACATGTAATGTTGTTTTGCTTTGTAGTGATTAAACATATTAAATATCAAGCTAGGGAGAGCTTTCCAAGCTACAACATTTACTTACATAGTTGTAGAATAAATATTTTGTATGTGTATGGCATATTTTTATATTTCTTGTGTCGCCATCAATGCCAAAGGGAGAGATTGATGAACTACAACTGATTGAATATCTGATGAACTAAAGAAACAATAATAAGAGATCACCGAGCTACTAAAATGATATGTAAGATGATTAAATCAGTCAGTATGTTGTCATTTATGTCAACTAGTTTTGACAGCACTTATCATGATAGTTACAAAGATCTAAATGTTTGTTGAAGGAATAAAAGATGAAGAACTGAGATATCTACATGAGAAAAAGATGGATATGATAGATAACGATAAGGTAAACATTGAGTAACTTATTGATGAGTTTATGAATTTATAGTGTTGACTCGAGCATGTTACGTTAATCTATTATGAAGAAGAGATTTTAATTTGAACAAGTCAATGTGGTCGGTAATTGAGGATTTCTGTATACACTGAGCCAATGCAGTGTATACCGAGTGACAATATAACTAAGCTAGTTATCACCAACTAATTTATATATTAAGCAAGTATGGATGAAAATATTAAATGCTAACAACAGTCAACTAAATTTGATGAGATGGAAATTATTATGATTTTCAGGTTAAGGATAAAGTTAGTTATGAGATCCACATATGACAAAATTCAGAAATGATCTAAAGGATGATATTGAAACATGTTATGGACACATCTACTAAGGAAGGTTTAAGTGGAAAAATGGACAAAGGAGATTAAGAGGCAAAATCAAAAGGCTGATATGAAAATGGTTTACTTGTCTATATAAGAGATATGAGTTTCATTATTGAAACATGTTGGACAAAAGGGGAATACATAGATTTTGCATGAAGATTGTATGTTAGGAATAGTCCCAATAGATAACTGAGAGGGGGGGGGGGGAGTGAATCAGTTATCTAAAAGTTTCAATTATTTATCTAATTAAGTATACTTAAATATAAGCATAAACACAATGAAAGAACACATGAACACAACACCAATATTTTGGTTACAGGGAAACCTAAATAGGTAAAAACCCTAGTGGGAATTGACACCCACTAATATTCTGTACTAGTGTATTATGATCCTTTCTAGAAGATCATTAACCCTGTTAGGAGTTGATTTACAATATATTTAGTATAGTAGAATTGGTCAAGGGTTGGACCTTGTTAGGTGTCTTTTACAATAGTCCTTGTTAGGGGAGAGGACGCACTATCCAAGAGCACACTACTCAAAGGGGTGAAGGTTACAACCTTCTGTTTAATAGATACACACTATATCTAGATCTTGGTGAACTGCGCTTTGACCTACTATTTGGATCAGTTCCAATGTATAGCAAAAATACTTTACTTGGTAACATATACCTTCTTCTGATGGTTCAACACTTCACACACTCTACTCTGCTCTTACTATCAACCATGAACCACACTCAAGCAATCACAATTGACTGCCTATAAATATATTTCCTCTAAATGAAATAATCAAGTTGGCATCTTAGTACCACCTTGAAATTATACTAGAGAAACTATAAAAAACTCCAATAATGATTTAGTCAGCTCTACTAAGCACGCAACACATTCTGGGACCTGTCCAATAAGATAATTGTAGATGCACGCTACACACTGTCAACTCTACCAAAACAACTATCTCTTTCTCCTCAAGAAAAATTACTTCATGCACTCTTAATCAAAAATCAGTAACTCATCTCTAAGCTTAAGTCCAAGGGCACATACCCAAATGATAGGTGCAACTCCATAACCAATAATATCTCTGTCGGCCTTTCTAAATAAACATGAGAAACTGCTACCGGTGAATATTGACTACATAACTTCACTTCTACTAATCAAAATATTATGTGTCCATGAATGTAACATCACTAACATGTCTCCATCACATATCCAAGGGTGCAAGGCTCCATGAAAACTATACGATCAACCATACTTAGAACATTGTCTGTTACTTTGTCAAGAACACTATTGATACAAACTGCAATATAACTGTCTATACTAACAATCAACCTCTGCATCCATGATATCATGCTGATAACATGTCCATGCTTCATATACTTAAAGCTTACTACATAAGTCATCCATGCATGTTACTTTCCATATGTTGTCATCAATGACAAACATACAATCAGTAGTGGCCTGCTGGCAAATCTCCAACATTGTATTCATACATTCCTGATCAAACTGGTTATTGAAAGGACTGAGCTGCAAACATTATGGAGCGTCAGAGAACTATTTACCAAGAGAAATTAATTGATAAATATTGAGGAAGTGAATTGATTAATGATCAGAGGATTTTATGAGCTTAGCATAGATCTAAATATTTGCAATTGAGTTGTATTTGAATTAGATCAGCACTATATCTGTTTAACCATTGATTCAAAAAATCTCTTAACTGAGTGGACTTAATAGTCTTATTGTACTACCCTATGAAATTCATTGAATGTAAATGTTTATCTTGTTGACCTCATAGTGAATGCTAGTCAAAAGTTAACTGTTAGTGATAAATCCTCTAACCAGGTCACACCTAACAGTGTGCATTGCAACCTTTAACAGGGTGGGCTCTTTACCAAGCTCACTTCAAAAGAGTGGATTATTTTAGGTTACTGGTCCTAGGCATTTTTTCCCTTAGTAGGGTTTCCACATTAAATCACTATGTTATGTGTTATTTTTTATGATTTTTTTTCTATCATACTTTACATACTATATAGTTGATTTTGTCAGTAATCACAGTTTGGATAGTTACTAGTAATTGGTAAAGTGGATACACAGATTGATATTTTAAGTTACCGAGCTATATAATTTGTTGAAATTATTTTAGAAGGTACATCTGTGTATTTGGAACTATAGGATAACTGATCTAAATGATTCATCCCCACTCTCAGTTATTCTAACAAGTAGATGAACCATTCAAACAGTGGGACGTTGATTTCATTGGGCCTATAAACCCTCATTCCAACATTTGACATATGTTCATTTTGATAGCATCTGATTATTTTATGAAGTGGGTGGAATCCATACCCACCAATAAGGCCAATTCACTAGTAGTGTGTGATGTTCTTAGAAACTCTATATTGGTTTGGTTTGGGGTTCCTCAAAAGGTGGTTGATGACAATGATACTTATTTCTGTCCTGAAGAGCTGACCCTTTTCTATTATGAGAATAATATTTCACTCTCACATTCCTCTGACTACTGCCCTCAAGGGATCGGATTGGCTGAATCTAGCAATAAAAATTTAGTTGCTATCATGGAAAAGTTGGTAGATCTAACAATGACTAAAATTGGCATAAAAAGATTAATGAAGCTCTCTTTCCAGATAGGATCACTCCAAAGAGATCCATTGGTATGACCCTATATGATCTTTTCTATGGCATTGGTACACATGTGTCTCTACCCTTGGAACTTACAACATCAAAGTTGCAAAATACTATTGAGGACCAATTTTTTTAGAGCTCCGCAGAGAAATCTTTTATGTATTTAAACAAGCTCGAAGAGGAGAGAGATAAGATAATAGATAGAATTATGAAACATCGGCCAAATGTGAAGAAATTATTTGACATGAAAGCCAAGCCATGAAAATTTCTAGAAGGAAATGAATTTCTTCTTTAGGATAAAAGAAGAGAACCAAAAGGAGCACATAGAAAATTTGATTCATTACGGAAGGGCCCTTTTAAGATTCTAGAAGTTTTGAGTTTGAATGCTTTTCATTTGGCTTATCTAGACAAGATGATCTTTCCTTTTATCTATAATGGACAATACTTGAAACTTTACAAACTGAGATACTACCCCCGAAAGTTCCCTTGTACATAGTAGGTTTGTTCGGCATTTCCCCTTCCAAGTTTTGTTGTGTGCTGGTTTGTGAAACCATAGATTCTGAGTTCTTTGCATTTTTGTCAAATTTCAGTCCCTAGCTAGAGCCAATGTTATCCCATCATTAATTCTTTATGATGAGCTTTCATAAACTTTTTTTGAATCTTTATAGTTCATCTTTTTCGCCTATGCGTTAGTAAAAAATCCTTGATCCAACAAATTGACCAATATCTTAAGTCGCATCAGAGCCTTATCGTTGTTTTTCCTCATTTCACTTAAGTCCTTGAATGATTTGTAAATAAGTTCAAGGGTGTTCAAGTGGGTTCAAGAGGTTCAAGTCATGTATGGATTGTTTTTATATAGCTAATGCCTTTTTAAGTGTTTTGTAGCTATTGTGAGAAATGATCCAAAAAGTGCTAAAGGTTTTAATTCCTTGAAATACCTTGAACCATTTTGAAATTTGTTCATGGTAGTTCAAAAGAAATTCAAACAAGGAAATCAATTCTAGAGTAGTATCTTTCAGGAATATTCTGTGAACCATTTGAATCATGGTGAAGTGTGTTCAAAGGGGTTTGAGAGAGTTCAAATGCATTCTCAACTATCTAAAAAGTACATGATGTGATAGTTATTAAATAATTTATTTTCTAAATATTTTGACGTACTAGAAATTAACATCAAAAACCCACCAAATGAGAAAAGTAATCATGATGAGTAAAGGGCCTTGAAAGTGTTGTTTGCATGCAATTAACATTCACATGTGAATAAAAAATCCACATTATGTTAGATCATGGAAGTTAGCACCTAATTAAATGTTGTTTAAGCTTCTCATTTTTAAAAGGGAAAATAATAATCATTTTAACCATGTTTATGTATTTTATAAAATAATCACAAAAGCGTAGCAAGTCCCAGCTTTGCCCAATTTTTGTTTGTGAATTTAAGGTGAGTCTAGTTTCCTCCCACTCTATGTTTTAATTTTTGAAGATGTGAATTTCCTTGGTTTCTCTCGACTTGTAAGAATTTGGATTAAGGAAATTATGAAGTCTACTCTCCACATTTTTAGAAATGTGTTTAACCTTGCATGTGAGAGACCAATTATTAGCAACATTGATTTAAAAGGGGTGGACCTCGATGAGATGAAAGAAAGGATGGCTAGTAATGTAGGTGAGCCTTATATTCTTAAAATCTTAAGTAGTGGATTATTAGAAGAGGAAATTTTTCCACCCTCGGCCCCTTGTCTTGAGTTGGTGCGAGAATGTATAGAAAGATATGATTCTACCTCTGAATCTATCAAAAAGGAAAATTGTGAAACCCACCTCACAATGAATAGAGAGACCATTGTATCAATTTTAAAAATTTTGAGAGAAATTTTTGCTGATTTTACTCCTACCCAAGATGTCATAAGGTTCAACAAGGATAAAGAAATACATAGGAATAATATGGCTAAAAATTGGCTACTCAAGCCCCAAAAAGGAGGTCCCAGACTGCCTCAACTTCCCAGTAAAAATCACATGAAGCTATATGTCCATGCCATCATGCTATTGTTACATAGGGCTAGAGGTTTAGCCAAAGCACATGCATTTGGAGATTGGATGTATTTTTATGTTCAAATTATCCTTGGAGGGGAACAACACATATATTGGAGTGAGTCTATAGCTAATTCAATGAGAGAGCAACTTAATATGGCTCAATTTTCTGGAAAAAATTTCTTCATGTCCTCTTACCTAATCTATTGGCTAGCCTATACAAAATAAATTAATGGAATTCCACATGAACCTCCTAAAGAAGACATGTCAGTTTATGAGTACTACCCCATGCTCCAAAGAGAAAAGTCTCTACTAAACTTTAGGAGAATCTATGATGTGTTTTTGGGAAGCCTCTATTTTGAGTTAGCTAGTTTAAATAGAAAAAGAATTTCTAGGGATACCCAAGAGTTGAAAAAAAAATATGGAAGCTTTTATATCTAGTTCCCCCATTTCAGTTATATCCAGATTGGTGGCTTTGAGGAAGAACCTATTAAACTTCCAAGGTTCTTTTCCAACTGTTTTGTCTTGGTAGAAATATGTTGACAACTTTCAATGGTAGCCAAGAAATTCCTACCAAAAGATAAGTGGGAGGAAAATTTTCCTATTAAGTTGGGCATCCTATAATGTGGTTTAGTGTCAAATATAGTGAGAATCAGAAGTGATTTCAGGAGCTTCAATTTATTATATTATACTAAGAGGAAAGGATATGACAAAAAGGCTTTGCATAGACTCTAGGTTTGAAAAAATGCCTTCCTATTCCACACGTAGAGGAATTTTGGGAAGATTGTTGTAATGATATTGAAGTGGTAAAAATAGGACACAAAAGAATGTTGCTTTACTAGATTGTATTCATCTAGATAAAGGTAAACATTGAGGGTTTGGAAGAAGACAATTTTGATATGTTTGAGCTAGGCTACCAAGAAATTGATGAACTGGCAGTACCATTCATTGACTAGGACAAAGATGAGGAAGATAATATTCATCATAGAACCAGGGGACTTCTAAACCTTACTAAAAATTGAAATAAGAAGAAAAAGGAAATGAAGCTTCAAGGAAATAGTACTGTAAAAGCTTATAGAGCCCCTTTAAGTCCACCAAATAATGTTTTTGAATCTTCTTGTACCATTTATGATGTAGGTAAAGGTAGAAAGTCTTATCATAAATATTCTCCTAATCCAGTTATAATAACACATCTACCTAGAATTACAAGATCCTAGAGTAAATCCTAGAAGAAAATGGACATCGAAAAAACAATGCTAGTGGATCTAGAAAAAGAAAGGGAAGTGAGACTTGAACCACAAGTCTTTGACATCGAGGAGATAGACACGTATATTTTCCATCTTGATGGTTCAAATAGAGAATCCATGAGTACTCTAGCCAAAGGGAAAGAAGATAAGCCCACTTTGAGTGCAACTCCTAGATGGTTAACCACTATTGTCAATAGGAAGTGTAGATTAGATCTAGTGTCCATACCAATTAAAGACATGATCATTAAGTATACTCACAAGACACCCAAACCCAAGAAGCTCAAGACTACAACCAAGCTCTCTATAGACACAAAAATTGGTAGATGGACAACAAAAGTTGCATCGTACAGGCCAAAGGGGGAAGATAGAGAACCCACTATTGAATATTTTAAAGTCACTAAAGTGGACTTAGGAGCTATGGACCGAGAGACAAATAACCACCATTTCAAGAAATATTCCCAAAGAATGGTCACCTGATCTGAAAAAGATAGAAGAGAAAAGTGTCAATTGAAATAGATAGCCAAAGCTTTGGCTGAATTTATTGATACCTTCAGTTGTTTCAGTCCACACCCATTAGCAGAGGCCCCAGAAAATTTTGATCCCACATCTCTTGAGAAAAAAAATTATTGAGTCAAATCTAGTGTGGCAAAGTGTTAGCAACTACAGTGCATGATTGGATAGAAAGTATGCTAAAAAACATGACTAAGTATATTCATGACTCTAGGAGTCTGTTTACTGACGTACAAGCCCTCATTGGAGAAATTCAAATCTAGAATCAGTGCTGTGAAATAGAAGAGAACAAGTAGGGGTCCCTGTTGAGAAAAATGATCAGGGTTGAGAAGTATAAAACCCCCAATTTGTTGGCAGAATGCTCCCTTTAATTAATGACTGATGAAAGCCAGTTCTTTGTTAGGAAGAAGACTATTAGCTGGAGGATGTCCACTTTCAAGACTGTGGTCACTAATATGTAAAGTTGGTAGTTTGATCTCAAATTTAAATAGGATGGTGAATCCAACACATGACTGAGAGGCTGGAATTTTTGATTCAGATACAGACGAGGCCATCAAAGTGTTAAATAAAAATATTGAGTTAAACAAGACCAAAGATGAACTCATAGCAATAGATATTAATCAAATTACATGGGTTGATTCAATGTTGTACCTAAGTGTCAACCAATTGCCCAAGCACATTGAAAGAGTACCGAAGCTGAGATGGGAAAAATAAGTTGCCAAGACCAAGATCCTCAACATGAAGAACTCAAACACACATATGATGCAAGAAATACTAGCTACTTATACTATCTAGAAGAATGCACATGGGTCTAATGATGAGGATGACATGTAACCTGATGGTGGTTTCATTAAAACTTTCTATGTTATTTTCATGTTTTAATAGTCGCTGAGGACAGATGTCCCAAAAAAAAATTTTAGACTCAATAACTATCTTCAAGGAGGTCAGGTTTTCAAGGAGACCTCCCTTAGTTTTTATATAAGAGTTCTATTTAATAGTTTAGAAAAGAATAGTTAGGGGTTCAAAATAAGAATAAAGTTTATATATTTTGTTTTTTTTTGTTAAAGATTTGGAAAGAAAACTCTAGCATGACATAAATTTAAACAAAGCAAAAAGTTGGAAAATATTTTTGTCTTTGTTGCATTAAGAATATAGTAATTGATGTTTCAGGCTTTAAATCTTGGTGTTTGAGCTATGTGAATGAGTATTTCTTTGTGAATATTGATTCCATTGGAACATATGTTACAATTTTTTAGAATATTAAGATTTGTTATCTGGAGATTATCTTCCATTTGGTTTTAAATTCAATGTGTGAGAAATGATTAAGAGCAAACTTTGATTCTCTATTTATGATTTCTTGAAGTATGAAGAAGAATCTTTGACAGAGAACTTTGATTCCTTATTGTTAGTTTCTTGAATTTCTTGTGTGCATTGTACCAAAAAACTCTGAATTTCTATTTTTTCCATCTTAGAGTGAAAATAACAATGTGCCTCTCATGTAAGAATGAATAGGGAAGCCTGATGTGCTTTCTAGTAAAAAGTATGCACCACATATTAGGATATATTATTCATTGAATAACTATTTGAGGGAGTTGTACCAAGTTGAAAATTTAGAGGGAAGTGATAAATATACATTTAACCAAATATTCGTTTGAGATTGTTTTTTTCCAAAGAAGGGTAATACAACAATTCATTGAGTCAAAAAATGAAGAAAAAATCTGTTAACCAATGCTTTCATAATGATAGATAATTCTCAAAATGAGCAAGGTAGAATATTTTATGGTGGTAACAAAAACTCACCTATCAATCCACAATGAGAAAAATAATTTGTTAATATAAAGAATATTAATACTACATGTTTTTCCATTTATTTACTATGATGAAATAACAACAAAAATAGATGAAAAAAGATGACATATATGACATACCTTAACATACATGAGATTTTTATGTTTGATAAACCATTCATAACCTTCAAGTTCACCAACAAAAATACAATAGAGAGAAGACTTGTTTCGGAGCCTTCGTAAAGGGGCTTGTATGTCTTCTCAAGTATAGGTAAATCATGAACAATATCAAACTCATATTGATCATCATGATCAGTTGCATCAGTACTAAATTTTCCATGGATCAATGTATTTGTACCACCATCTTCAATTTTTTTTTTAGCACATCATCTTCTTCTTCCAAAGGATCATTATCTTCAGCTTTGATATTCACAGGTGCTCCATGTTTCTCCACTTGGAAAACCACATTCTCTAGGTTTTTGTAGTCCATATCATGTGCCCTAGGGTACACCACCTATATAAAAATTATCAACATAAATAAACCATGATCATGATCTCATCATCAAGTGATTTCTTATGTATATAAATTGTTAAAATTATATAATGAACAACTTACCAATGGATGATAATCATGCCCCCTTCAATGTGACCATCCTTCCTACAAATTTTATTAGGTCTTGTGATTAAAATTCTTCTAGTCTTTAAGCCCTTACAATTTTTGTAGGGACAATAACATTTTCCATCACCTTTTCTTTTCAAGCTAGACCCCAATTTATCAATTGTCTCCTTATTTTGTTCTTCACTAATATTATATGACATGATCTTTCTTCACATGCAAAAAAATTGGGCTATGGAAACTTCAGCCTATAACCTTCACAAACTACGAAAAACTATGTTGCAACTATTAAAATATTCTTATAACTATCTATATAGAACTTTAAATGTTAGTTATGAAATGAGGTTTCAATATAATATACCATATTAAAATCCTTAAACATAGAGAAATTTCAAAACGAACCAAAACAATTGAACATTCAACATAGTAACATAGTGCATACCCAATAGTAACATTTAAAAATATAAAATAAAATAGAAATTCAAATACTTCTCCTGGTAGTGACATCATTGTAGAATGGTAGAGGTGGGTGAACTCGGTTATTCCAAGTACCTAGTGTGGGGATGTCCTAGGGATGGGTACTTTGAGATTTTCAAGGGGGTGCAAGTTCTTGGGTTTCATTGAAAATTACCTTTATTATGGAAATCCCACCTTATTAGACTCTTAGGTCATCAAACATTGGCATTTTTAGGTTTATGGCTACTGGTTCCTATTTAGTTACATTCTCCATATACCTTGATGTCCTTTAACTTATTGATAATATCTTCTATTACCTCTTAGGATAATGTTTTATTGGTCATACTTTAGGTACATTATCCATATACCTTGACTGCCTTACATGTATGGTTCATACCTTATGTTTCTTGTATTGAATCTGTAGTCCCACCTTGTGCAAATACACATATTAGATGAGATGAATCCAACAAGGGTAATATTTGTAGCATATGAGTAGATGGAAGTTGTCTCATCTAACCTTAGGATTAAAAATTCATGTGCTATAGCCAACCTAAGGTTTCCAATTATGATTCATGTCCTAAAGTGATATAGTGATAATTGGTACACTCCTTTTACTATCCATATCTTATTTCTCTCCATAAATGTTGAAACTAGTCCACCTTGTTTTTGATAGTTACATGCATATCTCTACAATAATCAATAATCTACTCTTGTGGTAGGGTCCACAACCCTACCAAAATCCTACATCCTTCTTTGGCTTCCTATTATTTCTCTCATCTCAACTCTCATGATATTATATTTCAATTGGCATGGACACAAAGTCTTCCCCTTATCTCTTCCATTGATATATTGTCATAGAGATAGTTATAACCACTTTTTACTATGCTAAAGCATATGCAAACTATTGAATGACTGCCTACAAATTAATATACATGTAATATATGTGGTATCCCATATCCATACCTAATTTGGGGTCTAAGAACAAGTGAAATCCAAAGCTATTACATTTTAAATGCTCTCAAGTTACCCTAATTGAGGGTTACACAAGTTTATAAAGAATCCACTTTATCACTATTAAAATTGAATGGAATTCAATATTTAAAAAGCCAAAATAATTATAGCTCAATGCTCTTTAACCCAAAATGATAGATACTCACAAGGATACCATTTGACCCAACAAAGGTACCCTTAGTTAAAAATTTCTCAAAAAATGATCTCACTCACCCTTATTGGTAACATCATAACCTTCTCCTAAGGATCATTCCAAACTTGACTCAACTTCCTAATTCAGTTCCTTGATTCAATATACACTCTTCATTTTCCCTCAAACACCTAACAACACCCAAACCCTTTTGTAACATTTACATGATCATAATTCCATTGATTGTCCCCAAACCCCATTTCACCTTCAATGTGCATCTTCCCTTTTCCCCAAACACATTTATCCCTACCCAAGAAATCTTCTTCAACCCTCACAATCTTTGACATTCTTTTTAGACTCTATATACCAAATTTCATTAAGCCATTGAATAGTGCAATCTTGATCCTCCAAACCCTTGATTCTAAAGGTTATTCATGATTTATTGAGAGTCATTTATAATCATTTGAGTCACATCAAGTCTATATGTAAAGAAAAATCTAATCAAATTGTATGGTTTGTCCTGATTGTCCACTTAGGACCTAGTTTGGTCAAAAGGTCAAAATGTTACAAAATGACCCATGAGAGGGAAAAAAAAGTGGTAAAAGGTCCAAAATATTCTATTTTAATGTGCCAGTAATGTCCATATAAATTTTTGGTTTGCAATCATGCGAACATCTACACAATATTCATTTTGAGGTCTTAACTATGGTTCAATCAATAATCATCATTTCAACAAAAACATAATCCTTTAACCATACCTAAGGCCTGATCATAGTTAAAATTAGGACACTAGAGAAATCTAAACACAAAAATAGTATAGATCATTTAACTAACTTAAATCATTATTTACTATTATTACCTTCTCTCATTGATCCTTCTTACTTCATATATATAATCACTTAACAAACATCATCTATACACAACAAGTGCTTTAGTTGATTATCCTTTTGTCCTGCAACATCAATATACCGATCCTTCCAACATGTCTTATGTCATGATCACTTGTTTTGAGAAAAAGGTAAATAGGATTCATTCATGATTCTCACTCTTCACTATCTTGTAATCCTATACTCTTAAGAGTTTAGTAGATAGAACTCTTAAGAATTTAGTAGATCTACTAAACTCTACTAGATATGATATGTTTGAATTTTAACAATCTAATCTAATATGTTTGGGTTTTAAAAGATAAGTCCTTGTCATACAATATACAAAGACTTAGCTTTTAAAACTCAAACATATCAGATTAGATCAAATATATCAAGCATATCAGATTAGGTGAAAGATAGTTGTAGCAAGATAAACCCCACCTTATGCATAGTGAGATAAACCCACCCTTGCTCATATTTTGTGTAATGTAGGTTATGTGATTGAGTAAAGATATGAATGAAATTGTGAGAATTTGAGAGATCTATTGTGGAAAATTCTTGTAAGAAACAAGAAACTAAATTTTTTGGGTAGCAAGTAAATTGTTGTGTTGTCTTTTTCAACATCCAATATTTTGTAAGAAAACAGATGCCATAGTGGGCCAAATTAAGAATTCTCTGAGTTTTGACAGTAAAAGAATCAACGTTCATAGATGACATCAATTAAAATTGAATTTTTTTTTAGGTTACAATTTAAATTCATCCCATTAACAGTGATGATTCCCTCATCTCATTGATGGTTGAAAATATAGAAACATTTATCATTACAATAGAGAACACATTCTATAAAGAAACTGAGATGTCAAGCCAATACTTTTAAAGAAATCTATAGACAATAACATGTATTTTTATGTGCTGAATAAAATTAATGATCAAACCTTACCTTAACCTCTTTTATCTTATCACTTGGATTTGGCTTCTGCATTGACAAGAAAAACTTTGCACCTTTTGAATGCTCTGCCTACATATTATCTTATATATTTTTTAAAAATTATTTCCTGTATTCATCAAAATTCTGATGAATGTATTTTTCATTGGAATTTTGATAAATGTATTTGTTGTCAGAATTCTGACGAATGGAGGCAAGATTTTAAAAAAAAGCAATTTTATCACAAAGGAAACGTAATCACATAGTTTTTCCCAAATGTTCTTCAAAAAATGACCCAAAATGTATTAGTGGTGACACTAAATTTCATAGATCTACAAAGATGCAACTATCCATTTTTATTACTCAATTTCCCACACCTGGGCTTGCATTCGCAACTCACCTATCAGTGCAGTGACATAATTGTGCACATTCTTAGAATCGAAGATGAACTTGCTACCATCTTGAAGTACTTCATCTACTCACTCATCAAAGACTTCAACTAAAACTGCCCCCCTTTGAATCTGATTGAGTATCTTTTGATTGGAAGGAGAGGTGGGATTAAATGGTTGAGGGGCATGTGAAAGAGGTTTCAGGCTTGGATTGTGGTGCAGGAGCACCTAGGCTAGCCTCCATTGGTTAGTAAATTCTAGCTTGTACTTGACTCTAGCCAAGTCAAGAGCTTCATTTAATTTTTTTTAGGACCTTATAAGGTCTCTTGCTATGTTGGCTAGGTGATTTAGTCATTAGTAATAAGGCCACAATAATAGCCTTTGCTAGTTGTTTATTTAATTTCTTAAGTTAGAAGCTTAGCTTAGGTGAGAGTCTTTAATGTGTTCTAAACACATAATTGTTAATGTAAAGATTCCATAAGGTCATAAATGGCCTTGGATCCTCAAAAAAAAGGAGCTTATGAGTCCTAGAATATAGGATTGAGGCACATGATAAAGTTACCAAGTGTTGAGAAGAAGTTGTCTTCAATTTTGCATTTATTGCAAAAGAGTGCATGCCATTCGAGTATCTTTGGATTCCCTAAGTTATAAGATGGTTATGCTGCATCCAATAGGCCCTAAAATGAAGGAAATCAAATCTAATGATACCTAAGACTTGAACACCAAGTTTCATTATGCATTTTAATAGTTTAGAGAAAACTAATAGAGCTCTGCAAGCATTTTTCAGTGAATTTTCTTCTATTTTGTGTTGACACTCATACTTAATGGACTGAATGACTAAATATAATTCTGGATTAGTGTTCTATAGGTTTTCTATGAACTTTTTCATTTTAATATCAGGTCATTCCAAGTGTGTGCACATTCTAAGACATCTAAATAAGTTGACATCATGCTGACACATACTATGTTATCTCTATTTGAGCATTAAGTGTTATCATTAGTATCAACTAAGATCATTCGGTAATATAAGCTAATTAGTCAGTAAAATATGGATTAACGGAGCTATAAGAAGCTAGTCAATTGAACTTACAAAGCCTTCACATCGAGCAGTCACAAGCCAAAACCAAAAGTTAAATGGATATAGGTTTAACCAAGTATGTTTACTGAGCATCAGAGTTTACCAAGCACTGATTCAGTGAACACCACACATTCTACACACTGAGCATCAAGTTATTCACTAAGAAGAGAATAGAGTGTTTATCAAGTTGAACAAGAAATGACATAGTAATCACTAAAGGAACATATCTCTATGCAAATGGTTTACACAGATCTATAAACATTTTACCAAGATCGAGGCACATTTATTATGGATGTAATCATTAAATATTATGATGATTCCTATGTAATAATTTAGATCTAGGCTATTTTTGTACATCGCAGATCTTAGGTTTTCTAAGATGTTGTAAACCCATTTAGGTCAAAGAAATTTTCTATATAATTGAGATTGATGTCATTTTGAAATAAGGAAGGAAGACATGACAATAAGATCATGAAGTAGTAGCCACATACATGACACCAAAATTTAGACAAGGGTTTACATGATTGAGAAATTATCAGGAATTGTATTCAATTTTATCAGAAACATACAAGGCTACCGAGAAGAAAAGAGAGTAATATACTACACATTAAGGTGAAATCTATATGGTATTTTCTTGATCCAATTCACACAAATACAAGTTGTCAAATTGAATATTTTCTATTATCTTTTAACCATCATAGTAGGATTGTAAATCTCTTAATAGAGTAGACTTAATCATCTATTGTAAATCTCATAACCAAGTGCACACTTATTTAGTGTTGCTAAAATCCTTTCACAAGGTAGATCTAATCGATCTTAAGTTACTCCTAATAGCATAAGATCACTAGAAGTGATCAAACTTGTAGCCTTAACTGACATACTTTATTTAATGCAGTAGTGAAGAATTTGAGAGTGTCATCCCCACTACAGTTTTAATCTTCTAACAAGGGCTTTTGCGTAACCAAAATAATTGTGTTGTGTTATGTGATTACATTTCATGTATGGTTTATTATTTGTTTTCATCCACTTTATATGTTGGAAAGTGATGTTGTGGAGCACTAGGGATCACTTAAGGGTTGTCATTCATGGAAACACTTATGCTAGAGTGATCGCATGATGAGACGTTGAGTACTAGAGTCACAGTCATAAAAATGACTAAGTTGAAAACTGGGGTAACAGGGTATAGTGTTATAGTTTTGGTCAATGATGGAATTGTTTAATGTATTATGGCTTGCAAAGTTAGCAGAAGGTATTTTGGTATATATATATATATATATATATATATATATATATATATATATATATATATATATATATATATATATATATATATATATATATATATATATATATATATATATATATATATATATATATATATATATATATATGCTTCAGTTAAGAGTGCATGAATTTTGGTATGCCAAGACAAAGATTTAGTATTACAGGGCATATGAATAGTTGTAAAGATTAAGGAAAGGTTAGCAGATATGATAACATGCTAAGTCAGGTGAATAGAGTATATTGCCAACACTTGGGTAATATATGATCTTTGACTTCATACTTATCCTTTACATAATTAATTGTTATGTTTTGTATGATATTTGTGAAGACGACTCGATGGAAGTTTTTGTATAAGTATAGAGTTCTTTTATGAAATCGATTAGTATGGTAATTATGAGTATGAAGAAAGGTTGTGAATCTGAGAGAAGAGATCAGATGCGAGATTAGTAAGAAGTAGAGCTATAACTGGAACTACCTAAGAAAGATAAGTTCTTGTATTGTTCACATTTTGGAGAACTCTTTGTAACATTTTTTTATTGTAAGAGAATTTTCTCACCACCTTTAACCAGGTGTTTTGTATACCCCTAACAAGGTTTTGTAATCCTTTAACAAGGAAATGTACTATGTAATCATAAGCTCCTAACAGGGCTAGATCTCCTAACATGGATACAATATTTTAGTGCATAGTTGTGGGTACCATCCCCACTAGGGTTTTCCCTTGGATAGGGTTTCCTTGAGAACAAATCATGGTCTTATGCATTATGTGTTATGTTTTATTATTCATTTCATTTCAGAAATGTTATGGCTTATTTATAATTGTTTAAAGTTTAAATCAAATTTCAGTAATATTGATTCACCCCCCTCTCAGTATTATCTAATCCTAACAATTGGTATCAGAGCTATTGGTCCTTGGAGAGAAAGCCTAATAGCTTAAGGAAGATCAGAATGGATTTGGAAAGTTTTCCAGAGAACTTTGAAGCAACACTCGAAGATCTAGACAAAGAGAAGGCTGAGAATGGTACAATGAAATTGAAGAGCAGAAGGTTTCATCAAGAAACTAAAGGAACAACTGGAAGATTCAATAAATTAGAAACAAGATTTTATGGACAAGATCCAAGAAGATTCAAAAAATGATACACCAGATCAAGTAAAGCAATTAGAAAAATAAAAAGAGGAGATCAATCTTTTGATGATAAAAGAGATCCAACATGAAAAATATGCTAGGAGAAAAGTTGAAGAATCACTGAAAGAAGCAAATAAATAGATAGGACTAATGAAGACTGAACTTAATCACTACAAAGACAAATATTAGGAATTGGAGAAGTGCAATCAGATCATTAAAGGTGAACTCACTCAAGCCAAATTACACATTGAGAAGTTGCACATGTGCAGTGACAAAATTGATGAGCAAAGAGAAAGACAGAAACCTAAAGGAGACATGATTGGAGTTGGATTCAATGAAGTAGAAAGTTCAAAAATCAATGAAGAAGGAAGTCAAGAAAAGAATAAAGAAATACCTATACATGAAGAAAAACCTACTCATGAAGAACCTAAAGAACATATCAGATCTTTTAGAGGTAGATGCTTTGGATGTGAAAAAATTGGACACATGAAAAGAGATAGAAGTAGATGTACCTCTAAACCCTTTACCAGCTACTATTTAACTATTATGAGAATGGACAAAAGAAAGTAGATTGCAGAAAACCAGATCAGTCTAGGTACAAGAAATATTATGTTAGAGAAGAATCAACAAATATCACATGTCAAAAATACAACAATTTTGGACACATTCCAAGGTACTATAAATTGTAATAAAATTAGAATAGAAGGAGACCTCCTATATGTTAAAAATGCAAAAACATTGGACACATTGCAAAGTTTTGTAGATACAATGAAGAGGACAATAGAAGAGGACCAAGAAGACCAAGTGAACCAAGAGGACTACCTCCTATGGTTATAAGGAAGAATGTTGGTGACAGTGGTAAGAGTCTTAATGAGTACATGAATGCATTTGAGGATCATTTCAAAAAATCATAGAGAAAGGAGGATGACAATATATGAAAGGTAAAAGTTTTAAACAAAGCATCAGTTCAGGGAGAGATAGTTGATGATACTGTGTCTTCACATGATGAGTTCTTTCAGTAATTAATCTAGAAGGTCGCATGGCCTTAAGGGGATCATTTGATACATAGAAAAAATAATATCTAGCCCCTGTATATGTGGAGTAAGCTCATGAAATCTTAGGTATGATGTGTACAAACACTTTGGAGTCTATAGATGAAAGTGCAGTACTTAGAGATTCATTCTGTGTGTTAGCAAGTTTTGTGTTGACAAAAAAAGATGCGAAGTTGAGCTACTTGTGTTTAATGCACCCACTCAACTTGTGAAGGATAAAAGGGTTTGAAAGATATCACTTCTACACCATTTGATTATCAACAATTAAGGAGAGTAGAGTTGTGAAGTGTTGTAGTGATCTAGCAAAGAGATTTTGTGATTGCGTGAAGTAAAGTGTCAAATTCAAGCGTGTTTAAGGTATTTAGACCTAATCTTGTAGAGAAGTTATGGATGCACTAGTGGTTTATCATGTCATGGATAGAACTAGGTATAATTTCAAGAGACATCTATTCAAGTCTTGTGAAGATGATCTGGAAGGAGAGTTTTGACAAACCCCCGTAGGTGTGTTGCACGTAGAAGATATTAGGGCATACATACACTACAAGTATGAAATAATTGGAGATGTAAACATATATAATGAATTGGATAGTATGATAGAAGTAGATGGATCTATGGTAGAAGAATTCAAACACTTCCAAGATCAATCCATTATTAAGCTAACCCTACTCACAGAACTCACATAACTCATATAAGTTGAATGGTTTAAGATCATGCTTAGCAGTGTTCGTGATCAATTTTTTTGGATTGGAGATCGACTAGTAAATATTTGTGCATAGATGATCCATGAGGTTACATGCCTTTATAATGAAGGAACCCTACCAGTATCAAAAATGAATTTAAGGAAACTGGCAGAAATCCTAACCCATTCCAAGTTGAACAAGAGGGCGATGACAGTCAATCACAACTTTCAACAAGATGTTAGGTTGGTAGAAATGTTGTTGGGTTATAAGTTATTTCATAGTAGCAGACCAAACTTTGTATTGGCTAGAGTTGTTATGATGGCATACAGAATGGTAAAGTAAAATAAGAAATATAACCTCTACCAAGTACTTGCACAACAACTTGTTAAAAATGTCAAAGTGATAAAGAAAGATAGGAATAAAACATTTAGGTTTGGGTCCTTGTTAGTCCATATGTACATCCAAGTCATTCACAAGTTTCTTGGCATGCACCCTAGGGCATGGAAAGAGGATGTACCTACTGGAATTCAGATTTTAGAGAGCTATAGCAGATAAGAAAAGAATTGGGTTGATGGTGTTCAAACTATTTTCCATTAAAAAAATATTACAAAGGAAAATGAAGGAAAGGTTCAAAATGTTAGGAATGGGAACACTGAGAGGGAGGGGTGAATTAGTGTTCTATATATTATTACTTTTTCTGATATCTTAAACTTTAAATTAATTGCTTACATACTAAAATGAACATAAATGCATGTAAGATAAACAACCATAACACAAAACACCAAAGATGATTATGGGGAAACCCAAATAGGTAAAAATGGGAATTGACACCCAGTAAGAACTGTACTAGTGTATTATGATCCTTGTTAGAAGATCTTACAACCCTATTAGGAGTTGATCTTTACAATGCAATAAGTACAGTGATCTGGTCAAGGGTAGGACCCTATTAGGAGTCTTTTACAATAACCCTATTAGGGGTGGGGACATACTTTCATAAAGCTCACTTCTCAAGTGGTGAAGGCTACAACCTTCTAGATCTTAGATACACACTATATCTGGAAGGTGAACTATTGTTGTGACACTGCTTGTCAGATCAGTTCATTTGTGTGCTTATGCTTTAGCCTCTTGTAAAGCTTTATAAAATTATAACTATTCTTCACATACTTCTTCTCTAATCCTTTCAAATTTTTGTCTCATGCCATACTTCATTACAAGTGCACATGTCTTATTTATATGCACATTAAAAACTATTCATTAAGTCAGTCTATAACTAATTACATATAACACTTCCAAATGAATTGGCTCAAGCATGTTTACATATCATCATATTAACATGTCTATGACCTAAATATAATAGGTGTGTAGCCTTTACAAAACAATATTATGATCGCTAACCAAAATACAAACAATCGGCCACATGTGTTGTTATTTTCTGTCGCTCACTGTCTGTGACTCTTCAACTAGCTATATCTTCATCATAATGAATCATATGATCATGCACTCTTAGAATTATCATGAATACATACAAACAATCTTATCTTCAAGGGAACATGCCATAACTCGGTCATATGCATGTGCACTGATGCTCTGTTCACCTGGTGCTCTACTGACTGTCCAGTCTTCCATACTTAGACAAATTCTAATGTTCTAACTGCTTGCGCTGACTCCATAACATCATATGAATTTGTTTCCATAATGAAAACACTAAACATGGTCATATATATCAGTATAGTTAATTTGCAAACAATTCATCCCTTTTTCATTAATGGAAAAAAAGGAATATGGCGAAGTTACTAACTGTATCCTTATACAAAATTTTCTAACATATACTCTAACTTATATCTCCCTTCTACTATATTCTCTACTCCCATTTACATCATATACATAGCTCCATATTCTCCCTTCTGTTATATACTCTACTCATCCTTTGACATTAATGACAAAGGTGCACAAAAAAGTGTATCTACAAGTACTTGCAAGGTAAGTACATGCACATATGCTATCTTTAAGTTCTAGATCTCTTGCTGCCAAAATGTTGTCAGTGCATTTATAGTTGGGAGATGGGCACACAAAGCATATGTCAAATTTTCCATCTTCTTCAAATCTGAACTCAGACCTTGATCATATGTCACCATAGTGGCATCGATCTCCTTGATATTCTGATGTAACACATCCAATGAGGGCACACAAACATTTCTTAGCTGTATTTTCCTTGCCCTTATCTTAAACATTTATTTTTTTTCCTTCTCTATCTTATCCACTTGTCCTTGATACACATTGTTACACATATTTACGTCTTGTGAGGGATCTTCCACTAATTTCCTTACTGCATGTATCATAGCTTTTGCTTCCTGAATTTTCTTGTAAAGGTCTGCAATCAGTCTGTCTTGGTTCAATCAATCTGCTATAATTTTTCTTCCTTTATCTCCAAATTCTTTTAGCAAGGCTTGACCAACCTTGAAAGAGATAAGGTCAAGTGAAAATTTCCCTATTAGTTCACTCAATTTCTTCTTGAGATATTTCTCTTCTACAAAGTTGGATGTAGATTCTTCAAGATTGGAGAAATTTGTTTTGAAACATGTCATAATGGAGATGACATCATCTACTAAGTGTATGCTTGAAAATTTTTTGTCTGCAGGGAATAAGCTATTCAAAATGTTGATTGACTCAACAAACAATGGATTTCTCATAACCTATTTTTATTTTGTGTTCTCCATTGCAAGTACACTAATCTTAATCATGTCTTCTTCTCCCCATGAGTCTAGGCTTGTAGTATCAGAAGTCAAACCTAACAATAATGATACTGAGGGTTTTGGTGTAAGGAGTGGACTTTGACTGACTTTTATTACCTTAGTCTTTGCAATCACAGGTTCACCTTTCTTTTCTGTATCCTCTTCCTCTTTTCCTTCTTCCTTCACTTCATCTTTCTGTCCTGTTATGTCTTCAATATGTACTTCTTCTTCATCTGTTTAGGTGAATTATCACTACATAGAGTTTTAGATTCTTTTGTACTTACAAAAGCTTCCTCAAACTTATCCAATTCCTTATATGTTGTCACCATTGATATTTCTATGTTATCAATCACAATGGTGTCTTTCTTGTCTTCAGGCATAGGTGCAGATACCATTTTCTTTGTGGGTGTTGTCATTGTGGGTGCCGAGTCTTGTGTACCTATCATAGGTGCATTTATACCCTCAGCTACTTATGCTTTCTCAATAGGCACTTCGATTGTGGGTGCATATGTTGGTTGCATGTGTTGATCTAAAAACACCTTCTCAAAGGCTTTTTCAGTCTCCTTAGAAATCAATTCATAATACTTATTCATTAAATGAAGGGTTCTCATTTTGGTTCTAAGGTGCGGCTTTACTAAGTCTATTAAAAAAGAATTTTCTTCAACTGAATACACTGGCAAGTTATCATCTAGTGTCTTTTCTCTTATTCCAAGGTCTTCTTCGGTAGCTTGTCTTTTCAAAGTGTCCAAAATATCCCAAATTTTATCTAGAATGATAGTCTTCAGTTCTAGCACAGTCTTCTTGAATTTTATCATATGTTGAATACAATATCATGGATCTCATATTTGTTTATCTCATGATATCTATCATAGAACTTTGATATCTGATCAATTCAACCTTCATCTATCACTCTAGATCTTAACACTTGTAAACTTGGTAGGAATCCTACCTAAGGAGGTGGTTGAACATTTTGGCCTCAATTTCTTATGACTCTTGCTGATGGATGGCTTGTCTCTTTTTTCTTTTGTTGGATTAAGAGGGGTAGGGTACTAAGAGGTGAGGGGTGAATCAGTACCCTCAAAAAATTTAGCACAAAAACCTTTCAGATCTATAACTGCAAATAGTAATAACCTTGCAAAATAACTTGTATCTAATGCATGTATCATTCATCCATTCAACTTGTAAAAGTAAATAACATGAAATCAACAATGTAACAGTCCCATAACACAAGTATTTTGGTAATGCAGAAACCCTTGTTAGAAGGTAAAAACTGTGGTGGGGATGACACCCACAAATTCTTTACTACTGCAGATTGAAAAGGTTTTCCAATTAGGGCTACAAGTGGTGATCACTTCTAGTGATCTTGTAATACCTCAAAAATGGGCTATAGGTTCATTAACCTGTTACATCTTCAAATCGAATGAAATCGATACAAAAGTCCTAAACCAAGGCACATCTGTACATTATTGAATTTAATTGATTATCCTAAATTCTACATCGGGGAATATTCCAAGAAATATTCCTAATTTATCATAATTATTCTTAATTTAATAATTACTTCGTGATAAATCATTTTTATCCTAAAGTTTGATTAATTGAATATTCTGAATATTTAATTAATCAGATTTAATATTGCCACTTAGTTATTCAATTACATTTAATTATATTTATTCCTAAATTGTATTATTTAATTTTGATAATAAATCAAAAATCTTATAACTAATTGATTAAATTCCTATTTAATTAATTAAATTCACTTTTCAATATTTAATAATATAGTTTTTGAATAAAAGTTTGATTTAACAATTGATTAAACCATAAATCAATTGTTTTTATTTTAAAATCATTTAAGTAGAAAATAAATCACTTTTTTTATTAAATTAATTCATATTAAATCATGCACAATCAGAAAAGCAGATAACTTTAAATAAATTTTCAATTTCAATTTGTTAACTTTCTAAACTCAACATTTGATGATGAGTTGAAAAAGAAAACTAAAACTCTATTTTGAGTTAAAAACTGCTTTTGCGTGATTTTATGAGTTTTTTTATTCTTAATTTCTTGTTAACTCAAAAATCAACCTGAGTTTATCAAGAGTGATTTATGGCTTTTCTCAATGCATCCTCAAGCCCTAGATTTCTATAAAAATAAGGCTCATCTCTTCATAATATGATCTCTCAAATTTACATGATTATCTCTCCCTAAAAATCTCTAAAATCTCTCAAGCTTTCAATGTCTAAAAAATCTCTCAAGCTTTCAATCTCTCAAAATCCCTCAAGCTTTCAATCTCGCATCTCTCAAATTTGCACAATTACTCTGGCAAATTTACAACTGAAGAACAAAGATTTTGTGACAGACAATTTTGTGAGATCAATTCATAGTTTTTCATAGCTTTGCATATCAATTAATATAATTCTTAGATTAATTTTCATATCATTTCAATTTCATTCTAGATTAGATTCATATAGTTTCTCATATTATTGCACAGAAAATACAAAAATATAGATTAATTTGCATTCATACAGTCTTTCATTTTTTTTCATTAAAATCCTTCATTTAGGTGTTGCATTGTCACTAATCTTTATTTCAATCTGAGAACATCATACTCACACCTACTAGAAGGTAGTAAATCACCTGGTTAGCATAGTTTCAATTATTTGTAGATTTCAATTTTGCTAACCTCTAATATTTTACTAAAGTGTTCTGTTTACAACTAGGTACAAAATTTACACACAAATTTTTGGCATCCACCGTGGGGCCCTAAAATGGTTTTTCATTCTATTCTATCAAATTTCTATCATTTTTCTCAAACCCATGACCACAAGGTTAATTTTTGTGAGTTTTGTGATAAATTTCTAGGCTATTTTTCCAAAAATCTGACTGATGTTTTTATTGGTACATGCACATATGACATGATACAGATCTAAAATTTATATTTCAGGAAAGTTATTTGAGTTAGCTTTCATTTTACATTGGTTTGGATTGATTTTGTTTTGATTTTCAAAGGTTATGATCATTTTGGTGAAGACTAGTCAGAACCTGATTTTATGAAATCCGACTGATATTTTTATTGGTACATGCACATATTACATGATACAGACCCAAAATTTATATTTCTAGAAAGGTATTTGAGTTAGATTTTATTTTCCATTAGTTTGGATTAATTTTGTATTTATTTCCAAAAGTTATGATTAGTTTAGTGAAGACTGGCTAGAACCTGATTTTATGAAATCTGATTGATATTTTTATTGGTTCATGCACATATGACATGATACAGATCTGAAATTTATATTTCTGGAAAATTATTTGAGTTAGCTTCTATTTTCCATTAGTTTGGATTAATTTTATTTTTATTTTGAAAATTTATGATCATTTTAGTGAAGACTGGTATGAACCTGATTTTATGAAATCTGACTGATATTTTTATTAGTACATGCACATATGACATGATACAGATCCAAAATTTATATTTCTAGAAAGGTATTTCAGTTGGCTTTCATTTTCTATTTTTTTGGATTAATTTTGTTTTAAGTTTCAAAAGTTATGATTGATTTAGTGCAGACTGGTCAGAATCTGATTTTTTATGACAATAGATTTTTTGATTATCAAATGACTTATTATCTTTGACTAACCTGATTTTCTACCATGTGTGGTTGACAAGTTGTGTTTCTTTTTTGATGGATTTTTATAACAGTGGTTTTGATGTACAAGAATAGGTAATTTTTAATTAACAATGGTTTGTAGGTGCAGGTGCAGGTACATCCTGTGGGTACAAAAGATAGAAGACAAATGCTCAAAAATTGCTAAAACAAGTAAAATATACTAAGCACATTGCAAGGAACTCAGGTATTCTATTACATCTGATAACAATTCATTTTGGGACATAAAACAAACTCTCTTGTGTGAAGCTTGATTGCCTTTATAGCTTTCATAATTCACACTTCAATTTTGGGCTCTAAAATGAACATAGATTTGCTTTTTGCATATCTTTTACACATAGTAATTAGGCCCTATGAACACTATTTGTGGATGATCTTGAGAGAGTGGGCTTCTTTCACTTGTTTACATGTGAAGCTCTTCTTGATGAAGGATCCCCTTGTAGGTAGGGAGGATACTGAGATTGTCTTGCATTCTATTGGGTTTGTAGTCCTCAGATTTTGATTGATACATTCTCTCTCCGAAGAGGTTGATAGATCATGAGTTGTTGACATTACAGATCTTGGTGAGCTAGTTTTAGTCTTAGCGTGTCAAATTAATCTTTCTACTTTATCTTGGTGAAGTGAAGAGGCTAGGGGATTATGCTCTACTTCCTTTGTGGATAGTACCAAAAACCTAGATCCTTGAATCTAATCTAGTCCCCCTGTGGTATATTTTGTGAGTCACCTTTAGAGAAGGTTAGCCATAGTGGACATTCCCTTAATTGGGTCAACCATGTGGACAAAACCTCAAGCGGTAATAGCCATTTTCACTGTGGTAGCAGCAGCCACTATATAAATGTCCTTGTGGAAGAAATCTTCACAGGTGTGATCTCTTGTTGGGCTGTCAGATCTCCCTAGTAGCTCCTAATTGATTAAATTCTTAGAACATGTCAAAACCCTAGTGCACCTAGATTGGAGTTCACCCTCTTGAGATCACAAAAGTTGCAGAGTCAGACCATTACTATAAACCCTAGCGAGGCCAAATTTTTCATTTTCAAGGACTATGTGCATTATTGAAAAACTTTTTAGAACATACACAAGTAGCATTCCTAGGGATTAACACATTAAGTCACTATTTCTTGTTCATGTGAAAGGTTTTTCTTCCCTTGTTCATTGTTTTTAGATGATTGATTGCTTCCCTTGCATGATGTTCTACGTGTTTGTTATCTACTTGGTTATTGAAAATGAATGATCCTAAACTATTACATGAATCTGCAAACCTGAACAGAGAAAAATTGCAAACAAACTGGTTTTGAAAACTAAAAAAATTGCAAATCTAAAGAAAAAATCCTTTCTAGTGTCAAAATTCATCATGAAATTTCAAAACTTGTATCAAAGCTAAAGTCAAAGTTGTAAGAAAACTCCAAAATTGGTTAGAAATCTAGATTTTACAACCTACTTCTAGATTTTGTCAAACAAATCATTGTGTCAGAAACAAAGTAGAACCTATAATAAATCCATCCATTTTTCTAAGGCGGTCTCTTGAGTTTGATTTAGCCTTTTGATTCATCAATTTGTGTCTTTTTCATCTTGTGTCAAAACCTTGTCAAAATTATCTTGAAAATTCAGTCTTCTTACAAAATGGCTAAGTGTTGAGAGGTCGTGTCTGCCATCTATTGGGCATCTACCCATACTACTGCGGCACAATATCCTTAATTTACATCCGATCTAATCTTCAATCAATTCAATCTTGACAAGGTTGCATCATTTTATCTTCTTGAATCAAGTCATTCTTCAGTTGTCTTCATCTTGCTCTCTTGCTTCATCCAAGGTTAATGGTGGAAACTCAAGCTTCATCACACAAGAAATCTAGAGAAGCATCTCATACCTTACCTCTGTCTACTCACATGGGTCCAACCTTTTACAAAATCTACAATTCAGGTCTTTATGAAGATGATGATCTTGGAAATCTTTGATTAAAAAATAGTTACATACCCCCTCCTCCATCAATCCAAGGGGTCAATAAAAAATCTCTACATCAATCTATTCTAGGGAGTCCTAAAACTCCTAACATGTCTCATGGAGGGACACATCATGGGTCTCAAGGACATCACTCTCAACATGGTGCAGATCAAGAACCCACACCTTCTGAAATTGCTTGATATCAAAATGATGATGATTTCAAGAAAATGATGAGGCATTTCTTGAAGGAAGACAGAGAAACATACTTTCTATAACTAGCTCGTCAAGGGGCTAAACTTCCTCCCAACTTTAAAGTTGAAGATATCATTAAACATGAGGAAGAAACTCCAATCACAGCTATGATGAAACAGATGCATTCCATGCAAGTCAAACTTAACAAACTTGAAAAAGAAAAGGAACCTAAAGAGTTCTCCATGGAGGCTCTATGCCCTTTTCCATTTGATAAAGACTTGTACATGCCACCATTCCCTAAAAGAGTGGAGATACCTAAGTATGATAAGTATGATGGAAAATCTAATCCTCAAGATCATGTCAGATAATTCTATACTCAATCTATAGAGTTCATGTATGAACCAACTTACTTAATGCGTCTTTTCCCTCAATCTCTGGGAGGGTTATCCATTCATTGGTTCTCAAAAATGCCTCCAACTATCAAAAATTTTGAGGATTTAATCAAACTATTCTATGAACAATAGTCCTATAACATCTAGCATCTAGTCACCATGGTCAACATTCACAATCTGAAACAATACTCAGGAGAACCATTCTTGACTTTTCTCAAAAGATGGAGGAAGAGGTTTTCTCTATATGCTAGACCCATTCTAGAAACTGAGAAGCTAGAAATCTTCATCAACAATCTTGTTCTAGAACTCAACTACCACTTGCAAATTAAAAATCATACATCCTTTGATAAGATGGTAGAAAATGCAATCAAAATTGAGAAAGTACTTGTTCAAATGGGAAACATATCTCTTCAAAAAGACAAGTATGAATCTGGATCTAGTTCTAAAGATAAAGGCAAAAACTGGAACAAGATTAAAGGCATTGCCATAGATGATGTTGTTGATAATATCCATGCTCCTTCTAAGGAAACTACTTTCAAACTCACTATTGGAACCCAAGACATCAAATCTTCTAAAGCTAAAGAAGTAGAATCTAACAAGAAACCATCTACTTACAAACCTTGGGTTCCAGATCCTAACCGCAAATTCACTCCTCTTGGAGAGTCCTTGGAATCTGCCATGAAAAATCTATTGGCTTACAACATCATTTACTTTCCTGAGATCCAACCATTTGATCCTGAACCTAAACCAAAATGGTGGAAAGAGACTGATTTCTATGACTTCCATCACAATAAGGGTCATAAAACCAATAACTGTGTACGCTTGAAACACCTCATACAAGACAAAATTGATAATGGATAAATAATGATTAACAATCATAAAATCAATAATGATCATACAACATTCAATGAGCCATTTCTGAGACATGGTAAAGAAGATTCTTCTTCTCAACCTAATATGGGAGCTAAAGTCAATTTTGCCTACTTTGGAAACAATGTTTTCATCAATATGGTTGAACCATGTCTATCTAAGTGTTGCAATGTCATCACAATTATATGAAGAGATAGAGAAAATCAATCAGCTAACATAGTTACGTGATCACAAGCTCAGGTGCATCTACAAGGAAAAATCCCAGATTCATTCAATGTCCCTAAGATGCCTTTCAATCTTTCATCTGCTTCTATATAGAAGGCTACATCTAACTCTTCAAATCCTAAAGACACGAGGCCTACATCATATAGTATTGTCCAAAAACTCTAGTATACAAATGCAAAAATCTCCATGTTTGAGTTGCTTCGGATATCTCTAGCTCATAGAGCCATTCTAGAGAAAGCTCTGCTTAGATCCAATGTTCCTGACAACCTTGATTTAGATAGATTCTAGACTATGGTTGGTCATCTTACATCTCTATAGTATATGTTCTTTTTAGATGAAGATGATAACTCCTTGATTCATCCACATAATCAGCCCTTTCATATTGAATTATTAATCCAAAACCATTGTGTCAAATGCGTGTTGATAGATGAGGGCACTGGCTTAAACATTTGTTCTTTCAGCTTGATCACACAAATGGGATTTTCAAAAATGGCTATTGATCCTAGAAAGAAGATAACTATCAAAGCATATGATGAGAAAGAAAGATCTTCCAAAGGCACCATTTTATTACCTATTAGAACTGTTAGGAATGAATTCTAAAGTGTTTGGCAGCCATTCTGTAGCAGTTGTTGTTGCATTCATGACTATGATTGTCGTTGATGTCAATGTAGTGTTTTACCGAGGACTTGCAGAGAGTTAGATAGTATTTTGATTAGCGTATGTGGGATATTATAGTTGGAGCTATGCAACATTGAGGATATATTCTTTGATATGTTATATGTCTATGGTTAAGAGCATAAATAGTAATTCTTTTATTCATGAAAGTTATGATCATTTTGGTGGAAGCAGTATTCAGGCAGTGTTCTTGAGTAGTGGTTTTTGGAAATTGGATGATATCTATTAATCAGGATGGAATCTGGCTTTATGTAGTTAAAAGAAAGTTAGAGACACATTGATAGTGATGTGGATGATAGCACAAACTTTGAGGTCACATGAGTGAAGATTTATTGTATTTGGAAGCTGACAGTTTTATGTAATTTTTGTGTAGCGTATGGAATCTTTTATTTTCTAATTGTGTGCCAACTCATTTGTAATTATTTGAGTGTGGTATAAAGGAAGGAATTTTTTTCCTTGTTCTAAGAAGTGAGAATGATGATATGTGATGTGGTATGCATGAAGTGAAGAAAAGAGCTAAGTATGAGAGTGAAATTGTGAAGGAAGACATGCGAAGTATAGAGATCCGAAACTGAGATCTGAAGTAGCAGTGAGTGTGGTTTGGCATAGTTAGAGAAGAAGTAACATATTATTCTATTGAATAATGTAAAGATTATTTGGATAGTGAGTTCAGTGATCTTACCCTGAAGCTGTTTGGGCAGTGGGTCCATTTGTCTTCCATAACTCTTAACAAGGTTAGAATCTTTTAACAAGGATTTATATGTACTGAATGTATTTCATAAGACTCCTAATAGAGTCCATCCTTTCACAAGGAATATTCATATTAGTGCATCTTTTGTGGGCATCATTCCCATTGGGGCTTACTCTTTGATCAAGAGGTTCCCTAGTCAACATATCTTGTGTTATTGTGTAGTTGTGTATGAATATCTTTCTATGGTTGGTAATTATATTGCTTATATGGTTTAATGTTGTTGAAGATGATAAAGGTTATAATTAGCTAATAACTGATTCACCCCCCCCTCTCACTTATCTTGGTGGACTTTACTTTCTAATAAGAACAACTCCAGTAATCAGAGATACTACATGTCAAGTTCTTGATCTACCTTTGGCTTACAACATTGTTCTAGGGAGACCATGGATACATGAAATGAAAGCTATTCCTTCTACATACCATCAATGTTTGAAATTTCCTTATGAAGGATTAGAGGTAACCATTCCAGCAAACATATCTACAACTTGCAATGCATTGAAAGAAAGTGCAGATAAACTTGTTCCTAATAATAGAGAATCTTCAACTAAGAAAATAGACGTAGCATCCACATCCAAGATGGAAGACATTTCAAAAGGGGTCAAAATCAAAGATAATGGTATGGGAGAATACACAATGGAACCTATTTTATCTCTCACATCTCTATCATTGTCCCCTAAGTCTTATGGGCAACCGTCAAACAAAGTGAAACCTAATGCTAAAAAATCCCAAGTCCTATTCAATGGAAGCTTTGTTCTAGAACAAGTATCTAAACAAGAGTTTGAGGAAGATGAAGTTGTGCTTGCATGGTTGTGTAAAGAAGAATCTAACTCTCAGTTAGTCTAGAAATGTGACTCCACTTCAAGCAAAATTCCTCAAAAGTCATATTGACCAATGAACAAATTGATCACGAAAATGGGATATTTTGGAAAAGAACCTCTAGGACTACAAGGTTAGGGTTTTCTATCACCTCTTGACCACCATGGTCAAACCAACAAGAATACAATAGGTCTAGGATATAAGAAGAAGCCTTTCTATCTTAGCAAGAACTCCACACATGTATTAGAATAGATTGAACCAAAGGAGGAAACAATACAATAGTTTGATAGTGATGAGTCAAACACCACTGAGGAGCTCATTCCCTATGAGCATTTTCCTAAAGAGATAAAAGGCCTCCTTAAAACTGAAGATGATCCAGTAAAAAGAATCAATGTAGTAAACACACAAGAACCTACTATAGAAAAAGAGATAGTTGCACCACAAGAACCAGCTAATCTTGAAGATAACAAAATAGACAAAGAGGAAGGTGGTAGTTATTATGAGATAGATTCTCATGAGTATGAATTCAAATCAGAATCTGAGGGTAACCCTTCTTGGGGAATTCATCCTGACTTTACTCATGTTCTCAATTTTCCTAGAGGCATAGATGAGGAATCAAATGACTATGAATGGGGAGTCATTCCAGAGGAAGATGAGCTTATCATAGAAAAATATATTGATGTTATTTACCAATATGCACCTAAACCCAATGTAAGTCTAGAGAGAAATAATGAGCCTAACGAGTCTGATCCACCTATGGCTGAATTGGACTCCCATAATGACATTGAGCCTATTCAAAAATTGAATGTTTTGATTTGTAATATCACCTTCAAACTCAAGCATTAGGTTAGGATCAATGATCACAGATCCATATCCATAAACACTATCTACCAATCTTTTCACACTTTGACTATCCAATACCCTGAGCTTATTGACCGAACTTCCACGAATCCTAGCTAAGGAATCTATACATTTCCAAATGACTATGCCTTGCTTTCTATTTAAATGTAGTTGAGCCTATGAGGACTTCCATTAGTGAATCAAGTGTTAGCATGATGGATTTGGACATCAAGTATCTTATTCAAAAGAGTAAAAATAAAAATAAAAAGAAAAGGAGTTTTGAGGGTGAAAACCACTTTGTGGCAGTCTTAGAACCTACAAAAGTAAAAATAAAAGATGTATAAAAAGGTGAAAACCTCTTCAAGGTGCCTAAGGATGAGATATTTGATGTCCTTCTTAGTCATTTATAGGATAGATCTCTAGTTCTAATTGAGCTCACTCAATCTATCAACTTGGGTACAATAGAGGAACCATAATTGATCCATGTAGCACAATCCTTATCAGAAGGAGAAAAGAAAAAATTTATTGCATTCCTAATAGAAAAGAAGATCAAATTTGCATGGAAATATTTAGATATGCCAGTGTTAGATCTTGATCTTATAATGCACCATTTATCTATTGCTCTTAGAGTAAAACGTGTTAAACAAAAATTAAGAAAGATGCATCCACATGTTGCAGTCTTGGTCAAATTTGAATTATAGAAACTACTAAAAGCTGGATTCATTCATGTTATTGACTTTAGAGATGTGAACAAATCATGCCCTAAGGATGATTTTCCACTGCCTAACATTGATATGATAGTGGACATGACCAATTGTTTCAAGATGTATTCTTTAATGTATGGTTTCTCCAAATATAATCAAATAAAAATTGCTCCAGAGGATCAAGAGAAAACTACTTTCACATGTGCATGGGGTACCTTCTACTAGAATGTCATTCCATTTGGGCTTAAAAATGCTAGTGCTACATATTAGAGAGCTATGACATCTATTTTTCATGACATGATGCATCGAACTAGGGAGGATTATGTTGATGATACTTTAGCAAAATCTATGATTAGAGCTGAACATCTAAATGACTTGAGCAAGATACTAGACAGAATGGAAAAATTTAATCTCAGACTAAATCCTAAGAAGTGTGCTTTTGGTGTCACTTCTGGAAATCTCTTAGGATACATAGTTTCAAAGAAGGGCATTGAAGTTGATCCAACTAAAGTAATGGCTATAATGGAGATGCAACCCCTAAAGAATATCAGTCAAATGAGAATATTACAAGGGAGAGTACAATCTATTAGGCATTTCATATCATAGCTTGTGAATATCTCACAACCTTTTACAAAAACTTTACATAAAGGTGTGAATTTTGCATGGAGTGAAGAATGTGAGAAGAACTTTAACCATATCAAGAAATATCTATCAAATCCTCCTATTTTGACGTCTCCTATTCAAGGGAAGCCATTGATCTTATATGTCTCTGTAAAAGATACATCATTGGGGGCGTTGCTAGCACATCATGATGAGAATAAGAAGGAAAGGTCTATATATTATATTAGTTGAACTTTGGTTGCATATGAGAAGAACTATTCAATGATTGAAAAAGCTAGTCTAGCTATGATCTTTGTATCACATAAACTACGACATTATATGATAGCTCATACCACACATTTGGTAGCTAAGATTGATCCACTAAAGTACCTACTAAGAAAATTTTCCCTCACAGATAGATTAGCTAAATGGGTCATGCTCTTAAGTGAATTTGACATTGAATATGTTGAAAGAAAATCTATTAGAGGATAGGTAATTGCTGATCAATTGGCTGAAGCACCATTGTTTGATGATACACCAATGCAAATGGAATTCCCAGATTTCTCTATCATGAACTTTTCTTCTAGATCATGGAATTTATTCTTTGACAACTCCCATACACATAATGGATCTAGAGAAGACATATTGTTTATCACACCTCAAGAATACTCAATCCCTAAAGCATTCAGAATAAAGTTTCCTTGCACCAACAATATTGCTGAATATGAAGCCCTTCTTAATGGCATGAAAAGAGAAATTGAGTGGAGAGTGACTGAGTTACACATTCATGGGGACTCACAACTTTTAATACACCAAGTCAATGATATGTATCAAACAAAAGATGGAAAGCTGATCCCATACAAGAGAATGGTAGATGATCTAAAGAAATATTTCATATCTATCACATTTGAACAAATTCCTAGAATAGAGAACAAGGCTATTGATGCTATGGCAACGCTATCATCTCTATTACAACAACTTGAACATGAGCTATGCTATGAGTTCCTGGTGGAAGCACTATCATATCTTGCATATGATTCCCCTGAAACCCATATGATCTACACTATTGTTGGTCATGATTCATCCCAATACAAAAACCTTTTTTCCTATCTCCAAGACTAAATCATTCCTGATACCTTCAATCACCATGAGAAATAATACCTTATCCACAATGTGTCACATTATGTCATCATTGGTAATGATCTATACAAACAAGGTCTAGATGGTACACTACTTAGATGTTTAGAACAGGAAGAGTCTCAACGTGCACTTGAGGAAGTCCACAAAGGTATATGTGGGTCACACTCGAACAGTTTAATGCTAGCTCAAAAGCTTATTAGGGCTGGTTACTATTTTCTTGAAATGGACAAAGATGCAATCAAGTTTGCTAAGAACTGTCAAAAGTGCCAAGTACATGGTAACTTAATTCATGCACTAGGGAGAGATCTAATTCTCTTTACTACACAATGGCTTTTCCACCAATGGGCATTTTATCTTATAGGATCCATACATCCTCATTCTTCTAATGGACATACCCATATCATAACAACTATAGACTATTTTACAAAATGGGTAGAAGAATTCTGCTTGACTCAAGCAACCGGAAAGAAAATTTCTATGTTCATTCTAAACTACATCATATGTCAGTATGGTATTCCAAACTCTATAGTCACAGATAATGGTGGACAATTCAAAAATAGAGACTTAGATGATCTATGTGCCAAATTCAAGATTACACAACATTGGTCATGTTGGGTATATTCTTAATTTTCTAAGGTTTTTGTCCAAATGTTGGTTTAGTCCTCTAGTTTGTGAATTTTTCCTATGGTTTAGGTATCATAATTTCTTCAAATGTGCCATGACTATGTTCAAAAAACCCTTACCCTAAATTTTGTCCTTAAAGAAATTTGAATTCATGTGAAAACCCTCAAGTCAGCCTTAAGTCTTCTAATTGATCGTTAGTTTTTGGCCACTTAAGTTCTTAAAATGCATGTGACTATTTCCTTTAGGCATTTACTGAGTTGTGTATTATTATTTTGCATTGTTAAGCTTTTCAGCGAATTGGTGAATGTGTCAAACCTATGTTAAGTATCGTGTTCAGTCACATAATCTCTAAATCTTCCAACAGCTATTTCAAAACATTTGGCGAATTGGCGAAAGTGTTATCTTCTATTTTCATGTTATCTAGCGGTCTCAAGAAAACTCTCAGCAACCTAGCACAATAGTGACCGCTCATTCTCATAATCATGTGGTTAAGACTTTTGGCATCTAGCGATCTAGCAAACACCGTTGATTTCCTTAAAGATCAATGGATGTGTTTTAATCTAAGAATATGTTGGGTCCTACATATGTTGACTTCGTGATTGGGTGACTAAGTAGTTGTGTTATTGTCTTCTAATTTTGGCAGCTCTGACAGTTTGGCTCAATGAATTTGGTGAAAAGGATTATATCAAGTGTTCACTTATTCTCAGAATAAGTTAGTAAGGTCCTAAGTTTTCTGGTGATTGGGCAAACAAATCATTCACAAGTTCTCTTAAAACTTTGATTATGGTTAGAAGTATTTAGCGAATGGGTGAGATAAGTTAGAAGACCTTTATTCACTTAATTGCATGATGTAATGGTCAATATTTGAAGTATCAGGTAATTCAGCAAACCTTTTGTTCGCTAAGTCTCATAATAGAAAGGCTAAAGCTTGTTTTGATTTAGCGAATTAACAAGGATCATTGACTAAATCTATGATCAACGGTTGAATCTAAATCATGGCTTGAAGCTAGCAATTAAGGAAGTATTCAGTGATTCAGAGGGAAGCTTGTTCGCTAGTTTGCGCAGTATGCATGTAGTTAAGTCAAGGATTAAGTGAATGAGTAGAGTCTTGAGTCACCAAATCTCAAGATTATTTGACTGTTAACCAAAACATTCAGTGACTCAGAGGTAGCCTTTAGTCAATAATGCGCTAAGTAATGACTGTAATCATGTTTGGTTATATTGAGCTTGTTTGCTAGTTCGCGGAAGGATGGGTGAGTTAAGGGTTTGATTCTGAGAATGTGCGAAGGCTTTTGTCACCATTTCTCTTAATATAAACTAGGGTTAGCATTGTATTAAGCGATCATGAGAAGCTTGTACTCACTGATTCACTAAATGGGCCTAGTCAGAAAAAGTAATGCATCAAAAGAAAAAGACTTTTGCCATGTAGATAAAGTACATTGTCAAGATGGAGAGTGAACCAATAATCCATCCGATCAGTTTTAGAAAAGGATTTCATGACGTAAAAAAGATGTTAAAGTACAGAGTAGTAATCGTTGCATCTTTACCTTGT
Source organism: Chamaecyparis obtusa (assembly GCA_027943335.1). Classification (NCBI taxonomy): domain Eukaryota; kingdom Viridiplantae; phylum Streptophyta; class Pinopsida; order Cupressales; family Cupressaceae; genus Chamaecyparis; species Chamaecyparis obtusa. The sequence goes on from BSBK01004739.1 coordinate 383,603, forward strand.
TTTCAAGTTTTTAAAACCTATCTGTCAACATCTTTGCATCGGCTAGCTATGATTTGAAAATTGGTGATATGTGAAATTGAATACGGGAGCAATTAAGGATTGATTAGCAATGATTGTGGTAGTTGTACACATTTGATCTGTATCAATAAATAAGATAAGCTCATTGTTTCCTATGTCCAAAACTATTCAAGGAGAAATGTATTTTTCTGAAGCAATTTTTTAGCACCAAGAAAATCAAGTCTGTAGATTTTGAGGGTAATTGTGTAGCATAATGAGTGAACCTGAGAAGAATGTAACATCATCTAGCAGTGAAGCCAAGGCCAAGGGTGGTGAAGACAAAGGAAAGTTGAAATATTTAGATGAGTTCATGAAGTTGTTGCCTGGTTCCAGCCAAAACAAAAGAGCTCCCGATGATGTCTTCGAAGATGTTCTAGGGCTTTACAGAGATCTTCTCATACCAAATAGCTTAGGTTATACTATCTTCAACTTCTTTTATGGAAATAGAGGTAAGCATGTTCCTGTTTGCAATGGTTGGGCTTTGGGTATGGGGAAATTAGTTGTCCCTGATGTATTCTTAAATGTGGATTTAATTGTTTCCCTAGCTAGATCGTATGACCTTATTTCCAAAACAATAAGGAAAAAGGACCAGTCGCCTTTGGTTACTTTGGACAGGGGTTCTTTCATGAAAGCCTTAAATTTTTATACATCCTCCTCTACTAAAATTAACCTAAGCCAAGAAAGGGAGAAATATAAAAGTAACATAGGCTCAGTAAAGGACCAAATGGTGAAGCACATCCCAAAACAAGACAAATATATAGCTCCCCTCCCTGCTAGCATGAATGCCCCTTACTAATTTAAATCCCTCTAGTACTATATGAGGTAGACTTGCTATGGGTTGTGCAGAGTGTTGGGAATTGATGGGGATGCAGAATTATTTCCCTAAAATTTGTTAATGATGATTTTGGACATCCAAAATTCCCTAGTGAATATAGACTATGATTATATCTAGTATATAATTTATAGAATGCATGAGGGTTTGATGTCTGTCAAAGAAAGAAAGAGTCCAATTAAGCTCATGCATTATTCATTGTTAATGCACTTAAATTTGTTCTTCAATATCAATAGCTTTGACTTGAACATGTTGAAACCAAGGTTTAGCTTTGAAGGCCAACACAATCCTATGCAATTATGGGTGAGAAAGTGGAACTCTACTTCAAATGAGGGAGATTTTTGTGTGTTTCAAAATTTTATTGTTTATCCAATTATAGGGATGCTAGACATAAATGTTATGAGGATATCACCAATTTTCCTTAAACTCCAAAGACCTAAGTAGTTTGCAAAGAAGTGGGAGGGAGACCATAACTGGGGTGATTTTTACTTTGGGGAAAATTCTACAATCTTGAGATTCTACGGTTGCCCCTAGCCCCCACATTTGGTACCAAAATTTGTGCCACCAAGAGTTTCCTATTTGGAATTCATTTGGTAGTTGATGTGGACAGACAAGGAACTTTTGGCCCCCCATAAGAAGGGTACCTTCACACCCAGGCAGTTTAGAATTGGTGATTTCTTAATTGGAAAAAGGGCTTGCACACAGGTTACTACATGGTTAAATCAATTCAAAATGGTGTTAGGTTTTTGTAGACATGTGGACGCTAAGGGTTTTATTAGGACTGCAAGGTTAACCCTAATCCCTAATATTGGTGTCATTAAAGAACATTAAGGCCTTGATGAAGAAGATATAATTAGAGATATTATAGAGGAGGATGAGGTCAAAAGGAGATGGAATAGGTTCTTTGATTTGAAGGATCTATCAAAATAGGTGATGGCAGCCCAACTTCCTTTTAAGGGTTTTTTCCTTGATCTTCCTTACTTGAAAAGAATTGACAAGATGATAGAAATGTATGACACATTGTCAAATCAGTTGGAGAATTTGATTGATAAAAAGAAACCAAAAAACAAGAAGGAGTATTCATCCTATGATTATGAGGAATATTATGATGAATCTCAAGAGGGGAATAGCCCACCTCAAGCTGGGGATGTACAAATTGTTGAGCTTGTTGAGGATCAGCTAGAGGTAGAGATTGTCCTAGAGCCACCATTGAAGAAGCAGAGGCTTGAGGAAGGAGAGCCTTCAAGGTAGGAAAAAAAAAGAGAGTAGTTGATAGAGCATCTGCTATAGTGCTAGGTGATAGGGCCTACCATCAGCAATTGAGGAAGACAATAAGGGGTGGTAAGAAAAAGGCCACTAATGAGGAAAGTGAAGAACAATCCTTGTGGTTAGGGCCAGATATCAGAGAAATATATCAGGACGAATTTCTAAAAGATGATCAATTCATCAAGAGTGATGAATTCAAAAGTTTTCTTCTTTGGAATAAGCAACAAGAAGTAGCCAAGGCCATGCTTGAAGGTATGGAACCAAGTGCAAAAACTTTGAGGGCTCTAGCCTCATATGACCCCAACTTTTATCCTATAATAGTGGATGAAGCCAAAGAATTGGTCAGAGAAAGTGGGATGCTATTAACTCCAGGGTGGGATCTGACTTCTGCATTTATCATAGATCAAATAAGGAAGCAACCATAGGGTAGCTTATCATATGAGGTTCACATTGGTGACATGATAAGAGGAAGTGGCTATGACTCTAAATCTCAAGCTGTTGCAATGTGGTCTATGCCCCCTAGGACCCAAAACCCATATCTATTGAGTATAGAGGACAAGATGGAAGGGAATAAAATTATCTAGATAGTGCAAAACATTACTGGCCTTGAAGTTTCTAAGGTAGTAACTCATTGGGCTAATTTGAATGAAGCCAAGATAGCTTAGTTGTTAGAGAGATATTCCAAATTGTTTGAAAATGCAAGCATAGTGGCTAAGGATAGAGACATGAAAATGATGAAGATCAAACAATTAGAAGATGAGTTGGTAGAAGTAAAGGTCAGGCTTGAAGAAGCCTCAAAGGTGGTTCCTCCTCCTCCTTTTCAAATTGAGGCCACTATGTAGATAGATGTAGAAGTGCCTGAGAGAGCTACAAAGGACCTGGAAAAGGTAAAATTGGATGCATCCCTAGATACTATAGCAAGAATTGTGCAATATAGGTAGGGTAAGATAAAGGACAAAATGGAATCAGTTCATAAATTGGTCAGCTTATTACATCAAACTAATGAAAAGGTGAATGAGTGTTTTGTCACCTTGGAGCCACTTTTCAGTACATGGTCAGGTAGGAATACATTATTTGGCAAACTAGATGATTTGCAAGAATATAGGCCAGATGTGAATCCTAAAGTAGTGTGTGAAGTTTTTGAGACAATTGCCTTAATAAGTCCTGCTTCAAAGTTTTTCAAAGGAAAGTCAAACCAAGTAAAGGTCAAGCTAGCCATGTTTGATAAAGGTTATAGAAAATATTTGCCTCCTATCTATGATAACAATGGAAATATGATTAAGTTGGAAGAATGGAAGCTGTCAATGGATCAAGTGGTCATTAAATAGGATGCCTTCATAAAGGATGACAAAGTTTTAGACATGGATGGATGTAATAATATCATTGATAATCTTTTCAAGGTTGAGAATGATTGTGTATGGTTTGTAGCAGAAGCCAAGAATATAATTGATTCTACATGGGAGCAGTAGATCAAATCACTTCAAGAGCTACAGAATTACAATTGGCCATCTGATGATGATGTGACAGCTTGGGAGAAGTTAATAGTAAAGAAGAAGAAGAAGCCAGTTGCCCAAGCAACAGAAGAAGAAGAATAGAATGCACATGGCACCTAATCTAGAATTTGAGGGAGAGCATATGTTAAACATAGGATGATGTAAGTTAGCCTATAATGGTGGTCATCATTCATGCAAAAAATTTAGCAACTGCTCTAAAATATCCTTAGACAAACGTGCCCCTTGCAAAATTATTCGAAAGTAGATATTTGTAATCTGTTGTTGCAAACAAATTTTGTCAATTTATAATCTTGTTTTTAGTGCAAGATCATTTAACAACCATCTGAAGCATGCTGAATCCTTTCAAGGATTCCAAGATGGCTGATTAGTATATATAGCAAGTTTTTTCTCATTTGTAAGGGGTGGTTGAATACATTAAGTAAAAAAGGGTTCTCAGATATAGAACCAAGTTTTCTTTCAAGTCAAGAGAAGACTATGTTTGCACATTTTGATTATTAATACAAAGATATTGGAACTTTTTTGCTACTACTTTTTGTCTTTGTGTATGGATACTTTAGTTTTCTTATGCATTCAAATTGCAAGGCTTTTTTCAATGCATTGTTCACAAGGTGAATATAGGGGTTAAACTTAAGTTTCTTTCAAGGGAAGAGTAAAATATTAAGGGAGGTCTCTGTGAATTAATTCTCCATGTATGAATTTGATGACTATTATACGAATCAAAAGAATGGGATGTTAGGCATGCCATTTGGGTTCTAGTGCATTTTTCTTGATAGATTTTTGTGGAAGTAGGGTTTGACTCTAATGCCCAAGTAGGTAAGGCACTGGTTTTAGATAAGTTTGCATTTGTTGCCACCATAAAATATGAACAATTAATTCATTTATCTATATAATCTTAATCTAAATTATTCTATGATAGTTTCATTGATGTATATTGTAATGTTTTGTAAAAGCACTGAATGAGGTTAACCTTCCTTGAGTTCAACTCTAAAAAGAAGGATGGATATCCTTAAACCATTCTTTCATGTTGCTGGTTTCATGATTTTCATCATAGTGTTGTGTATCAGGATAATTTGGGCCATACTTAGAGTTCTATCATCTTACTGAGTCAAGTTTGAAGGCAATGACAAAGCAGTGAAGGAGCTAGTTCACAATTCAAGGCTCAATTAAACATTGAATTGATATACGTACACCCGCCTGAGTATCCATTACTCAAAGTGAAGAAGGTTTTCTAACCTTAATACCTTAGTGCTTGCATTTTTCTGGATTGTGGTCTATTGGGATTACATGAGTTTATGAGTATTTGATCATCTGTAGATTTGAGCACTAAAAAAATTGGCAACTCTACTGGGGACTTCTGAATAGCTTGCAATAGGTTAGTGAAAATCCTATCTATTGTGCATTTTTAGACCAGCATAAAGTAATTTGATTCCTACTTGTAGTGGGTGTTGACTTTGATAATCTATGTTTACTAGTCGCTAGTATCCCTATTTTCTGAGATGTTTTGTTAACCATACCATGAGTCGACCAAGGCACACTTGGTCTTATTACAGGGTTCACCCAAAAGATAATGTGGGTGATGAGATCCACACACCTAGTAGAAAGTAATGGTTTAGGAGAGGTCACAATAATGCCAGCTCCCAAGGCCCTTCTAGAGAAAGATCTTGTGCCACACTCCCTCATGAAACTTCCTCTTCTTCTAAGGACCCCAAACATGTCAACAAGGTCACACCAATTATTCTTTCTCAGAAAGAAGTAATCATAGAAGTCATACATATAGGTTATTTCCCCATGAGAGAAACCCTAGAGCAACTAGAAGAAACTTCTACTACTGAAACTGCTTCCTATGATTCTAAAAAGTTGAGGGAAGAGGTGGATAATTTAAGAAGGAAAGACCGTGAACAACTTGCTGAGATTTCCAATAGTGTGAAGTTAAGGGAACAACAAATTTATGATTTTCTCATGGAGAGGTAGGAACTTATCATCAAAACTAGGAAAAATGAAGCTCAGGCTATGGATCTAAACCAAGATGTTCAAGGTTTAGATAAGGACTTGTTTGGTGATATGGAAGTGTTGAAAAAGTAGGCTCAGGATACTAGACCTAAATAAGGTGAATTTGAGGGAACATGCCATGTTCTAAGGCAATTGAATCCCTCTGAAATCCAGAGGAATAAGGAGATTAAAATTTCTCCCAGAGAAGTCCCTGATAAGGGAAATCAAAAGGTGGTGAGTGTAAATATTAATGAGCCCAAGAGAATTATGGCTGCTCCTAATGTACTTTCTCAGACAACTCTAGACTTGGAAAAGGCTAGAAAATCAATGGAGGATTTGGGTATTCAATAGGAGAAACTCAAGTTGGAGGTTGTTGTAGATGAAATGAAGAGGAAGATTGCCTTCCTACATGCTAGCATGAATACATCTGCTAGTAGTTTTGTCCCTATTACCACAAGAACAACTCCACCCAGTTAGCCCAATACTTCACTTCCAAATGCTCAAGCCCTTCACCCTGGACAAATTTTACCTAGACAAGTTCCTAATCAAGTTCCCCTTATAACTAGTGGTATAGTGGGAGCTGTACCCTACCAAAATGCTGTAGATACCCCTCTAAATCAACCAAATATCCAAAGAAGACTAGTTCATTTGGATAGATATAGGCCTCTATTTTTTGATGGTATTCCTAGTCAACCTAATGCTATCCCCAATGAAATTAGAAAGAAAATCCCATTATTAACTGAGAATAATGTCATTAGCTATGAAAAGCATCTCAAATTTTTCACAGATAAGGTAAATGATTATGAGATTGAACATGAAGATGTCATAATGAAGCTTTTTGTTTAGTCATTAATTGAAGATGCTAGGGATTGGTACAGGGGTCTACCTGAGAACAGTATTGCATCTTGGGATGAATTTGTCAGGTGTTTTAAAGAGCAATATGTAGAACATGTGAACTCTAGCTACATGCTCAATGAGTTTAATAATATCAAGAAACACTATAATGAGAGCATGTAAGAGTTCAATAGCCAATTCCAAAAGGCTATGTATAAATTGTTCCAAGTATTGAGGTTAGATGATGCAGTCTGCATGACAACCTATTTCAACTCTATGGATGGTAAGATGTCTTACCTTTTGAGAGATAATAATCCCTATACCCTTAGGGATACTTTTAAGTTGGCCATAAATATTGAGAGTAACTGAAAGGCATCTGGACAAATGTACAAGAGGGATGAGGGTAGACTGTGGAAAGAGAGTAGACCAAAACCTGCTAGGCTATCCAAAGAAGAGGATAGAATGGACAAAGGACCTAGTAATAACAAGGATTTGCCAGGAAGGTTTGATAAAGGTGGTAGAAAATTTCAAGATACAAGGCCACCTTATCAAAGGCAGGACAAAGCCCCTAACTTAAGAGATATGCCTTACAAAACAAATTGGAAAGATGGGAGGCCTATTCCTAATAATAATGAACCCCAAAAGGGAAGAGATACACTAGATCCTCTAAGGAAAAACACAACACACAATGTGGAAAATACCCCTTGGTGTGTGGCATGTAGCATGCCCCACTCACCATTCCAATGTGCTATGGCTCAAGCCTTGGGAGGAGAGGCTAATGATTTATGTGTAGGAGATTATGAAGAATCTGAAAAGCTTTCCATTAACATGTTCACTACTAAACTAATGGGGGACCTTGTGTCCTCAGATGATGAAGCTATTTTCCCAGATGTTGATCATAAGAGAAATATTTTCTCTAATTATGAGCAATAAATATTTACTCACTCTGATCATGAGGAATCTGATAACAATGATTGTAAAACTCATGTGGTAGAATCACGGTCAGATGAGAAATAGTGGAGAAAGCCTAGTGAAGAGGAGATTAGAAACCTAACTATGGCTACCATAACACAAGAAAGATCCTTATATAATTTGAGGAACAGAAAGGTTGATAATGAGTAGGGAGTCCCCAGATCAATGTTTATCAAGAGCAGTCCTCAAGATAAGGATTCCCCAAAGACCAATGTTGTAAATAGTAAGGATCAAGGGCTTATGAGTGAAAAAAAGAAAAAAGAGGAAGTTATTATTGACAAGGTGAAAAAGAGAGCTGGTAGGTCAAAGGATCATTCTAATTTTTCTACTAATTCCCCTACTTTTGATATGAGACATGCCTTGTCCCAGATGAAGGTCTCCATTCCTCTACTTGAAATGTTGAAAATAGAGGAGCACAAGACAACGACCTTGGCTCTTATAAATGAGCAAAGATCTTTGTCTGCTTTACAAGAGGAAGGGAATTCCATGGAAAAGCCCATTTCAATTCATAATATCTCTGATGTGTGTGTTGGGAACATTGTGACACAAGAACCTTCCTCTATCAACCCTTTCTATGTTACTCTAATTGTGAATAATTTGTTGTTAAAAAATTGTATGATTGATTCTAGTGCTGCCACAACTATGATGCCCTATCATGTAATGAAAGAACTAGGGTTACAAGTTGACACTTCTAATGGTAGGTGTTATGCAATGGATAATAGGGAAGTACCTATTGTAGGGACCCTGGTAGGAATTGAATTAAAAATTACTATATTTCCAGAGGCCACTGTAAAATGGATGTGGTTGTTGTGGATACAAAGCCTCATTATGGCATGTTACTATCAAGGTAGTGGGCTGCAGCAGGAGGTGGAAAATTGGAGTTGGATTTATCATATGCCACTATTCCAATTGATGGGACTAAGATAAAGTTGTACAGGGAGCCCCGTTCCTCAGTGATGGTGGAAATGGTTGCTTTGGAGGATCTGAATTATTTTGTAGATATTGACATGAGCAATTTTGTGATTGAAGAGGTGGCACCTCAAATGAAAAATATAGATCCAATTGTGGATGAGATGGTATTGCAACAAGATGGCCTATGGAAAATGTTCTTTGATGGTGGATGCTCCAAGGAAGGATCGAGAGCTGGTGTTGTATTCATCTCCCGATCAAGTATTACATTTAAGTATTCCTTCTTGTTAAATTTTGAGTGTACCAATAAAACTGTTGAGTATGAGGCTTTAATACTGGGATTAGATGTGGAAATAAAGCATGGTATTAAATTTTTAAAATTCCATGGTGATTCCTAGTTGGTTATAGGCCAAGTAAGGTTGCAATATGCTTCTAAGGATGAAAAACTGAAATTGTGTAACATGTTGTCTGGGATAGATTGGAGTGTTTTGAATCTTTGAATTTTCTTTGTTTATAAAGATCCAATAATATCATGGCATATTTTCTTGCTAATGTTTCCCTTAAGAGTGATGATATTACTCTCTTTGGTGTCTCCATGCTGGAAACCAAAACTAGGTCTGCAATGCCTGACAATGTATACAATTGGCAAGTTTTTGAGGATGACCTTGATATCCTTAGTCTCCTTCAAGGCCTTGATCAATATGATGGTCAGAAAATAGATGTCAATGAGATACAACAATGTGTTGAAGGAAAAGGGTGGATCATGGTGAATGAGATAGTGCAGTTACCCTCAAATCACATACCTAAAGGGTTAGTGGAACTGGAGGGGATGTTTAAAATAAATGATGGTTTTTGTCCCAAAAGTCCAACACCAAAATGGAAGACTTAGAGGAGATAAACCTAGGATCTGAAAATTTCCCACAAATGGTGTACATTAGAAAGAAACTAAGCAAAGAGATCAGAGGCAATCTATATAGACTTTTGAAAAAATATAAACATGTGTTTGCTTGGTCTTATGATGACCTCAAAGCTTATAGGGCTGATTTGTTTCAGCATGAAATCCCTCTAAAGGAGGAAACCAAGCCTTTTAGACAAAAGAAGAGACCCATTAACCCTTTACTAGCCACTAAGATGTAGGTTGAGTTGACAAAACTGAGAGATGTTGGTATCATTGAACCAATTAGGCACTCAACTTGGGTTTCAAACCTTGTACCAGTAAGGAAAAAGAATGGTGACATTTAGCTCTATGTTGATTTTAGGAACCTGAATGTGACTTCACTCAAGGATAATTATGGATTGCCCAATATGGAGGCCATGTTGCATAGGGTGACTAGATGTGAACTCCTATCAATGATGCATGGTTTCTTAGGTTATAATCAAGTGCTGTTCAGAGAATCAGAGCAATTTAAGACAACCTTTACAACCCCATGGGAACATATGTATATGTTCGCATGCCCTTTGGTCTAAAAAATGTTGGAGCAACTTTTCAGAGAGAAATGGATGTTGTATTTGAGGAGTTGATCAATGTTTTAATTGTTGTTTATCAAGATGATCTCGCTGCTTATTCTAAAAGAGTTGATGATCATTGTTCTCATTTGGAAAAGGTAATTCTTAAGGCCTTAGAATTTGGTGTGTCCTTGAATCCTAGAAAGTGTCAATTTTCTGTGACAGAAGGGAAGTTACTGGGACACATAGTGTCAAAAGAAGGGGTCGGGATTGATCCTGAAAGAGTAGAAGCAATTAAAAATGTCCCTCCACCAAAGAACATAAAGGGTGTGTAGTCATTCTTGGGATAGATTAATTTTGTAAGGAGATTTATTGCTAACTTTGCAGAATTGGTCAAACCCATAGTGAAGTTCCAAAAGAAGGAAGTGAAGTTTGATTGGAACCTTGAAGCTCAACAAGCTTTTGAAAGAATCAAACAAGAAATTCAAGAGGCCCCATTTTTGGTGTCACCTAATTACTTAAAATCATTTTCTCTATTTTCTTTTGCATCTTTTCATTCTATTGGAGCTATCCTTTTACAAAAGGATCAAGAAGGATATGAACATCCTATAGCATTTTTTCAGCAAGTCATTACAATCTACTGAATCAAATTATGAACTAATGGAAAAGCAAGCCTATGCCCTTGTAAAGATAGTAAGCTTTCAGACCATATCTAGTTTGTTCAAAGGTTAATGCTTATGTACCTCATGCTACAGTAAAGGATATTCTAGTGCAGAGTGAAGTCACGGTTAAGAGATGTAAATGAATAAATAGGATTCAAGAATTTGACCTTGAAATTGACATCACCAAATTGGTAAGGGGATTGGGACTTGCTAAGTTAATGACTAAAGAAAATATGGATCTTGTCCATTTAAATAATGTTCTTGTTAATAGTGATATGATCACTAGTATTGAAACACAACCCTGGTACAAGGATATTGCTTATTTTATCAAGAATGCTAAGTGTCCACCTGAATTGAATGATAATCAAAGGAGTATGAGATTGCAAGCTCAAAGATATGTGTTGATCTAGGGTGATTTGTACTAGAAAGATAATGATGGTATTTTACTCTTTTGTCTGGATAAGCACCAATCAGAGAAGGTGTTGAAGGAGATGCACTGGAATGTGTGGAGGACATCATTCTACTCGGTCAATGGCTCATAAAATCTTAAGGGTAGGATACTATTGGCCTATGTTATTCAAAGACACCCATTCTTATGTTAGAAAGTGTGAGCCTTGCCAAAGGTTCTCTAAGAAATTGAAATTCTCAGGGGCATTGTTATTGAACCCTGTTCTTGAAGAAGCTCCTTTTGCAATGTGGGGTATGGATTTTATTGGAGAATTCTTTGAAAAGTCCAGTGGGGGACATAGTCACATTTTGGTGGCTACTGATTATTTCACAAAATGGATTGAAGCCATTCCAAACAAAAGGGAAACTAGTGTTGTTGTGATTGAGTTTCTGATGAACAATATAATCACTAGATTATATGTCCCTATTAAATTGGTTGTTGACAATGCCATGAGTTTTAGGTCACAGGAGATTACTGATTTCTATTCAGAAATGGGCATAGTGTTGTCTTACTCATCTCCTTATCATCCCCAGGCCAATGGATAGGCTGAATCCAGCAATAAGAGTATTTTGCAAATCTTGAAGAAAACCCTGGTAAAGAATAAGAGAAGTTGGCATGTGAAATTAAAGCTAGCACTGTGGGCTAATATAATTTTTGAGAAGAGAGCTATAGGTAAGTCCCCTTTTGAAATGTATATGGTGAAAAGTCAAGATTGCCAGTTAATAATTTCCTTCCAATCTATAAGTTTATGCAAAAGGAGGACATGGAAATCAGTGATCCACTACAAGACATAATGGTTTAGCTGATTGAATTGGATGAGATTAGGAGGGAAGGACAAAGAGAAAATGTAAAGTTATAGAAAAAAATGAAATATCTCTTTGATAAGAGAGCAACTATCAGAAAATTCCAGCCTGGTGATATGGTTCTTCAATGGAATGCCAGGGCTGAAGATAAAGGGAAACACAAAAAAGCTGAGTCTTTGTGGATGGGACCTTATATTGTCCATCAAACCCATGGTAAGGACTCATATTTTTTGCAAAATTTGGATGGTCAAGAGTAGGAATTGCCGGTGTATGGACAGTTCTTGAAATTCTTCTTTAGTTAATTCTCTTCCATGCACAATAGTTATGTATATATGTATAGGTGTGTTTTTCTCTTGTTTTAGGTTAGGGTTTGGTGGTCTGCCTCCCAAAGATTCATATATTCTTTCTATGATCTTGTAGTCAAGCATCCTTAGATAGAGCCACTATTGGGTATATTCTTAATTTTCTGAGGTTTTTGTCCAAATGTTGTTTTAGTCCTCTGGTTTGTGAATTTTTCCTATGGTTTAGGTGTTAGACTTTCTTCAAAATTGCCATGACTATGTTCAAAAAACCCATACCTTAAATTTTGTCCTTAAAGAAATTCAAATTCATGTGAAAATCCTCAAGTTAGCCTTAAGTGTTCTAATTCATCATTAACTTTTGGCCACTTAAGTTCTTAAAATGCATGTGACTATTTCCTTTAGGCGTTCGCTGAGTTGTGTATTGTTATTTCCCATTGTTAAGCTTTTCGGCGAACTGGCGAATGTGTCAAACCTATGTTAAGTGTTGTGTTCAGTCACGTAGTCTCTAAATCTTCCAGATGCTACTTCAAAACATTCAGGAAATTGGTGAAAGTGTTATCTTCTATTCACATGTTATCTAGCAGTCGCAAGAAAACCCTCAGTGACCTAGCGCAACAGTGACTGCTCATTCTTAGAATCATGCAGTAAGACATCTAGCATCTAGCAATCTAGAAAACACTGTTGATTTCCAAAAAGATCAAAGGATGTGTTTTAATCTAAGAATATGTTGGGTCCTACATATGTTGAATTAGTGATTGGGAAACTGAGCAGTTGTGTTATTGTCTTCTAATTTTGGCGGGTCTGACAGTTTGGCTCAATGAATTTAGCGAAAAGGGTTATATCAAGTGTTCACTTATTTTTGGAATAAGTTAGTAAGGTCCTAAGTTTTCTGGCCATTGGGAAAACAAATCATTTGCAAGTTCTCTTAAAGGTTTGATTATGGTTAGAAGTATTCAGCGAATGGGCGAGATAATTTAGAAGACCTTTATTCACTTAATCGCATGATGCAATGGTCAATATTTGAAGTATCGGGTGATTCAGTGAACCTTTTGTCCATTGAGTCTAATAATAGAAAGGTTAAAGCTTTTTTTGATTCAGAAAATTAATGAGGATCATTGATTAAGTCTATGATCAATGGTTGAATCTAAATCATGACTTGAAGCTAGTAGTTAAGGAAGTATTCAGTGATTCAGAGGGAAGCTTGTTCCCCAGTTCATGTAGTCAAGGATTAAGCGAATGAGTGGAGTCTTCAGTCACCAAATCTCAAGATTATTTGACTATTAACTACAACATTCAGTGACTCAGAGGTATCCTTTAGTCGCTGATTGGCTAAGTAATGACTGTAATCATGTTCAATTATATTGAGCTTGTTCGCTAGTTTGCTGAAGGATGGGTGAGTTAAGGGTTTGATTCCAAGAATGTGTAAAGGCTTTGGTCTCCAGTTCTCTAAATATAAAGTGGGGTTAGCATTGTATTAAGTGATCATGAGAAGCTTGTAGTCACCGATTCACTGAATGGGCTCAGTCAGAAAAAGTTATGGAGGAAAAGAATAAGATCGTTGCCACATAGATAAAGTACATTGTCAAGCTGGAGAGTGAACCAATAAGCCATCCAATTAGTTTTAAAGAAGGATTTCATGACGTAAACAAGATGTTAAAGTACATAGTAGTAATCATTGCATCTTTGCTTTGTTTTCAAGTTTTTTAAATCTATCTCTCAACATCTTTGCATTGGCTAGTTGTGATTTGAAAATTGGTGATATGTGATATTGAATGTGGGAGCAATTAAGGATTGATTTGTAATGATGGTGGTAGTTGTACACATTTGATCTATATCGATAAATAAGCTAAGCTCATTGTTTCCTATGTCCAAAATCAGTCGAGGAGAATTGTGTTTTTCTGAAGAAATTTTTGAGCCCCAAGAAAATCAAGTTTGTAGAGTTTGAGGGTAATTGTGTAGCAAAATGAGTGAACCTGAGAAGAGTGTAACATCTTCCAGCAGTGAAGCCAAGGGCAAGTGTGGTGAAGACAAAGGCAAGATGAACTATTCAGATGAGTTCATGAAGTTGTTGCCTGGTTCCAGCCATAACAAAAGAGCTCCCGATGATGTCTTTGAAGATGTTCTAGGGCTTTGCAGAGATCTTGTCATACCAAATAGCTCAGGTTATACTATCTTCAACTTCTTTTATGGAAATAGAGGTAAGCATGTTCCTGTTTGCAATGGTTGGGCTTTGGGTATAGGGAAATTAATTGTCCCTGATGTATTCTTAAATGTGGATTTAATTGTTCCTCTAGCTAGATCCTATGACCCTATTTCCAAAACAATAAGGAAAAAGGACCAGTTGCCTTTGGTTACTTTGGATAGGGGTTCTTTCATGAAAGCCTTAAATTTTTATACATCCTCCTCTATTGAAATTAATCTAATCCAAGAAAGGGAGAAATATAAAAGTAACATAGGTTCAGTAAAGGACCAAATGGTGAAGCACATCCCAAAATAGGACAAATATATAGCTCCCCTCCCTACTAGCATGAATGCCCCTTACCAATTTAAAGCCCTCCAGAACTATATGAGGCAGACTTGCTATGGGTTGTGCAAAGTGTTGGGAATTGATGGGGATGCAAAATTCTTTCCATAAAATTTGTTAATGATGATTTTGGACATCCAGAATTCCCTAGTGAATACAGACTATGATTACATCTAGTATATAATTGATAGAATTCATGAGGGTTTGGTGTCTGTCAAAGAAAGAAAGAGTCCAATTAAGTTCATGCATTATTCATTGTTAATGCACTTAATTTTGTTCTTCAATATCAATAGCTTTAACTTGAACATGTTGAAACCAAGGTTTACCTTTGAAGGCCAGCACAATCCTGTGCAATTATGGATGAGAAAGTGGAACTCTACTTCAAATGAGGGAGACTTTTGTGTGTTTAAGAATTTTATTGTTTATCCAATTATAGGGATGCTAGGCATAAATGTTATGAGGATATCACCAAGGGTCCTTAAACTCCTATGACCTAAGCAGTTTGTAGAGAAGTGGGAGTGGGACCATAACTAGGGTGATTTTTACTTTGGGGAAAATTCTACAATCTTGAGATTCTACGGTTGCCCCCAGCCCCCACATTTGTTACCAAAATTTGTGCCACCAAGATTTTCCTATTTGGGATTGATTTGGCAGTTGATGTGGACAGACAAGGATCTTTTGGCCCCCCATAAGAAGGGTACCTTCACACCCAGGTAGTTTAGAATTGGTGATTTCTTGATTGGAAAAAGGGCTTTCCCACAGGTTACTACATGGTTAAATCAATTCAAAATGGTGTTGGGTTTTTGTAGACATGTAGACCCTGAGGGTTTTATTAGGACTACAAGGTTAACCCTAATCCCTAATATTGGTGTCATTAAAGAACATGAAGGCCTTGATGAAGAAGATGTAATCAGAAATTTTATAGAGGAGGATGAGGTCAAAAGGAGATGGAATAGGTTCTTTGATTTGAAGGATCTATCAAAACAGGTGATGGCAGCCCAACTTCCGTTTGATAGAAATGTATGACACATTGTCAAATCAGTTGGAGAATTTGATTGATAAAAAGTAGCCAAAAAAAAGGAGTATTCATCCTCTGATTATGAGAAATATTCTGATGAATTTCAAGATGGGAATAGCCCACCTCAAGCTAGGGATGTACAAATTTCTAAGCCTGTTGAGGATCAGCCAAAGGCAGAGATTATCCTAGAGCCACCATTGAAGAAGCAAAGGCTTGAGGAAGGAGATCATTCAAGGCAAGAAAAACAAAAGAGAGTTGTTGACAGAGCATCTGATTTAGTGCGAGGAGATAGGGCCAGCCATCACCAATTGAGGAAGACAATAACCACTAGTAATAAAAGGTAACTAATGAGGAAAGTGAAGAAAAATCCCTGTGGTCAAGACTAGATATCAAAGAAATATATCAAGAGGAATTTCTGAATGATGATCAATTCATCACTAGTGATGAATTCAAAAGTTTTCTTATTTGGAATAAGCAACAAGAAGTAGCCAAGGCCATGCCTGAATGTATGGAACCAAGTGCAAAAAATTTAAGGGCTCTAGCCTCATATGACCCCATCTTTGATCCTATAATAGTGGATGAAGCCAGAGATTTGGTCAGAGCAAGTGGGATGCTATTAACTCTAGGGTGGGATCCGACTTCTGCATTTATCATAGATAAAATAAGGAAGCAACCACAGGGTAGCTTATCATATGAGGTTCACATTGGTGACATGATAAGAGGAAGTGGCTATGGCCCTAAATCTCAAGCTATTGGAATGTGGTCTATGGCCCCTAGGACCCAAAATCCATCTCTATTGAGTATAGAGGACAAGATGGAAGGGAATAAAATTATCTGGACTGTGCAAAACACTACTGACCTTGAAGTTTCTAAGGAAGTAACTCTTTGGGATAATTTGAATGAATCCAAGATAGCTCAGTTGTTAGAGAGATATTCCAAATTGTTTGAAAATGCAAGCATAGTGGCTAAGGATAGAGACATGAAAATGATGAAGATCAAACAATTAGAAGATGAGCTGGTAGAAGTAAAGGTCATGCTTGAAGAAGCCTCAAAGGTGGTTCCTCCTCCTCTGCAAATTGAGGCCCCTATGCAGACAGATGTATAAGTGCCTAAGAGTCCTATAGAGGACCTAGAAAAGGTAAAATTGGATGCATCCCTAGATACTATAGCAAGAATTGTGCAATATAGGCAGGGTATGATAAAGGATAGAATGGAATCAGTTCATAAATTGGTCAGGTTATTGCATCAGACTAATGAAAAGGTGAATGAGTGTTTTGTCACCTTGGAGCCACTTTTTAGTACATGGTCAGGTAGGAATACATTATTTGAAAAACTAGATGATTTGCAAGAATATAGGCCAGATGTTCCTAAAGTAGTGTGTGAAGTTTATGAGAAAATTGGCTTAGTAAGTACTTGGGAGAAGTTAATAGTAAAGAAGAAGGAGAAGAAGCCAACTACCCAAGCAATAGAAGAAGAAGAATAGAATGCACATAGCACCTAATCTAGAATTCAAGGGAGAGCATGCATCAAACAAAGGATGATGTAAGTTAGCCTGTAATGGCGGTCATCATTCATCCAACAAAATTAGCAACTGCTTTGAAATATGCTTAGACAAACGTGCCACCTGCGAAATTGTTGATAAGTAGATATTTGTAATATGTTGTTGCAAACAAATTTTGTCAGTTTGTAATCTTGTTTTTAGTGCAAGATCATTTAACAACCATCTGAAGCTTGTTTCATCCTTTCAAGGATTCCAAGATGGCTTATTAGTATATATAGAAAAAAATTTATCATTTGTAAGGGTTGGTTGAATAAATTTTGTAAAAAAAGGTTCTTAGATATAGAACTGAGTTTTCTTTGAAGTCAAGAGAATACTGTGTTTGCACATTTTGATTATTAATACAAAGATACTAGAACTTTGTTGCTACTACTTGTTGTCTTTGTGTATGGATACATTAGTTTTCTTATGCATTCAAATTGCAAGGCTTTTTTCAATGCATTGTTCACAAGGTGAATATAGGGGTTAAACTTAAGTTTCTTTCAAGGAAAGATTAAAATCTTAAGGGAGGTCTCTATGAATTAATTGTCCATGTATGAATTTGATGATAGTTATACAAATCAAAAGAATGGGATGTTAGGCATGCTATTTGGGTTCTAGTGCATTTGTCTTGATAGATTTTTGTGGAAGTAGGGTTCGACTCTGATGCCCAAGTAGATAAGGCACTAGTTTGAGATACGTTTGCATTTGTTGCCACCAGAAAATATGAACAATTAATTCATTTTACTTTATCTGTATAATCTTAATGTAAATTATTCTATGATAGTTTCATGGATGTATATTCTAATGCTTTGTAGAAGCACTAAATGAGGTTTACCTTCCTTGAGTTTAACTCTAAAAAGAAGAAGGAGGAATATCCTTAAACCATTGTTTCATGTTGCTTCTTTCATGATTTCCATCATAGTGTTGTGTATCAGGATAATTTGGGCCATACTTAGAGTTCTATCATCTTACTAAGTTAAGTTTGAAGGCAATGACAAAGCAGTGAAGGAGCTAGTTCACAATTCAGAGCTCAATTGAACATTGAATTGATATAGGTACACCCACCTGAGTATCCATTACTCAAAGTGAAGAAGGTTTTCTAACCTTAATACCTTAGTGCTTGCATTTTTTTGGATTGTGGTCTATTGGGATTACATGAGTTTATGAGTATTTGATAATCTGTAGATTTGAGCACTAACAGGTCATCTATCTACTATCCTAAAGGGAATGGATAAGAAGAGGCTTCTAACAAGAATCTATTGAAAATCTTGCACCGTACAGTTAATAAAATAGGAAGAGACTAGAATCTCATGACCAATCCATATCTCTGGGCCTACAGAACAAGTATCAAAATGCTCATTGGGGCTACACCATTTGCTTTAGTTTATGGGTCTGAAGTAGAACTACCTATTGAGCTTGAAATCCTATTGCTAAGAATCAGAATGCATGTTCTAGTAATTGATGAAGACTACAAAGTGTCTAGGTTGTAAGAACTTGAACTACTAGATGAGTGCAGACAAGAAACATATGATCATCTCAGAGTATATCAGAAAAGAATGTCTAGAGGCTACAATAAGAAAGTCAGACATAGAGAATTTCAGGTTGGTAATCTAGTCTTGAGAGAGAATCCTAAAAATCAATCACATATAGAACACAAGGGGAAGTTTGAACCCAACTGGAGGGATCCCTTTGTTATCATTTCTACTTTTGGCTCTAGAGCCTATCAACTCTCAATGATTGAAAGAGAATAGCTCCAAGAACCAATCAACATTTTGCATCTAAAGAAATTCTATGCCTAATGCATTCAGTCTATGGTAAAATGTCCAAAAAAAATCTAAAAAATCTGAAAAAGTCCTTAAACAATGAACATCTTGGTGAAAACTAGCAATAGGTGCCTTGATGATTCAAAAAAAAAATCAAAAAATACCAAAAATTGGAAAAAAAATTTGGAAAAATGAAAAATACAAAAAAATGAGAAAAATAAAAAGTGCCTTGGTGAAAACCTAGAAATAGGTGCCTTGGTAGCAAAATTAGAATCTTTGCCAAGATGGTGAAAACCTGACAAATGGGTGCCACTTGTTTCAAAATGCTCCATCTATCAACACAATCTTGGTATTTCCCAACTTTTCGTCTGCTTTAGTCTGTGCATATCCATGTTTCAATAAAGTTGGACTATACACTAATCAGCTCAAGTGTCTATATCCTATCAATGCTTAACACTTGGGGGAAATCAAAGTCATATCCTATGGTCTCCAATGTACCTTAGACGTGTCATATCCAATCAGAGTCCTTTCAAGCTACATCTGAGTCAGTCAGTTAGTCTCCTCTCCAGAAAGGATTTTGCATCTACAATAACTCAATGAAACATCAAAACAATCTAAAAACAATCTATGCTTCACATGCTTTTATGTCCTTGTATGCTTACTGATTCACATTAATAATTCTACATATTATGTTCCTTCAAGCTCTTCGAGGATATCCTTTATAGGATTTATAGAGTGATGACTGGGGGCATAATCTTTTCTTTGTCTTCTTCTTGTATGTGAACATCTAACAACTTTGGAAATTTTGGATTGAAATGGTGTCCATCTATAAGAGCCTCTATCTCAAATTGGATGGCCATGCATACCTCGACCATTGATACTCAAAAAGTTCAAAGAAGTTTGATCTAGCTATTGTCTTTTTGAGTGAGTTCTTTCTCCTACTATGAAATGTGATCTTTCCTAAGGATGTGAATGATAAAGGGTCATTATGGGTAATTCACACTAGATTTAGAATGGTCTCTTGACTATTTGATGTGTTTTTGTTATACACTAAGTTTGCACCCTTTTTTCAAGCTCTCTTGGTCTTGATAACCTAGTATAACATGGGAATCATCTCCAAGTTGTGGGACCTATGCTAACTAAGATGAGACCTCCAGGTTCTAGGTTTGTTCCTCTTGGATAATCACCTTAATTTTCTTCTAACAGGAAAGTAAATTCTTGAGGGGAAAAGGGATGGAAGGAATGCATGAAATGGAAATAACTAAAAAGAAATCTATCCTACTAGGTGATACACCAAAATGATGGTATGAATTACACTATAAAGAATGAAAATAGTACACAAACTTAGGTCTAGGAGATCACAACTTACTAAATAGGCTCACATCAATATTTTATAGAAGGGTCTGCAATAGAAAGAGGCTATTTAGGGAAAGAGAGAATTTCACAAACAATAGCATTCCTAAGAATTGGACACAATCTATAACTTGCAAACAAACATCCACTTCTGCAACTAGGTATAGGAATGAGATAGACTATCAGGGGGTTGAACTATATGCATAAGATCATTCAAATCAAATCACCCACAAGAATACACATGAATTGCGGAAAGAAAGAGGGATCAAGAACCCTAAGATATCATTGAAAACATACATACATTGAACTCAATAAGAGAAAATTCAGACAAGAAGGTATAGGGACAGAAAGAATGTCACAAAGTACCTTTGTAATATCCAAACATCAATGAAAGGTTATAAGAAGTAGAAGCTAGAGGGAAGAAAGAATGCATCAGATAACTTCTCAAAAAGAAAATCTCTCTTTTCAAAATGTAAAACTCTGAGCTTCAAAAGCTCCAAAAAAACATTATATACATCTCCTCTTTTGAATGTAGGTAGGAGAAAAACCTAACTAGGGTTACATAAATTGTCATATAATAATCAAACCCTAACCCTATCAATTCTGATCATAAATGCATTGTCAAAAATATCCTGGCCAATCAGATATCTTGTGTGTTCACCCCTACACTATATCTACCTATAGACAAGTCACCTTGATATATCTACCTCTCTGCAACTTGGGCTCACCATAACTGTTCAAATTTGGTACTCCAGATATTTGAATTTAAAAAATGATTAAACGGTCATAGGTGGAGCCAAACTTTATCCATCTACGGATGACATTCAAAGTTGATCGGTCTTTTAAAACATGGTCGTCAGATCCTTTATTTTACTAGGTACCACTTATATTCTTAACCTTAACTATTTATTTAACCTCGGGCACCTCCTTTTACTTTAGTCACTAAATCGGCCGATCATTTCTTTAACCCCAGCTTACTTTGGTGATTACACAACTACACTTACAAGCTTGGACCCATCTGACAGTTGTCGCATGATCTCATGGCCTCAGAAGATTCCTTCAGATCATGTGCCATCTGTAGATCTTCACTTTTTGGCCACCTCACTTTAAGAAATCCAAACCCACTCTACTTTCCCTGTCACTATCCAACTTGACCAATGAGATTTCAGCATGTCAGATAGACCCACAAGATAGAGCCTGAACACTTGGAACATCGAATGGTCATCTTATAATCGCAAAGGCTTAGAAGATTCTTTAAGATCATGAGTCAACCATAGATCTTTACTTTACTCATGCATCTATAGATCCTCTGATAATGGTCCCACAGATAAATCATAATCATCATCTGGCCAGCCAATAAAATATAAGCATGTCAGAAAATGAGGACCCACCTGACAGAGCCTTGGCGATAAAGTAGAATCAACGACTGGCATATGATCGCAGGGGCTAAGAATATTCCATGCGATCATGTGAAAACCATTAGATCTTAAGGAAAACCAACTCACTGGGCCTGTCCTAACATGTCTCCACATCATAACTCTGTGACCAATTAGAAGAAAACACCTCAGACAACTGGCAGTGGACCCACTGGCATAGAAGTGTTGTGTTATGATGAAGATCAACAGCTATCATTACATCATGATGTTAACCTTTGAGCACATCTCCTTAGTGGTATAGTGACAACCATTGATCATGCTTGAACTTTAACTGCCACGAAATTGAGACCACCAAACAAATTGTAACTGCTCGCCAGATCGTAGGATGTTAAGGACTTAACCATTAGGAATAGGAGATCTTGTGACTAATCTTAGAATATAAAGCACACATGGAAAAATGAAACCCTTAAGTGACTGAAAAAGGTAATGGCAAAATATAACAAGCTAAAGGGTTTTTAGGGTTTTTTGGCTTCAACGATCACTTTTTTCAAATAAAACCTGCAAACCTCTAGATGGAAATAGTCTAACCAAATTTGTATAGAATAGTAAAAATTGGGTAACAATTTGGTGATTTCTACTGGATTTCAGCTTGCTAGACATGGAAACCAGTGGCCTTTAAACAATTCATTGGACATGGAGTCATATTTTGAATATAAAACCTTGATAGAGAGATAGACCTGGAACTAGGAGGAACAAAAATTGTGCATGGGAACTTTTTGGAAAATAGGGAAAACTAAACTAGAAAGTAGGGATAGAAAAAAAGAAAGATATTCATAGAGATTTACAAGGAAGGATTGACCTCAAAGAAAAGCTTCAAGTGGAATCCATTAACTAAAAAAGGAAAGGCATCTCCTCCAAGAGTTGATAGCTGAAAAGCATTAGGCCCTTTGCATTCTGTAATAACAAATTGTCCACCCCAAAAGGAATCAAACTTTGTATGTCTACCAGGCTTTGATCTGAAATCATCCCACTTGAGAACTACATCCCCAACCTTGAAGTCTCTAGGCCTGGCTCTTCTATCAAAACTTTTCTTTGTTTGAATCTGATGGAACTCCATATCTTTCATGGATTTCTCTCTGAGTTCCTCTAACTCTATGAGCTGAGCATACCTGATTTGTAAGGGATCTCCTTCTTCAAATAGGGCATATTGAGTGGCCAAGTCGAGAGCTAGTAATTCAGTTGAAATGGACAACTTAGCCTCTCTACCATATACTAATACATAAGGAGAATTCCCAATGACCTTTTTTGGGGCAATCTTGTCTAACCATAAGGCAGACCTCAATTTAGTATTCCAATCTCTCTGGTTATCCTATAGGGTCTTCTTGATTATCCTAATCAAGTTCTTGTTAGTTGATTCTGCCAAACCATTGCCTTGAGGGTAGTAATTTGAACTTGTATTCAAATAAATGCCATTTCTGATTGCCCATTCTGAGACTTTAAGGCCTATGAATGCCAATGCATTATCTGATATTATGGAGTCTGGAGTGCCAAATCTATGAATTATATCATCATAAAAACTTAAGATAACACTCTCATTTGATTCTTTTAAGGAAATTGCCTCTGTCCATCTAGTGAAATAATTTGTTGTACTGATTATCCACTTGTGTCCTGCACTAGATGGAGGGTTAATCATACCAATAAAGTCTATGCCCCATCTCATGATTGGTTGCTCTATTCTGATTGGCTGAAGGGGTAGAGCAAGCCTTTCTTTTCTTGCAAACATAGCACATTTGATGCATTTTCTCACATAATCATGACTATCCTTAAAGATAGATTGCCAATAATATCCAGCCCTCATGATTTGAAAAGCAGTATTCCTAGGAGAAAAGTGACCTCCAAAAGGTCCATCATGAAATTCAAATAGGATATCAGCTATCTTTTCTGAATCAATACATCTTAAAAGGACACCATTGTGATCCTTTCTAAAAAGAACTTCATCTATTAGTACAAAAGGAATAGATTGTAACCTATAATATCTTCTTTTTGCTGAGTCTAGACCTACAAGACATTGTCCTATTTTTAAGTAATGAATCATGTTAGGCAACCAACTTGATGCCTTGGCATGTTCCTCTATAGAATGTACAACTAGAGATGCATCTGTTTGTTCTAATTTCTTTGAACTTTGATCCTCTGCCAAATGCTCACAAAGACCTCTTCCTCTAACCAGCTTGGTAGTTTGGATATCAATGTCATATTCCATTACCTTGGTAATCCAACCAGCTCTTTTCTCATTTAGGTCCTTGGAAAGAAAAAATTCCTTGACACTTGGATGAGTAACCTTCAAGTGTATCTTGTTATTGGTCAATAAACATCTAAACTTTTTGAGGCTCTTCACCATAGCAAGTACATGTTTTTCTACAAAATAGTATCTTTGTTCATACTCTTCTAAACCTTTGTTGAAGAAAGAAAAAGGTTGCTCCAACCCTTCTAAATTTTCTTGAGTCAACATAGCAGATATAGCATCATGACCTCCATAAGAATAAAGCATAAAATCCTTACTAAAATTTGGGTTTAATAGAGCACAAGCTTTTGTCAATGCTTCTTTGATAGCCTAGAAATTGACTTTTCCTTCTTTAGTCCAGTTGAAAGTTGAACTCTTCTTTAACATGGCTATTAAAGGATTCAATAAATCTACAATATTAGGCAAGAAACGCCTAACAAAATTAATCTTTCCTATGAAAGATTGGAGACTTTTCTTATGAGGTGGCAATGGTAGCTCTAGGATGGCTGCAATTCTCTCAGGGTCTACTATAATTCCTTTCTTGGATACTATATATCCAGGCAATTTTCCTTCATGAACTCCAAATACACATTTCCTGGGATTAAGAGATATCCCAAACTCTCTACATCTTTCAAAAATTTTCCTTAGATGTTTGATATGATCTACTACATGTTTAGAGTAGATAGTTATGTCATCTAAGTAGACCAGTACAAATTTGTACATGAGGCTTTTAAAGGCCATATCCATTGCCTTTTGAAAAGTAACACCTGCATTTAACAAACCAAAGGGCATCTTTTGATAAGCCATGGTTCCCCACTTGGTTGTAAATGCAGTCTTATATTGATCCTCTTCATTGACTAGGATCTAATTATATCCTGAATAGCCATCTAGTAATGAAAATCTCTCAGATCCAGAGACACATTGTAAGATTTTCTCCATAGAGGGTAATGGATGGCAGTCTTTTAAAGAGTCCCTATTAAGATCCCTGAAGTCAACACATAGCCTCAATTCCCCATTCTTCTTCCTGACAAGAACAAGGTTGGAAACCCAACTAGTATGTTTGATGGGGTAGATGATGCCACTATCTATCAATTTGATAACTTCTTTATGCAGAAGTGGCTCAAGCTTGGGATTAACAGGCCTTTGTTTTTGCCTTACTGGTTTAGCATTAAGCTCTAATTCAATAGTGTGTTGAGCAAGGGTTGGATTAAAACCTTTGATGTCTTCATATTGCCATGTAAAAACATCACTGAATTCCTTGAATAATTGGGTGTAAGCCTATTTTTCTAAATCAGTGTTTACTTTTCAAAATTGTAAACTTTTGCCTGGTTCCAATTCTAATTCAACACAATGCTCTTGTCGAACTACCAAGCTAGCTTTATTCTTCTTAACTTGATTATCTTTGTTGAAGACAGTCTCTAAGGTGACAAGACCTTTAGGCATCTTGTTAGACTTAAGTTATATCACTTGGTCACCATAGTTTTGCAATAACCTACCTTGGTTATTCTCTGAGAAGACATCTTCCTCAAACAAGAATTGTAGAATTTTCTCATCATTGTCAAACACTTGCCAATTAGTGTCATTATCAGGGATGGAAGGTCTGACAATCACTTTGATATGCTGTTGGGTCTCCTCCTTTGAAATACTATTACGAATGTCATACTGAGATCCAACAACAACTAATCTATCTGCATTTTGATTTAGCTTCCTAGGGATGGCAACAATATTGGAAGCACAAAAGTCTTCAATTGCATCCAAAAATCTATGTTTGTATGCTTTCAGGGTGTCATTTTTGGTTGCACTTGTCCCTCTCACTTGGCTAACTACTAACTCATTGTCACCATAGACTTTTAAGGCTTTAAGCTCTCTTTTCCTAGCCCACTCCACTCCATTTATAAGGCTTTCATATTCTATAGTATTTCTTGTGTAGGAGAAATTGAATCTGAAAGCTGTATAGTATCTTTCTCCCCTTGGGAACACTAGCATAGCACCACCACCATAACTATGTCTACTTCTAGTACCATCAAAAAATAATTCCCAAACTTGGTTAATATGATCTTCTGAATCAGTGTCCTTTTTGAGAAGGTTTGGCTCTATGGATCCACTTTCTAGTATTAAATAACTTCCCAAACCAGCATCCCAAACAAAATTTTCTTGGGCTTCAAAAGCCTTTTCTAATTCTAGATCATCAAGGAAAATATTAGGGATACTTTTTGTCTTAGTGTTTGCTTCTCTTATAATTGGGAAATCACTGTCATCAAATATAGGGTAGTTTGCATTGATGGTAGTGGACACATATGGCTCTATATGATGTGCTGCTAATGATTCAAATTTAATGGTAACCTTGGTACCATATCTTGTGTGAAAAAGCATGTGAGACCAGTCAAAAGAAAGGTAGCCTCCTATTTTGGTTGTGAACTGCCTTGATAAACATATGGAAAATAAAGCAAGGAGATCTATGATATAAATATCAAGTAGGATAGAGAAATTAGGACTAGCATAAAGGATTAGACTGGTATCCTTAGCCACACCTAAAGTGTTAACTAAGGATCCATCAAGCTGTGTAACCTTCTTTTGGAGGGGTTCATATTTAAGTCCTAATTGGTCAGCCACCTTTTTGGGCATTACAGTACTAGTGGCTCCACTATCTACCATACAATTATGTACTAAGAATTTTCCAATAATTAAGGATACATAAAAGGGAGGTGGTTTTGAGTTCCTACCTTGCATGGGATGGGCTTTGGAGTTGCAACTTGGAGCCTCCTTTTCTTGATCAGTGTTGACCAACATTGGCTTTGCAATCTCTTTTGTAGGCTGAGAGTAGTCATTTCAGTCATAGCCTTCTTCAAAATCTCAGGTTTCCCTAGAATAGCTAAAGAGTCCTACATAGACATGGTAATGTTCACCTTCTTCATGTTGTCTACAATATTGAAAGGTGTCACAATGTGTACTCTTTGCTATTCTTTTACTATGATGGGCTCCACCCCTTTGAGAGTCTAGCCTTCTTTGCTTGTAATGATAGGAGCCTTTTTGAATGTGATAGGAGTAGCTTGCTGAATTGGTTTTGCAGATGTAGTAGCTTTAGTCCTAGAGTTTGCGCGCTCCAATTCTTGAGCTCTTCTCTTTGACCTTGTGTTAGCAGCAATGGAAGGTTCACCAATGACTCCATTGTAGTCTTACTACTCCCAATTGAAAAGAGCAGTCTCATTATCTTTTGGTTCTTGTTGAGGAATTGATCCACTAGAAGAAGCTTCTGATTAAGCTTGTGAGGCATTTTGAACCATCAGTGCTTGGTTCATCCATCCATTTGAAAATGTAGCCTGATTATGAGTCTGATTACAAGGGAAACACCATTCATTTTCCATAGCCATATTATTTTGACTAGGGACCATGTCCCTAACTGGATTTGTAGAATTGAGAGGTGTAGGGTTGTATAGTTGGAATGGTCTTTGATTAAAATTTTGTCTTTTCCCTTGATACCCTCCTTGGTATTGTGGCCTATTTTGTTGATAAGGCTGTCCTTGATTTTGATATTGTTGATTAGGACTTTGGCCTTGTGGCTGAAAGGGTGGTCTGATTCCTTTCCCTTGCCTCTTTAGGTTTGTAACCTCTTTAGTCAAAGTTTGCAGCAAATTTGTCATTTCTTGCTGACTAGTTTGTTGACTATTCTTTATCTCTTGTAGCTCTTGAGAGAAACTTGTTTTCAGCTCTTGACCACTAGTACTAGCCTGATGTGCTAATATGGTGGGGATAGGAGTAAATGGGGGTACTTGTAAAGGTGTAATGGGATGAAGGCTAGGAAAGATGGGCATGGGTGGCCTTCTATCTATCATACCTACTTGGATTAAACAATTTTCAGCTCTGACAGCTATGTCAAAAGATTGGGGTAAAGAGGTACCGCCCATAGATTGGATCATGACAGAGATTTGGCCATTCAAACTTTGCAAGAAATATAGAAAGCATGGTCTGCTGATGGCCTTACTAAGATTGGAATTCTATTCCATGTGTTGAGGAATCTATTATTATAATCTATCATTTGTTCTTGAGGGTCTCTTTTAATGGTTGTCAACTACTCAACCAAAGACAAATTGTCTAATTTATCTTCAAAATGTTTACTCAATGCATCCCCTAACTCATCCCATGAAGTAATAGAACCAATAGTTAAAGTCCTAAACCATTCAAGAGCCTTACCTTTGAGAGAGGCTACTAATAGTTTGGTGGCCACATCTTCTTGGGTTATATTGTGTATGCTGTAGATAGTGGTCACATCTCTTATATGCTCAAAAGTTGTAGTTTGTCCTTCACCTATGAAATTAGGTAGACTCTTTAGTTCCACCAAGGGCACATCATGATGTTGAGAAACGTTCAATGGGTTCCCTTGGTTGAAAGGCACATAAACAAACTGTCTAGCCATTGTAGGAGCTGGAATCTACTGAGTAGCAACTGTGTGAGTTGTATTCGGTGTTAGATTTGAATCTTCTTCTAGATCTATGGTTAGAGATATTCCTCTTCTTTTGAGATGAAAGGGAAAAGGTGTCCTTTCTAAAGTATTAGGAGGTGTAGACTGTACTCTCCTTGTAGGAGATGTTCTCTGAGTTGATCTACCTTTGTAGCCTCTTTTAAAGGGAAACTCTAAAAATTCGATAGGATTTGAGCTTTTAGTCTCAATCTTTCTCATAAATTTTGAACAAGTTAGCCTGGATCTGTGAAATCAATGGAGTTGCTAGATATACTTGATAGAAAACTTCTAAAAGTCTGTATTATGCAATCAGTATATCAGAGATAGCATAATATTTCAAAGTGAACTTCCTTTTGTTGTCAAAATTGTTATGCCCAAGGTGGGGTGTTTTCTGAATTTGAATCTAATCTTAGTAACACCTTTGAACATAAATCTAAACTTTGGTCCCACTGGGTGTACCAAAATTGTTACGCCCAAGGTGGGGTGTTTTTCTAAATTTGAATTTGATCTTTGTCCCACTAGGTGTGCCAGAATTGTTATGCCCAAGGTGGGGTGTTTTTCTAAATTTGAATTTGATCTTTGTCCCACTGGGCATGCCAAAATTGTTACACCCAAGGTGGGGTATTTTTCTAAATTTGAATTTGATCTTTATCCCACCGGGCATGCCAGAAATGTTATACACTAAGTTTTCACCCTTGTTTCAAGCTCTCTTGGTCTTGATAACCTAGTATTTCATGGGAATCATCTCCAGGTTGTGGGACCTATGATAACTAAGATGAGACCTCCAAGTTCTAGGTTGGTTCCTCTTGGATAATCACCTTAATTTGTTTCTAACAGGAAAGTAAATTCTTGAGGGGAAAAGGGATAGAAAGAATGCATGAAATGGAAATAACTAAAAAAAAAACTATCCTACTAGGTGCTACACCGAAATGATGGTATGAATTATAGTATAAAGAAGGAAAATAGTACAAAAACTTACATCTAGGAGATCACAACTTACTAAATAGGCTTGCATCAATATTTCATAGAAGGGTCTACAATAGAAAGATGCTATTTAGGGAAAGAGAGAATTTCACAAACAGTAGCATTCCTAAGAATTGGACACAATCTATAACCTGCAAAGAAACAACCACTTCTACAACTAGGTATAGAAATAAGACAGATTGTCAGGGGGTTGAAGTATAACCACAAGATCATTCAAATCAAATCACCCATAAGAATACACATGAATTGTAGAAAGAAAGAGGGATCAAGAACCCTAAGATATCACTAAAAACATACATACACTGAACTCACTAAGAGAAAATTTAGACAAGAAGGTATAGGGATAGAAAGAATGTCCTAAAGTACCTTTACAATATCAAAACATCAATGAAAGGGTACAAGAAGTAGAAGCTAGAGGGTAGAAAGAATGCCTCGAATAACTCCTTAGAAAGAAAATCTCTCTTTTCAAAATAAAACTTTGAGCTTCAAAAGCTCCAAAAAAACATTATATACATCTCTTTTACACGTAGGCAGGAGAAAAACTTAACTAGGGTTGCATAAATTGTCATATAATAATCAAACCCTAACCCTATCAATTCTGATCATAAATGCATCATCAAAAATATCCTGGCTGATCAGATATCTTGCGTGTTCACCCCTATACTATATCTTCCTGTAGACAAGCTAACTTGAGCTATCTACCTCTCCGCAACTCGGGCTTGCCATAACTATTCAAATCTGGTACTCTAGATATTTGAATTTAAAAAATGATTAAACAGTCATAGGTGGCACCAAAATTTATCCATCTACGACTGACATTCAAAGTTGATTGGTCTTTTAAAACATGGTTGTCAGATCCTTTATTTTATTGGGTATCACTTATATTCTTAAGCTTAACTCTTTATTTAACCTTGGCACCTCCTTTTCCTTTAGTCGCTAGATCAACCAATCATTTCTTTAACCCTGGCTTACTTTGGTGATTACACGACTACACTTACAAGCTTGGACCCATCTGATGACTATCACATGATCTCATGGCCTCAAAAGATTCCTCCAGATCATGCGCTAGCGATAGATCTTCAATTTTTTTCCACCTCACTTGAAGAAATCCAGACCCACTCTACTTTCCTTGTCACCATCCAGCTTGACTAATAAGATTTCAACACATCAGATGGACCCACAAGATAGAGCCTGAACACTTGGAAGATCAAACAGTCATCTTATAATCGCAAAGGCTCAGAAGATTGTTTAAGATCATGACATAACCATAGATCTTTACTTTACTGACACCTCTACAGATCCTCTGACAATGGTTCCATTAACAAATCCCAATCATCGTCTAGCCAGCCAATAAAATATGAGCACGTCAAAACATGAGGACCCACCTAACAAAGCCTTGGCAATAAAGTAGAATCAATGGTTGGAATATGATTGTAGGGGCTAAGAATATTCCATGTGATCATGCAACAGGCATTAGATCTTAAGGAAAACCAATACACTAGGCCCATCTTGACATGGCTCCACATCATAACTCTACAACCAATTAGAAGAAAACACCTCAGACAACTGGCAATGGACCCACTGGCACAAAAGTGTTGTGTTATGATGAAGATCAATGACCATTGTTACATCGCACATGGAAAAATGAAACCCTTAAGTGATTGAAAAAGGTAATGGAAAAATATAACAAGCTAAAGTGTTATTAGGGTCTTTTGGCTTCAACAGTCACTTTTTTCAAATAAAACCTACAAACTAGGGGGTTTGGATAGTTGCATAGACCAGAAGAAAAGGTAGAAGGCCATGAAACTTCAAGGTGTTCAACAAGATCAAAATGCAAACCTCTAGATGGAAACAGTCTAACCAAATTTATATAGAATAGTAAAAATTGGGTAACAGTTTGAAAGCAATGCATATTTTGGTCATCACAATGTCTATGTTCTGATGCTTATACAAATTTCTATATCAAAATGGACATGATATTTAGGTCATCCTTCCATTTGTGCTGTGGTGATTATATCTAATCTGACATTCCAAGAATAAAATCAATATTCATATGTCCATGGCTGCCTAGCCAATTGGTGTTGTATTGATTCCTGCGCAAATAAATCAATATTCATATGTCCATGGCTTCCTAACTAGTGGGTGTTGTATTGATTCCTACACATACAAATCAATATTCATATGTCTATGGTTTCATAACTAGTGTGCATTGTATTGATCTATCTGGTTACCTAAAAGTTCAATGATGACAACAAATCAACACATGATCAGTGACTAGGTCCTAGGTCCTAGGTTTGCATTTCATTTTGCACTTTACATGATCTCACAAATTGCTTGAACACTTAAACAATTCTTCAAAACCAAAAATGCTAAACATGACACAAAGATTGAGCATTATATGAAGGTTCCTCCAATGAAACAACAAGTAGAATCCTTTTTTAGGATCAAAATCAAAATCTGAGATCATTCATATTATTAACTACTTGCATAATCAACCTTCAATCATCACAGAAATCTAGAATTCAACTTAACTAATTATCGTACGTCAAACTATCAAAAATTCAAATTGGTCAACCATGGTCAAATCTAGTCAAACTTGGTTTATAGGACCTCTAAATGATGCATAACTCATTCTCAGACATGCACAACCACTTCTCAAATCAATTAACATGCTTCTAAACTATAACACTAACTTTTCTTGTTCGATTTCAATTTTAATCCCGAAGGGGGCATCATATTGCATATCATTCAAGTCTGTAAATCTAAATCTATAATCAATATTTGCTTAGTAATAAAGACAACAAACCATGTCTAGTTGTTGACTCATCAAAAGTTCTTGTTGCCTAGGAAAAATTTATCATCGCTTGGGGCATATCAGATTCATCAAGATCCATATCAATCTGGTATCCTAATCTATCTTGTAAACTGTATCAGCTTTTCGTAACCATCAGTTCATTAGTGTTATTTCCATGGTTCTTCGTAACTGATGGGTTTAGGATGTGATACCATTATAATTCTCTTTTGATAATTAGGTCTAGAATCAGTCACTCACTTCTTCACAATCATAAGGTTCAAAATTAGGCATTTTGGCACTTTTTCGTAATCATGGGTTCATTGCTGTTATAGTTAACATTATCTTTGGTCAACGAGGACTTAAATATTGCATCTTTAAATCTTTCAATCAATTTATGTCTCATAATCATTTAATCTTTCAAATCAATTTCAAACATCTTTATCATACACAGATTATTCTTTGAACCTCTGCGCTTCGTACCGTAATTCAAAGAGGAGCAAAATGTAATACCTTGAAAATGGGCTATAGGTTCATTAACCTCCTACATCTTCAAATCGAGTGAAATTGATACAAAAGTCCCAACCTAAGCCACATCTACAGATTATCAAATTTAATTGATTATCCTAAATTCTGCATCGGGGAATATTCCTAGAAATATTCCTAATTTATCATAATTATTCTTAATTTAATAATTACTTGGCAATTAATCTTATTTATCCTAAAGTTTCATTAATTGAATATTCTAAATATTTAATTAATCAGAATTAATGTTGCCACTTAATTATTTAATTATATTTATTCCTAAATTGTATTATGTAATTTTGACAATAAATAAAAAATCTTATCACTGATTGATTAAATTCCTATTTAATTAATTAAAGTCAGTTGTCAATATTTAATAATATAGTTTTTGAATAAAAGTTTGATTTAATAATTGATTAACGCATAAATCAATTGTTTAAATTTTAAAATCAATTAAGTGGAAAATAAATCAATTTATTTATTAAATTAATTCATATTAAATCATGCACAATCAGAAAAGCAGATAACTTTAAATCAATTTTCAATTTTAATTTGTTAACTTTCTAAACTCAACATCTGATGATGAGTTGAAAAAGAAAACTAAAACTCTATTTTGAGTTAAAAACTACTTTTGTATGATTTTGAGTTTTTTTTATTCTTAATTTCTTGTTAACTCAAATATCAACCTGAGTTTATCAAGAGTGATTTATGGCTTTTCTCAATGCATGTTCAAGCCCTAGATTTCTATAAAAACAAGGCTCAGCTATTCATAATATGATCTCTCGAATTTGCATGATTATCTCTCTCTAAAAATATCTCAAGCTTTCAATCTCTAAAATCCCTCAAGCTTTCAATCTCTAAAAAAATCTCTCAAGCTTTCAATCTCTCAAAATCCCTCAAGCTTTCAATCTCACATCTCTCGAATTTGCACAATTACTTAGGCATATTTACAACTGAAAAACAAAGATTTTATGACAAGCAATTTTGTGAGATCAATTCATAGTTTTTCATAGCTTTGCAAATCAATTCATATAATTCTTAGATTAATTTGCATATCATTTCAATTTCAATCTAGATTAGGTTCATATAGTTTCTCATATGAACCTAATCTACATTCATATAGTCTTTCATTCTTTTTGCATTCAAATCCTTCATTTAGGTGTTGCATTGTCACTGATCTCAATTTCAATCTAAGAACATCATACTCACACCTACTAGAAGATAGTAAATTGCCTGGTTAGCATAGTTTCAATTATTTGCAAATTTTGATTTTGCTAACCTCTAATGTTTTACTGAAGTGTTGTGTCTACAGCTAGGTACAAAATTCACACACATAGATCTTACCATGTTAGGAGTAACATATTAGATCAACTAGATCTACCTAGTAATAGGATTTTAACAACACTTCTTGAGTGTGTACATGATTAAGAGATTTACAAAAGACTGTTAAGTCTACTCTGTTAAGAGATTTTACCAAAAACTCTATTACAATTATTAGAAAGCAATAGGTAACTATCTGCTAATGACAACTTGAATTGTCTGATATAGATCAATAAAGTACTTGATTAGATATCACCTTTACTGTGAAAAGCTATGCTCTGAACTGCTCGGTTAGCCTGCTCTAATTATGCTCAATCTAATTACCTTTGTATACTATTCTACTTAGTCAACTGATAATCTTGGAGGTAGGCTAGTGCTTCAAGTGCTTCTTCATTCATACATTAGTTACATAAAAAATTATGCAAACATACAATTATATAACATACTTCTTTATGCCTCTTAACAAAATTAGATTACAATATCTTAGAGAAAACCCTAAGATCAATGATGTATAAAAATAACCTAGATCTAACATTTACAAAAGATCTTCATCACATTTAATAAATATCTTAACAATAAATGATCCTCAATCTTGGTAAAACATTTTTTGATTCCATTGTAACTATTTGCATAGAAGGATGTGCCATTCCTGATTACTATGTCATTTCTTATGATCCTTGGTAAACACTGTATATTCTTCTTAGTGATTATACTAGTGCTCGATGTTTACTGTCACTCGGTATTGGTGTCTGATGCTTGGTAAAACTATTATGTGCTTGGTGTAAAAAGTAAACTGACTAACTTATGACGCTTCCCTTTACCGAATGGGTTAACTTAAGTAACCAATCGATGTCTTTGATAACCTTTGATACTAATGACAACCTTTAATGCTCAATAGAGATAACAATCTCCCCCTTTGGCATTAGTATCAAAAGTGGAATGTATATAGACCTTATGTCTCAAAACTTATATCTCTGCCATATACATATACACTTATCAAAAATTTACTATATATTTCCATATACTCCCCCTTGGTGCATGCTCTCGCTAATGTGTAGTATACTTAGAAAAAAGTTACATATTTGGCATATACATGATTATCCCCCTGTTTGATATTAATGCCAAATTCAAAAATTGTATACTTACAACTTGTCAAAAATGTGCTAATGGGTTTTCTTCAATGACTCCAAGAGGTTTTCCCATTCCTCTTTCAAGTTGGTGAGAGCAATGTGCTCAAGAAGGACTTGTGCATGCATATCAAAACTGTTGTCCAACATAGAAATCTTTGGTGTTGCAACAAGTGTTTGTGACCTTTCTATATGTTTTGTAAAAGTCTTCAGGTATGGAAGAAGTTTTGTCTATAACTCAGTAACCTGATCATTTATCTACTCTTCTTGCTTCTTGAGATCTTCTTTCAACCACCTGAGTTCTTGAAATCTAAGTATATGCTTTGACAAAGCTTGTGGCTCAATTGTAGTGGCTTGTGCACTGGTTGTTATTTCATTCTCAAATTGTTTAATCTTTTCACTAATCTCAACAGTGAATGTTCCAACAGTGTATAGCTTAAACAAGATTTGACATATTGAATTAGTAATAGACTAAATTTTAGTTATTACCTCTAAAAGTTTGACCTTGTTAATTGCCACTTCTTGGCTTATTCTCTCTACAAGTTTATCTTGAATTTTGGATTCTTCCTTTTCCTCTATTCTTTTGTCAGTGTCAACATCTAGGGCATTGATCTTCTCAGTAAGAGTAGCAATTTGGTCCATGATCAGTGTGTCTTCATTTATATATACCTCAGGTACAACCTATTTTAAGATGTCTCTTACATTCTCTAAGATCTCCTTGCGCTTACTCTCTTGTCTTAAATTTTCTTGAGCTTCTTTTCATGTGCGTATCTCCCCATATTTTATGAGTTCTTCATGGCTAAGGGTCCTCAGGTCACACTCAGGTATCACAATAATTTCATCTAGGGTGACTGGCCCTTTTACTTTATTCTTCTTCTTCTTCTTCTTCTTCTTCTTCTTCTTCTTCTTCTTCTTCTCTGGTTCAAGTGGTGATTTCTTTGTGACTATAACAATAGCTTTCTATTTTGATCTTAGTGTGTTCTATCTGGTTGACACACTATCTTCCTTCTTCTTCTCCTCAATAACCTATGTTTTTGTTGAATGAGGTGGAGCCTCAGATGTGGTGTTAGGAGGGGTATCCTTAGTTTCCTTAGGCTCATCTAATGTCTTTGTCTCTATTTTAATAGCCTCATTTTATTTAGGCTTATTTGTCTCTATAGGTATCTCTATACTTTATTCCCCTACTATATCTTTTGGTTTCTTGGGGTTGGAGCCTTCAAGTTGTTCTTGTGAAAGTATTTCAATTTCTTTGGCAAGTATAGGAAGCTCACTTGGTATAGATGGAAATACACACTTAGTAACTTGTGCTTCATCTTGTGTGGTGTATGGTGCATTATTTACATCTTCATCATCATCCTTGTCATTAGGATCACCATTTCTGATGTATTCAATGGGTACATCATTGTCATTGTTCTCCTTCACCTTGATCTCTGCTAGATCTGGTGCATCCTCTGAACTATCCTTAATGTTCTATGCAACTTTTGTGTCAATTACCTTCATAGGTGATACCACTAACTCTTTTATCTTCTTTTTTGTGTTCTCAAAAAATATTCCTTTACCTTTTTAATTATGTCTCTTCTTAGACAACTTTTGAAATGCTATTCTCTCATTTTTCTCTCTGACAGCTAGAATTGAAGTCCAAATGAGTTGAGATGACTCATCAAGTTTTTCCATATTTTCATCTAATACTAACATAGCTCAACCTTTTACTTTCAATATCTTCACATATGTGTCAATAAGATCTTTAATCTCAACCAGAGATATGTTTGGTGCAACTGACACTAGAATCTGTTCTCTCTTTTTCTCTCAGTTTCCAATGCATATGACCACTTTTGACTTATTATGTCATCCAATTTCTTAGGTAGTGACAATGAAAATTCTAATGGAGCCTTTTTAAATCTTATCATCATCTGGATGACTGCCTCCTCAATTTTGGTTTGATCCTCAGTTGACATTTTGTCAAATCTGCTAATTTCTGGATCAGGTAGATCTCCATGCTCAATTATATTTTCTGCTACTTCATCAATTGGTCTTTCTTTATTAATGACAACCAAAAATTGATTATTGTCCTCTTCCTCATCTTCAATATCTTCTTTGTTCCTTATTAACCTTCTTCTTTTATTTGGTGTGTCAGCTACAACCTTCTAACATTTATTTACATATGTTTTTGTTGGTCTGGCTGCCTTAGGTTTTACTATCTTTTAAGCTTCTTTCTTTTGTGGTGGTGAAGCTACAATTCATGACCTTGTGTGTGCACCTATTTGCACTAGAAACTACCTCTTCTTTCAAACTTTAGTGGGAGGAACCAGTGTAGAGTCTTTCTCCTTTTCTAACTCATTTCCTCACTGTCATAAGGTTTGTCAGCCAACATCAACTGACCTTTGGTTGGGGGTTCAATCGGTGACTTCTTAGATGAGACTGATACATCTCCAAAACACTCAGTTAAAAATTTCTTATTTTCTTTTCTATTCATGTCATTTTACCAATGACAAGCCCTATTTTAATTCTTGTTTTTTCTTCTTCAAAGGTTCTGTTAGTGGTTTTTCTTGTATACCTCAACTCTAAAAGAGAAATATGAAAACTAGACCCAGGGATCTTTGTCCAATAACACAAATCTACTTGTTGTTGCAAACTAAGGGGTAAGAAATGACTAAATGATGAGGATTTGATCCTCCTTCTGCTTCAAGTTCCACACACTCAGGCAGGTGCACCTATAGAAATTCACTATTTGAATGAGCTTTGAATTGTGAATTAGCTCCTTCACTATTATGTTATCTCTTTTAGAATCAACTGAATAAGACGTTACAACTCTTAGTATGGCCCAAATTATCCTAATACATAATGTTATGATGGAAATTATGAAAGCAAAAACATGGAACAGTGGCTTAAGGACATTCATCCTTCTTCTTTTTAAGAGTTAAACTCAAGGAAGGTTAATCTCATTCAGTGCTTCTGTAAAGCATTACAATACACATCCATGAATTTATAATATAATGACTTGGGTAAAGATCATGCAAATAAAGTAAAATGAATCAATTGTTTATATTTTTTGGTGGCAACAGGTGCAAATGTATCTCAAACCAGTGCCTTATCTACTTGGGCATCAAAGTCAAACCCTATCTCCACAAAAATCTATCAAGACAAATATACTAGAACCCAAATGACATGCCTAACATCCCATTCCTTTAATTCCTATAACTGTTATCAAATTCATACATGGATATTTAATTCACAGAGACCTCCCTTAAGATTTTACTCTTCCCTTGAAAGAAACTTAAGTTTAACCCCTATATTGACCTTGTGAACAATGCATTGAAAAAGCCTTAGAATTTAAATGCATAAGAAAACTAAAGTATCCATACACAAAGACAACAAGTAGTAGTAACAAATTTCTGGTATCTTTGTATTAATAATCAAAGTGTGTCAATACAGTTTTCTCTTGACTTCAAAGAAAATAATGTTCTATCTCAGAACTTCTTTACAAGAATGTATTAACCACCACTAGAAAAGAGCTAAACTTGCTATATATATCTACAACCATCTTGGAATCCTCAAAAGGATGCAAAAAGCTTCAGATGGCTGGGAAAAGATCTTATACTAAAGAAAAAAGTACAAAATGATAGATATTTGAATACAACAATAGAATGTAGTTTTCCATTTCTCAATAATTTTGTAGGTGGCACCTTTGTCTAAAGATATTTTAGAGCAGTTGCTAAATTTGTTGCATGAATGATGACCACCAATACAGGATAACTTACATCATCCTCTATTTGAACACACTCTCCCTCAAATTCTAGATCAGGTTCCATCTGTAACTCTATTCCTCTTCCTCTTCTATCATCTGAGCAGTTGGCTTCTTCTTCTTCTTCTTTTTTGTCAACTTGTCCCACACTGCTACATCATCATCAGATGGCCAGTTGTAAGCCTACAATTCTTGTAGTGATTTGATCTGCTGATCCCATGTGGAATTAGTTATATTTTTAGCTTCTACTACAAATCGTATGCAATCACTCTCAATCTTAAAAAGACTATCAATGATATTATTGCACCTTTCAAAGTCTAAGGCCTTGGCATCCTTTAGGAAAGTATCCTATTTAATCACCAACTAATCCATTGACATCTTCCATTCTTCCAAACTAACAACATTTCCATTATCATCATAAATTGGAGACAAGTATTTTCTATAATCCTTATCAAACATAGCCAGCTTGGCCTTTATCTGGTTAGACTTACCTTTGAAAAACTTTGATGTAGCACTTATCAAACCAATCTTTCCAAAAACCTCACTTAATATCTTAGGGATGTCTGACCTATGTTCTTGCAAGTCATCAAGCTTATCAAATAATGAACTCCTTCCTGACCATGTACTAAAGAGTGGCTCCAAGGTAATTAAGAACTCATTCAACTTTTCATTGGCATGATGTAATAGACTAACTGATTTATGGACTGACTCCATTCTTTCCTTTATCTTTCCCTGCCTATATTGGACAATTCTCTCTATAGTGTCCAGAGATGCATCCAATTTTATCTTTTCCAAGTCCTCAGTAGGTTTATCAAGAACTTCTAAATCTAACTGAGGAGGGGCCTCAACTTGTAAAGGAAGGGGAGGAAATATCTTTGAGGCTTCTTCAAGCCTAACCTGCATTTCTTCCAACTCATCTTCCAATTGTTTGATCTTCATCATTTTCAAGTCTCTATCTTTGGCCATCATTCTTGAACTTTCAAATAACTTTAATACCTTTCTGATAACTGAAACTATCTTTGCTTCATTGAGGTTAGCCCAATGAGTGACTGCCTTGGAGACCTCAAGATTAGTAGTGTTTTTTACAGTCCATATAATCTTATGTCATTCCATGTGATGCTCTAAACTCAATAGGGATGGGTTTTTAGTCTTAGGGGAAATAGACCACATTGCAACAGCCTGGTTCTTAGGGTCATAGCCACTTCCTCTGATCATATCACCAATATGAACTTCATAGGATAGACTACCCTTTGGTTGCTTCCTTATTTGGTCTATGATAAAAGTAGAAGTTAAATCCCATCCTGGAGTTAGAAGCATTCCACTTTCCCTAACCATTTCTCTAGCTTCATCCACAGTTATAGGATTAAGGCTAGGATCATAAGAGGCTAAAGCCCTCAAATTATATTCACTTGGTTCCACCCCTTCAGGCATGGCCTTAGCTACTTCTTGTTGCTTATTCAAAATAAGAAAAATATTGAATTCATCACTCTTGATGAATTGGTCATCACTTAAAAACTCTTCTTGATAAACTGCTCTGATATCCTCTCCTAACCATAGGGACTACTCTTCATTTTCCTCATTAGTAGCCACCATCTTTCTGGCACTTATTGTTTTCCTCAATTGGTGATGGTAAGCCCTATCACCTAGTACAACTGTAGATGCTCTATCAATCACTCTTTTCTATTTTCCTTTCTTATAAGGCTCTCCCTTCTCAAAGCTTTGTTTCATCAAAGGTGGCTCAGGAAGGTTCTCTACCTCTAGCTAGTCTTGAATATGATCAACAACTGGTGGATCCCCAACTTGTGGTGGGCTATTTCCTTCTAGAGATTCATCAGAAAACTCCTCAAGATCAGAGGATGAGTAATCCTTCCTTTTCTTTGGCTGCTTTTGATCAATCAATTTCTCCAACTGATTTGACAGAGTGTCATACATCTCTATCATCGTATCAATTCTTTTCAAATAAGGAAGGTTAGGGAAAAAGCCCTCAAAAGGAATCTGAGCCGCTTTCAACTGTGTTGATAAATCTTTCAAGTCAAAAAACTTATTCCATCTTTTGGTGACCTCATCCTTATCTATAATATTCCTAATTACATCTTCCTCATCAAGGCCCTCATGTTCTCTACTGACACAAATATTAGGAATATATGTCAATCTGGCACTCTTAATGAAATCCTCAGGGTCCACATCTCTACAAGTGCCAGAAATGATCTTGAATTGATTCAACCAAATAGTAATTTGGGGAAAATCCCTCTTACCAATTAGGAAATCACCTATTTTGAAATTCCTAGCTATGAAAGTACATTTCCTATGAGGGACCAAAAGTTCTTTATCTGTCCACATCAACTACCATATAAATTCTAGAAAAGAAACTCTTGGTGACACAAATTTTGGTAACAAATGTGGGGGTTGGGGACAAC
This sequence comes from Chamaecyparis obtusa, assembly GCA_027943335.1. Taxonomy (NCBI): domain Eukaryota; kingdom Viridiplantae; phylum Streptophyta; class Pinopsida; order Cupressales; family Cupressaceae; genus Chamaecyparis; species Chamaecyparis obtusa. The sequence continues at coordinate 424,857 of BSBK01004739.1, forward strand.
CATAAACTCTTAAAATTATAGAATTCTTCCCAAAGTAGAAGTCACCCCAATTATGGTTTGCCTCCCATTTGTTTTCAAACTGCTTAGGTCTTAGGATTTTAAGGATCCTCAGTGATATCCTTGTAACATTGATGCCTAGCATCTTTATAATTGGAAAAATTATAAAATTCTAAAAAACACAATAATCCCCCTCATTGGAAGTAGAATTCCATAACCTTACCCATAATTGCATTGGATTATGCTGATCTTTGAAAGTGAACCTTGGTTTCAGCATTTTCAAATCAAATCTATTGATGTTGAAAAACAAAATTAAGTGCATCAACATTGAATAATGCATGAATCTGATGGGTACCTTACTTTCTTTGACAGATATTAACCCTTCATGCATCCTATCAATTACATACTGGATGTAATCATAATCTGTGTTCACTAGAGAGCTCTGAATATCTAAGATCATCATTAAAAGATTAGCTGGCAACATTTCTTCATCCCCATCTACTCCTAGAACTCTACACAACCCATAACAAGTTTGCTTCATATAGTGATTGAGAGATTTAAACTGGTAAGGAGCATTCATGCTAGCAGGGAGGGGAGCTATATATTTTCCATGCTTTGGGATATGTTTCACTAGTTGGTCTTTTACTGACCCTAAGTTACTTTTATACCTCTCTCTTTCTTGGTTCAAATCAATCTCAGTAGAAGATATATAGAAACTAAGAGCTTTCATCAAAGAACCCCTGTCAAGAGTAACCAAGGGTGACTGGTCTTGCTTCCTAATTGTCTTAGAGATAGGATCATAAAACCTAGCTAAAAAAAAAATTAAGTCTACATCTAAGAACACATCAGGGACAATCAATTTCCCTAAACCCAAAGCCCACACATTGCAAACAGGAATTGGCCCACCCCTATTTTGATAAAAATAATTGAAAATGGTATAACTTGAGCAATTTGGTGTGATAGGATCTTTGCACTGACCTATAAAATCCTCAAAGACATCATCAAGAGCTCTCTTATTCTAACAAGAACCAGGTAGCAGTTTCATGAACTCGTCTGAATAGTTTGGTTTGCTCTTGTCATCACCACCTTTTGTTTTAGCTTCACCACTGGATGAAGTCATGCCCAGCTTTGGTTGACTCATTTCTTCTGCACAATTGCTCTCAACTCTGAAAACTTAATTTTCTTGACACTCAAAGGTTACTCTCAGAAAATACAATTCTCTTCAAATGACTTCGAACATAGAAAACAATGAGTTTAGCCCATTTATTGATGCAAATTGAAATGTGTACAATTGCCAAAATTGTTGTAGATCTACTTCCAATTACTTCCACATTCAATTCACACATCACCAATTTTCAAATCAATGCTAGCCGATGCTTGGATGTTGACATATAGATTTAAAAATTTGAAAACAAGGCAAAAAAGGCAATGATTATGATTTGGTACTCTGTCACCCTACTTACGTCACAAAACCCTCCTTTGATATTGATTGGATGGCCAACTACCTTTTCTCCAACTCAACAATGTTATTTATCTAGATGGAAATGACCTTTATCCTTTCTTTATTACTTTTTTTTTATATGAGCCTATTTTAGTGAACTAGCGACTGAAGACTTCTCGTGATCGCTTAATACAATGTTAACCCTAGCTCATCTTCAGAGAACTAGCAATCAAAGGATTCACTGGTTCTTGAAATGTAACTCTTACCTCATCCTTCATTTAGCGAACTAGGAAACAAGGAAAACATGCCCGACCAACTAACTACAATCATTATTTGGAGAATTAGCGACAACAGCTATCTCTCATTCTGTTAATGTCTCAGTTAACTGTCAGCTTTCTTGGAGACTTGGTGACTAAAGACTTCTCTTATTCAGTGAAATAAATACTTAACCACATGCTTATTGCAAGAACTAGCGAACATCTTGCTCTCTGAATCGTTGAATCCCTCCTTAACTACCATTTACAAACTAAGATTCTAGATCAACCATTGATCTTGACACCAATCAATGGCTATCGTCAATTTGTTGAGATAATATAAGCCTTGGTCTCTTGATTACGAGACTCAATGATCAAACTATTTGCTGAATCTCCCAATATTCTAAATATTTACCATTCCACTACATGACTAAGTGACTAAAGGCCCATTCACTGAGTGCTTCTAGCCTTTTAAGAGAATACATGATTATTTGATTCACTGAGTCGCTAGAAGATTTAGAACTTCACTAAATTATTCTGATAATATGCGAACAAGGAAAACACCATCTCTGCCAAATTTATTAAGTCAAACTATCAAAGCAGCCAGACTTAGAGGATACTAATACAACTGCCCAGTCACCCAGTCACCAAATCAAAATATGTAGGACCCAAATTATTCTGAGAGTAAATCACAACCTCTAATCTTTCATATTATCAACGGTGTTTGCTGATTTGCTCGATGATATGAACTTTAACCACCCAATTCTGAGAATAAGCAATCATCGCCACACTAGGTTGCTAAGAGTTAACAGGAAACCACTAGGGAATAAGCGAATAGGAGACAACACATTTTCTAATTCATGCAAATCTTTTTGATAACTTCTGAATACTTGGAGACCTAGCGACCAAGGGAAACACTTAACAAGGTTTTAACACATTCACAAATTCTCTGAATAACTTAAAGATATGAAATGGCATTTCATGCTTCAGTGAACACTTGAAAGAAATAACCACGTGCATGGTTAACACTTAAGTGACCCAAAAGTAATGATGAAACATAAGAAATAGGGCCAACACAAGGGTTTTCATGAAAAATTAAAACCTACCAAGGTTAAAAACCTAAGGCAAGGGTTTTCAAACTTAGGGAAAAATTGAATGAATTTTAGATACCTAGACCACAGGAAAAATTGCAAATGAGAGGTAAACTAGGATTTGGAAAGGAGAACATCATAAGCCTGAAAATATAACCAACAGGTTCCAAACCTTTCAGCCTTTGTGTCTTTTGGTAATGCTAGCAGTGCCTTAATTGACTTAAAAGAAAAATCATGATCCATTTCATAGCCCATAGGTGCTAGCCACTTTATTCTCAGTTCTACAACTTTAATCATAGTATGGTTGGTGTTAACTAAAAAACAAATATCCATCTCAAATTTCTCAACCAATGAACTCGGTATCCTGCTTCTCCTATTCATCTTAACTTTAAACTCTTCAAAATAAATATCCAAAATATTATCTACATTATCACCCAAACCTTTCATAATATCAAATATTTGTGAAGTAATTGATTTATTATCTATCCAGTTAGTGTGACTGACAGAGGGAAAGAATTTTTGGAGATAGAAAAACAAACATACAAGTTGTGAACCAAACTTACAAGTATTGGACTTCGGTGACATGATTGTTTTCATGTTTTCTTCAACTTGTTTCAGTAGTGGCTCGGAAAGGTCTATCTGATGTCCCTTCTTAATCAATTTGTGAGCCATGTCTACTACATTACACAGTACACTATTTAATCTGCTCAACTAAAAATTATTGTATCCAGTTACATGTGTTGGAAACTTTACTTTGGGATCCACAATGGATGCAATATTTAATGCTCTACCATCCCATGTTGCACCAATGTTCTTTTCAACTTCAGCTCGTATAGTGCTTTGAAATGCTTTGACCTTGTTGGTAGTCAGGTAACCATTGACCCTGATAATCATCCTTTTAGTTACTTGGATTGGTTTCTCTAACCAAAATTTTCCATCCTGAAATTGGCTTAACACAACCTTAATCCATTCATTCTTAAAATTTCTTTGGAAATTTAGGGCATTGGTAAGTCCAAGTGCTTCAACAATTTTGTGCTCTGGTTTCACCTTGATTTCCTTATGACAAAGTGCCTGATATGCAACATATATATCAAAATCTCCAATTTTGCCAATTTTACAGTGAATATAGGATCTTATGTCTTCCATCAACAATGTTAGGAATGAATGCGGAATATATACTATGGGAGTATTAGTAGCCATTCTGTAGCATTTTTTGTTGCATTCATGACTGTTATTGTCATTGATGTCAACACAGTGATCTAGTGAGATTAGTAGAGGAGCAAACATTGTTTGGATTAACACACGTGGGATATTGGAGATCAAGCTATGCAATGTTGAGGATTTACTCTATGATATGTTATATGTTCATGGTTAAGAGCACATATAGTAATTCATTGATTCATGGAAGTTATGAGCATTTCAGTGGAAGCAGTATTCAGGCAGTGTTCCTGAGTAGCGGTTTGTGGAAATCAAATGATATCTCCTAATCATGATGGAATCTGGCTATGCAAAGTTAGAGAGAATTTGAAGACACATTGATAGTGAAGTGGATGATAGCATAGACTTTGAGGTCACACGAGTGAAGAGTTATTCTAATTGGATGCTAACAGTTTTGTGTAATTTTGATGTAACATGTGGAAACTTTTATTTTTTAATTTGGATGCTGACTCATTTGTAATTACTTGAGTGTGGTATAAAGGAAGGAATGTTTTCTTTGTTTTAATAAAGTGATGGAAGAGTGAATGAAATTGTGAAAGTGAATTTGTGGAAAGAAGGTATGCGAGGTACAGAGATCTGAATCTGAGATCTAGTGTAGAAGTGAGTGCAGTTTGGCACAATTAGAGAAGAGGTAACATATTGTTGAGATCAATAATAGTTTGATATTAATCTATTTAATAATCTAGAGATCAATTGGACAGTGTGTTCAGTGATCTTTCCATTGAAGTTGTTTGGGTAGTGGGTCCTTCTATCTTCCATAACTCCTAACAGGGTTAGAATCTTTTAGCAAGGATTCAAAGTCTCCTAATAGGGACTCATATGTACTAAATGTATTTCATAAGACTCCTAAAAAAGTCCATAATTTCACAAGGAATATTAATATTAGTGCATCTTTTGTGGGCATCATTCCCACCGGGCTTTACTCTTTCATCAAGAGGTTGTTACAAGTAGTAGTTGTCATTGCACCAAAAGATCAACCTGTTAATTCTTGATACAACCACTAGACTTATAGAAGACATAGGAGGTGGTTAAGCCATGTCATGAATCTTGAGGGGAGTGCTGACCATTTTACCAACAATCTCCCCCTCAGTGTTACCTGAGGGGATTTTAACCTATGACCAAGCTTTGATACCACTTGTTACAAGTAGTAGTTGTCATTGCACCAAAAGATCGACATGTTAATGCCCGATACAACCACTAGACTTATAGAAGACATAGGAGGTGGTTGAGCCATATCATGAATCCTGAGGGGAGCACTGACCATTTTATCGATAGAGGTTCCCTAGTCAACATATCTTGTGTCATTGTGTTATTATGTATGAATATCTTTCTATGGTTGTTGATTACATTACTTATATGGTTAAATTTTGTTGAAGTCAATAAAGGTTATAATTATCAGATAACTAATTCACCCCCCTCCTCTCAGTTATCTTGGTGGACTTTACTTTCTAACAAATAAAACACTAGGTGGGATGCTTGAAAAAGAACCTGTTGAATCTATTTTACTTGAAACTTCTAGGTGTAACTTATAATGAGGTTCCTTGTAGCTTCCTAACATAATTAAATTAACTTCCTCTTCCACAACCTTAGTAGAACTCACAGTAGATGCAATTTCAAAAATCTAGGTTTTTGATAAGTTCAAAGAATGTGCTCGGTAGGGTTTCAACTTACTCGGAATGTATTGAAGATTTTGCTCTGTTCGATCTAGAATAGCTTGAATTTCTTTGAAAGATTTTGTGCTGAAACACGCTCTTGAAAGTTTAGCTCTTTGAAATCACAATGTGAATAATGAACTGTCTTTCGTGTATTTATAGATTTTTTGCATTCCCACTCAAAACTTTATGTAATAAATGCTTGACCTACTTTTTAGTTCATGACAACTGTTAGCTCGGTGACTACTAAAAACATTCATCTCATCAATTAATATAGGATTTCCTTGCTTGGTTGATATTGATACTCAGTTAACCTTGAATAGTGATTACCAATGGGTAACCAATGCTCGGTCCAATTTTTACCAACTATATGACTTTGGTAGCTCAAAACATATAAACCATAATGCATCTTTATTCATTTAGATTTGGTATGTGCTCATCATATATAAGGAACTATATATGTAAGATATGCTCATTTGAAATAGCAGTCCCATACATACCTATTTCACCTTAGATGGAAGTACCAATGTCACCCAATCTAGTGGATGAGGTTTCACCGACAACTTTTCTTGACTCAGCATTCTCATTAGATGCCTTTATCCACATAGTGCTCCTAATTTTCATAATATCTGCAATAGTGTTTCCACTCTCAAATACATGACCTTATTCTGGTGCTTGGTCTCTGCAGTCCTTTCTTAAATGACTGACTTTATGACAATGCAAATATGCTATTCCAATTCATGACCAAGTTCTTGATTGTCCAACCCATCTTTTCATGTTACAGTTTGCTACAATGTGCCCATATCTACCACATGTAATATAGTTATCCCATGTGTTGTAATTCCAAACATAAGAATTACCTTGTCTCTTCAATTGATAAGGCTTGCGTTGTGTCTTATGCTTCTGATTCCATACTTTCTTCATTTTAGCCTTACACTCTTGTATAGTGTGTCCATGTTTATTACAAGTATAGCATAGCTTATCAATAGTAGAATTGTTAGCATTCTATTTAGATCTACATTCATAAGCTTGATGACCATATTTTCCATAGTAGTAAAAATATCCATTGAGTTTAGGAGTGACAGGAGGTTTACCTTGTGCTATGCTTCTATACACATTCAAAGTATGTCCTAGTTTGCCATAGTGATAACATGTCAATACTTTAGGTCTTTGATTTTGGTTTTTGTTGACCTATTCAGCTTCTTGTGAGGATTATCCTTCACCGGTATAGCCTAATCTAGTTTTACTTCCAAATATTCTTTGATTAACCAAAAAGTCATCAATCTTCTTAGAGTTGTCTTCAGCTAATTTCATCATTTCATTGTGCTATTTTTGTGTCTTTATTTCATTTCTCAATTTTTCATTCTCTCCTCTGAGTATTGCAACATCTTCAAGTCTTCTTGAAAATTCTCCATTAACTCAGTTGACTTATTGATTCACAGTCATCATCTGATTAGATACTTGAAAATGGTGATCAATGAGTCTTTGTATCTCACTCTCTTTAGCTTGAAGTTGTTCAGTTATTTTTCTTTGATCTTCAATAGCTAGATTTCTTTCTTGTTCAACCTGTCTAGCATTGTTCATTATTTCTACCATCCTCACCATCTATGATTCTTGACCGATCTGTAGTGCATTCACTTGTTTAGTTAAGTGCTAATTATTTTTAGACAAATTAGAGATCACACTTTTAGATCCATCAGAAATAATCCCTCAACTAGATCCAATAAAATCAAATGAATCATCAATTGCTTCTTCATGGTAGCCAATCTCATTTTGCAGAATAGCTAGCTTCTTCCTTTCAACTAGTAGTTTCTTTAATTCATCCTTAGCTTGCTTATACTTCCCATCAAACATATGCATCTAAATCTTTTGGTTCTCAATGGTCTTATCTAACTTATACCTCTCCATGACTTAGATCTTTACCCTTCAATGGTTAAACTATGCAATAAGAGAATTGAGCTCTGATACCAATTGTTGGATTAGGAGAGGTAGGATACTGAGAGGGGAGGGGTGAATCAGTGCCCTCAAAAAATTTAACACAAAAACCTTTCAAATCTATAACTGCAAATAGTAATAACCTTGCAAAATAACTTGTATCTAATGCATGTATCATTCATCCATTCAACTTGTAAAAGTAAATAACATGAAATCAACAATGTAACAGTCCCATAACACAAGTATTTTGGTAACATAGAAACCCTTGTTAGAAGGTAAAAATTGTGGTGCGGATGACACCCACAAATTCTTCACTACTGTAGATAGAAAATGTTTTCCTATTAGGCTACAAGTGGTGATCACTTTTGGTGATCTTAACCTATTAGGTGTATCATATTAGATCAACTAGATCTACCCTAGTGATAGGATTTTAACACTTCTTGAGTGTGTACTCAGTTAAGAGATTTAAAAAAGACTCTTAAGTCTACTGTATTAAGATATTTAACCAAAAAATTTATTACAATTATTAGAAATCAATAGGTAACTATCTACTAATGAAAACTTGAATTGTCTGATACAGATCAATAAAGTACTTGATTAGATATCACCTTTACTATGAAAATCTCTGCTCTGAACTGCTCGGTTAGCTTGCTTTGATTCTTCTCAATCTAATTACCTCTATATATTGTTCTTCTTTGTCAATTGGTAATCTTGAAGGTAGGCTAGTGCTTCAAGTGCTTCTTCTTTCATACATCAGTTACATAAAAAATGATGCAAACATACAATTCTATAAAATATTGCTTTATGCCACTTAACAAAATTAGGTTACAATATCTTAGAGAAAACCCTAAGATCAATGGTGTATAAAAATAACCTAGATCTAACATTTACAAAAGATCTTCATCACATTTAATAAATATCTTAAAAATAAATGATCCACAATCTTGGTAAAATGTTTTATGATTCCATTGTAATCGTTTTCATAGAAGGATGTGTCATTCCTAATTACTATGATGTTTCCTATGATCCTCGATAAACATTGTATATTCTTCTTGGTGATTATACTGGTACTCAATGTTTACTACCACTCGGTATTGATGTTTGATGCTCAGTAAAACTATTATGTGCTCAATGTAAAAAGTAAACCGATTGGCTTACGATGCTTCCTTTTACCAACTAGGTTAACTTAAGTAACCGACCGATGTCTTTGACAACCTTTGATACTAATGACAACCTTTAATGCTCAATAGAGATAAAAAATTCTTCCCCTTAGGCATGTTACTTGGTTCAAGAGATGTGTTAGTGGACTCCAAGTCAATTGTATCTATGGGTGTAGGAGTGATATCATCCTTTGGATCATTAGATTTCTCAATTTTTACTATCTTCATCTTAGGGTCATCTATCTTCTCTAATTTTTTTTCAATAGTGGATGTGCTCTCAATTTACATAGCTATCTTAGCTTCTCTAGCTTTGTCCAGGTCATCTTGAGTGACACCATGAATGTTAAGTATCTCGGATGTGATTTTAGAGACTTTCCTCTTGGTCGCTTCACCGTTTAAGACTGCATCTACCTATTTTATCTTTTCCTCATATGTTGCCCATCTTGGCTCATTGGGATCTTTTGGCATTGTAAGGAGGACTTTTGCATATGCCTCTAGGATATGTTCCTCCACTTCATAACCAAGTGGATGAATCCACTTAGTTCAAGGTTCTACAGCTTCCATGTGTGTGCTAAAATGTTGACACACTTCTATGAGTCATTATATCCAATATTTCTCAAGAATAAGGTCTCAAATGGTGACTCAGAGCTCTCTATCCATGGAGTGCAAAGGTTTATAATGGAGGCCCTCAATTTAGACCTAGTTTGTGCCCATGCAAGTACACCATAGAATGAGAGATTCAAAGAGGAAAAGAAAGAACACTAGTCTCCATGACCATCAAATATGGATGAAAATGAAAAGGGAAGCTATTCTATATGATAACAATGCATGAAAGAAAACTAATATATGAAAGGAAATATGCATGCAAGATTATTTTATGAAATGAAATATGAATCTAATCTAATATGAAAGTACAACAGTAATCTTGTTAGAAGTATTAAAAGATGAAAATAAGTTAATAAAATAATCCAAGAAAGTGAAGTGCAAGAAGGAATTTTACCATAAGCAAAGAATGAGATAAAATATCAAGATCAATCACCAACACATGAGAATGCTCCAAGAATCCAAACAAAGAGCCAAGAGATTTTGAAATGGAAAAGCAAAGAAAACCCCTTGTGACATTATGAATGAGGCCATAGCCTAAACTGAGAGAGAGAAAAAAAGAGAGTGAGTTTCTCCCTTACAATAGCTTCATTATAAGAAATGAGAGAGAGGAGCATCTCTTAAATAGAGATGAGAGAGGAGTTAGAATGTAACTCCCAAGTCTATGAATGTCACCATTCATAACTATGTGTGACAAGTGTCCATATCCTCTTATGGAGGAATAAACTAGTTTCCTTATTAAGGAATTACAAAATATGAGTTGTCCTCCCACTTGGACTAGAGGACAAAAGAACATGGAGGATACCTTGGTTTATCCTTATTTAAATAATACAACTAATGAAAGATTATAAATTCTAACACCCCCCTTTAATCTTTACTTGGGGATTTTACAACAAGGGGTATTAAACCCAGAATTACAACAATCTGCAACTTGATCTTCAATATAAGGAAATACAGTGTTGTCTTTAAGTGTGCAAGAAGTCATTTGTATGTTGAATATGTATCTTTTGTAGATCCAAGAGAAGTGGATGGGCCCTTTAAATGCATTCAAGTGGAAGTATAATTGTATCTTCAAGTAGTTTGGTGATTCATAGGATTTGTGTAAATGAATTGATGTTTGGAATTTTCCTTGAAGGATCACCTGAAACATAGAGCAAAGAACAAGAACAAAAGGCAACTATCCATAAGTAGAATATCATATAACATTCAAGTTAGTGAAACTATGAAAATTTTGCAAGAGATTTTATCAAAAAGGAGCTTAAAATGAAATCAAGATAAACGAAATGGTTAACAATCCACTCTCCTATCTCAAAATAAACATACTAATGCACAAAAGACCACAAACAAGGCCAACTAACAAAATATGCATAAAAAATACATCTATCTCATGGATATAGACAGCCCATTAATGAGTCATCATTGCAAGTGTATGGGTGATCAGTCCACAACCTACATAACTCATGATCTAAGCAATGAAGTATGCAAACTCATCATCACATTAGTAAGTTTATAAAAAGAAATGAGAGAGACAAAATCATAATTCAAGTAGGACATCAAGAACCATAATCAAGGACACATAATAATCTAAACAACCACTAACCAAACAAATATAGACATATGCTAAATAATAATTTGAACTAAGGATTAAGAGAGAGAAAAAACATATTTACTTCCAAGTATAAGAGATATCCAACAAAATTTAGGAAAAAGATCAAGAGCACCATCCTCAACATGAGGGAAAAAAAAACCAATGGAACAAGTTGATAAACATCAATTGAGTAAGTGCATCCCAGTGCAACTTAAAAATGGAACAAGTTGATAAACATCAACTGAGTAAGTGCATCCTAGTGCAACTTACAAATGGAACAAGTTGATAAACATCAACTAAGTAAGTGCATCCTAGTGCAACTTACAAATGGAACAAGTTGATAAACATCAACTAAGTAAGTGCATCCTAGTGTAGCTTACAAATGGAACAAGTTGATAAACATCAACTAAGTACATCCCAGTGCAACTTACAAATGGAACAAGTTGATAAACATCAACTGAGTAAGTGCATCCCAGTTCAGCTTACAAATGGAACAAGTTGATAAACATCAATTGAGTAAGTGCATCCCAGTGCAACTTACAAATTAAAACAATGGATCAAATTAAACTTATAAACGATGCAACTAAGGGCATAACACTAGATCATATAAAATATGAAAGCAAGTAATGTCCAATAATTAGCCACTAGAAGACAAAGTTGAAAGATTACTCACAATACTTGAACAAATTAAATTTGAGCAACATCAGTGATATAAAGTAATAATTTAATATCCTAAAGAAATAAATACCCCCTGAAGATGCACCAAACCACTTAAAAAGGGTTAATAACATTACAACGAATTGTAAATGCATGATGCGATTGATTACCATTATCCTCCACAAATTAGATGGTTGATGATTTTGATTCATGGGCCAATAAAGAGATGTTGTAAAAGCATAAAATTGCAACCATGTGCAGATAGATCAATAGAACATAAAATTGAATCAAATCACTGAATAATGAAGGCAATAGTGTATGATAACTCATAACACTTTGAACAAATTATAATTTAACATCATCAATGACTTTAAATGCTTTGGATCAATTATATGACATATATTTTTTTACTTCATAAAGCTGATCTATAAGTTGTTGGCTAGCTAAAAAAGTTTATCCCCTTTACTTGAATAAGAATTCTAAACTTTGAGTTGAAAAAATGATATTTAATAGCTAACAAAGACATTTTGATTTAAAAACTTTTAAATTACAAAATACTATTTCTTTATTTAAACAATTTTTAATAGTTAAAAAAAATAATTATCTAAAAAAAATTTGTGTTCGTGATACAAACTGTTATTCTAAAATTTGAAAAAAATAGAACTAGTTAATTTGATTTTTAGAAATAACGTAGACATAATTACAAAAATTTGAATAAAAAATAACCTTCTTATATTAAAAATGTGAATAATAATTTCAATTTCATTAAAAAAAATGAAATTTTTAATATTTAGAAAAAAAAACAAATTTAAAAACTTAATATTTAAAAAACTTTAAATAAACACCTTTTGTATATGTAATAATCTAAACTATTTAATATGAATAAAGTAGATCTTAATAAATTGAATTTTGAAAAAGAACTTTTTAATATATATTAAAGTTTAGTATCTAACAAATATAATTAAAAAAATTATGAATAAAAGATAATCAAAATTCTAATTTAATTTTTTTTTTAAACTTAAAAAAAAATTACAAACTTTATCTCTAAATAAATCACATTAAACTCCTTTCCTTCAAACCTATGAAACCACGTGGCTTTAGGGAAACCTTAAAAGGAATATGCATGATTCTTAAAGATAGGTTTTAAACTTATTAAACTACTCATAACTTCAAAACTGAAAATTTTAGGAATAAAAGATAAGTAAGAACCAGAAGGAATTATGGTACACAACTTAAAGGAGATAAAGCAATGATAAGATTAAATTAAGACAAATAAAGAAACAAGAAGAGATGTTACAAAGAGCAATGATAGAAAATCAGAAAATGAATGATTAGAATAAATGATAGTGAAGACATTACAAAGAGCAATGATAGAAAAAAATAAAGAGTTAGCAGTGAATTTGGACAGAGATGACAACAATAAATGACTAAGAATAATACAGGGCTAGCAATCTAAAATCATTACTTATAAAGAGGATAGAGATAATTATGCCAAAGAAAGGATAAAGAAAAATAATAATATGATATAACTGATGCAATTCTAGTATCTTCTGAGAATAAACATAATTATTGACAGCAACAATTAAAACATAATCGATTTAATGACAAAAATATCAAGAGCGATCTATATATAGACTCAGCGACTAGCACAAAGAATTGCAAATAAAAGCGGTAATGCAACGAACACTCAACATGCAAAGAAAAAACACATAGCAAGTAAAGAGCAACTGAATTTGTGCAAGGATGAAGGAAGAGAAAAAGGATAATAATATCTATCATAGAAATAATTATAATATAGTTTACTGGCTTCCAAAATTGGCATTAACAAATAAAGTCCCCAAAATCTGCTTTGTGCTCCTCGAGACCGGCATTATATAATACATACTTCAAAACATTTTTCACAATAAAATAGCATAGAGATAAGGTATAGAGCTGTTGTGCAAGGAAGAGTAGCATGCAGCTGTGTGAGAAGACTAAGGGGGAAAGGAGAATGCCTCAAAGAAATGGCCAAAGTGTTTTGTTAAAAGGGTTGATTGTTTATTAATCCAGGCCAAGACTAGAAAAAATGCTATGCTAGGCTGGCTCACACAAGATAAGGAGGGATGCTCTGAGTAGTCAAGGAGCAGTCAAGGGCTGCTCACGCAACATGCAAGGAAGCTGCACAAAACAATTGTAAGGCAAGGAGGAGGCTGCTCAGATGAAGGAGGAATACCAGTCAACAAGTAAGGGAGCAGATTTAGTCGCGCCGACTGTTAAAATGAAAAATAAATTCGAGCTAGGAACAAATTAATCCAATTGAGTAAGGAAAAAGGAAGATTATCATGAATCAAGCTAATCCTTAGAGCATACACCAAAAATGAAACAACAAAGGAGACAAGAAGTTTTGAAGGGGGAAAAGAGTAAAAAAGCCCCTGTGAATTATGAATGGGAAAAATAGCCAGAGAGAGAGAGAGAGAGAGAGAGCTCATACAATATTTTGAAGAATGAAAGAGAGAATAGAGAAGTGTGTAGAGAGGAGAAATATCTCTATAAGTAGAGATGAGAGAAGGAGTTCAAAATGTAACTCCCATGAGAATGAATGCCACCATTCATAAGTGTGTGAGGCCAAGTGTGAGATTCCTCATAAGGAGGAATAAACTAATTTACAAATTACAATAAAATATGTGTCCTCACATATTCTACTAAAGGACAAAATAGAATGTAGGAGAAAGAAGACAAAAAGAAATATATTAGGATACCTTGGCTTATATCCTAATATATTAGAACAAGAAAAGAAAAAAAGATCTAACCTTGGTTAATAAATACACCAAGGAAAGATTACAACTTCTAACACCCCCCTTTAATCTTTACTTGGGGTAATTACATCAATAGGTATTAAACCCAAATGTTTACAATGAATCTAAGATGTTTCTTTGGAAAGAGTCTTCATTAGGATGTCTTTGGCTTGATCATATTGCATGTCTTCAACTTGTTCTTTGTAGCTTGAATGGTACATAGGAGTTTGAATATCATGTTGAGGAGAGCCCAAAATTTTAAGAGACCATTGAGATGTTTGAGATGCATTTATGCAGTTTGTATATTCAAGTCTATTTAAAACTAGAGGTGGAGCATAATCAGAACTTGAGCCTACAAAAAGGCAAGAAACACTAATAGAGTGCCCATCATTGGGATCACCTAGTGTTGAATCAGTAACATTTTAGAAAAAATTATATTGAGAATCATAAGCATTAACCAAATTTGTAACATTTTCATGAGTTATAGATTCAGAAATATAATCATTAGTTGTATAAGATAAATCTATAGTGTATTCATCAGAATATGAAGCATTAATAGGAGAGTTAATATAAGCATCATTATCATCAATCATAGAACTACCATCAGAAATTTCATCTTGAGTAATAGACATGTCTTGCAAAGTGTCATTAAAAAATGTAGATATAATTTCATCTTCTTGGTCAAACATATCATCAACAAGAGAGTAAAATAGATTATTACCATCACAACTAGGAGAAACTAGATCATTAGGAGTATCATTACTATGTTCATCATTAATATTAGAAAGAGTATCAATATTATCGTTAATGTTAGGAGAAAGAACAAAACTATGGTTAGGAGCATAAAACACATCATGTAATTTATCATTTTGAACATAAATAATACCAGTTCCTTAATCTTGACAACAATTATTAGCTAAAGAGATATGCATAGAATCAGGTTGAAAAGAATCAAAGACTTCCTTGTGGTATTGGACATGTTGAGATGCATTACGATCAATAATCCATTTAGGTGGTCTAGAAGAATTAAAATGGGCAGTAAAAGCAGAACGAGATTGATTTCCATTAGAGTAATTTTGAGAATTTCATTGATCTTCTTTTTGTTTTTTAAAACAATTATGAATTAAATGACCATTTTTACCACAATAAGTGCAATAAGGCCTATTTGAAGGGTTATTATTATTTTTATGATTATTATTATTATTATGATTGTTATTGCAATTATTATTATTAGGTCTTTGATGATTTTGATTATAGTTGGAATTGTTTGATATCTGATTGTTTTGATTTGAATTAATACTAGCTCTATTATTATGAGATTGAGAAACATAAGCATGTTCATGAGATTTCAATATACCAAATTGAATTAGTTTAGCCTCCTCTTGACGCAACATAGTTTGAAAAATAACATAAGTTAATTGAATTGCTAAAGAAGGAATAGCTAACTAAGAATAGATATTTGTAATAAATTGTTGAAACTACCTAGATAAACATTTACAAATTATAATATGAATGATCCTTAAATTAGAAAGAGGAACTTGTAATCCAGTGAGTAAATTTTTAATTGAATCAAACTTGAGCAAGAAATCATCAACAGAATTAAAATCTGTATACCTGAGATCTTCAAGCTGGTCTTGAAGCTAGATTTTATGGGTCTCCTCTACACTGTCATAGGTGTTTTTTAGGATGTCCTAGGCCTAATGGGCTTCTGTATAAGATGAGATAAGGACATATAATTCAGGGCTTAAGGATATGCCAATTAAACCAAGGACTTCATCATTCTTAGCTTGCCAAGCATCTTGGTCAGCTTGAGAAGCAGTGGTAGGAGGTTTAATGCTGGCAATAGTGGCAATGTCTAACAGATGGCAGAATCTGAATATCCAGGTCATGTGGGTTTTCTAGGCATAATAGTTGGTGTTGGTTAGTTTGATCTTAGGCATTAGGGTAGACATGATGGATGCAAGAAGAAGGCAAAAAAAGGAAAGGGAAGCTGGAAGAGGAAAAGCTTGAACAGAACAGAAGGTTAGAATTAAAAAATTGAAAGTGAGAAAATCTTGGTTAATCTATTATGAGTGAACAGATAACAACGAGAACACATTGCATGCAGAGAAACGATAGAAAATAGAGAACATTTCTCTATTTTCTGCAATGTGTTCTCTAATTTTATTTTATTTTAAAAACTTTTTTTTTTAAGAATCAAAAGTAAAATAATATAATAAAATATTTATATTAAAAAAAAATTGAATATGATAGAAAAGATTTTAGAGACCAAAACTAATATATAATCTAAATTAGATGTAAATAAATTAAATTTTGAATAATACAAATTAAAATCTAGCAATAAAACATAAAAAATTATTATAATTTTATATAAGCTAAAGGCAAATTGAAATTTTTTTATTAACTCTTTGGTGGCACGCCTTCCAAAGAGGGTAAAAAAATGAACTAAAAAACTCTCTAAAAAAAAATGAGTCTCCAAATTGGAGTGCTCCGAAATACGATAACTGCTTAAACCAAGAACTCAAAAATGGATTAAACCTGCTCTGATACCATGTTAAAATAGAAAATAAATTCGAGCTAGGAACAAATTAATCCAATTGAGTAAGGAAAAAGGAAGATTATCATGAATCAAGCTAATCCTTAGAGCATTCACCAAAAATGAAACAACAAAGGAGACGAAGTTTTGAAGGGGGAAAAGCGTAAAAAAACCTCCGTGAATTATGAATGGGCAAAATAGCCAGAGAGAGAGAGAGAGAGAGAGAGAGAGAGCTTTCTCTTATACAATATTTTGAAGAATGAAAGAGAGAATAGAGAAGAAGTGTGTAGAGTGGAGAAATATCTCTATAAGTAGAGATGAGAGGAGTTCAAAATGTAACTCCCATGAGAATGAATGCCACCATTCATAAGTGTGTGAGGCCAAGTGTGAGATTCCTCATAAGGAGGAATAAACTAATTTACAAATTATAATAAAATATCTGTCCTCACATATTCTACTAGACGAAAAAATAGAATGTAGGAGAAAGAAGACAAAAAGAAATATATTAGGATATCTTGGCTTATATCCTAATATATTAGAAAAAGAAAAGAAAAAAGATCTAACCTTGGTTTATAAATACACCAAGGAAAGATTACAACTTCTAACACCGACAGATTTAATGTGAAATAAAACAATACATTTTTAATTCATATGAAATGATTAAATAGTAGGTTAAAAAGTATATATAGAGAGATTTGTAATGAAGGAATCCAAGGTTTGTCCACTGCTACAAAAAAAAACAAAAAATGCAACTTTCTAGATTTGAAAAAATATTTATAACAACTATCTAGAGAGAGCGACAAAGATTGGTCACTGCTCTTAAATGGTGAGGAGTTTTTGGAAAATTCTTGAATAGAGTTAAATGGGCTCGTTCTGCACAAAACCCATATCTCAATTTTTTGAGATTCATTTTTATTTTACTATAGCTTACAAAAGAAAATGGACTATTCTTCATCATTGAATTTTTTTCAAGAGAATGTATAGTTAAGATAACAAAGATATACTAAACTAAAGCAAAGAGATTACATTGCTTGAAGGTAAAAACTCATGAGAGTCAAGAAATATTTAAATATGAACCTACAAGATCAGAGATTAAAACAACAAAATAACGCGCATGCAAGGAGATTAGAGAAAACTGAAATATAGATTTTTTGAATCTTGAAATAAAGATTAGTTTTTAAAAATAACTGAATAGAAAAATACCTTGCAAACAAAGTTAGAGAAGCCAAACAAAACATGAGATTAAATGAAAAAACTAATCTGGGTTTGGCGGAGATTTGACCAAACCCGAAAAAAATTTAAAAAACTACTCTCTGGCAGTAAGCGTTCCAAAGAGGGTTAGAGACTAAAAAACTAAGAATCACAAAAGAAAAAGAAAGAGTTGTAAAAAATATTAAATCAACAAGAAATCTTACAAACACTTAAAAAATGATTAGTAGCTTTGATACCATGTTAGAAGTATTAAAAGATGAAAATAAGTTAATAAAATAATCCAAGAAAGTGAAGTGCAAGAAGAAATTTTACCATAAGCGAAGAATGAGATAAAATATCAAGATCAATCACCAACACATGAGAATGGTCCAAGAATCTAAACAAAGAGCCAAGAGATTTTGAAAGGGGAAAGCAAAGAAAACCCCTTGTGACATTATGAATGAGGCCATAGCCTAAACTGAGAGAGAGAATGCAAAAGAGAGTGAGTTGCTCACTTACAATAACTTCATTATAAGAAATGAGAGAGAGGAGCATCTCTTAAATAGAGATGAGAGATGAGTTAGAATGTAACTCCCAAGTCTATGAATGTCACCATTCATAAGTGTGTGTGACAAATGTCCATATCCTCTTATGGAGGAATAAACTAGTTTCCTTATTAAGGAATTACAAAATATGAGTTGTCCTCCCACTTGGACTAGAGGACAAAAGAACATGGAGGATACCTTGGTTTATCCTTATTTAAATAAGACAACCAATGAAAGATTATAAATTCTAACAAATCTAAATGGATTTCCATGGAGGCATGAGAGAAGAAGACAAGAAAAGAGAAGTTGCAATATTCAAGCTCAAGTGCTCAAAATCTACTCCAAAATTGTTCTCCAAACCTATAGCATAAAAATAACATAAAAGTTAGGTCTCTAAAATATGGATCTACAAAATCACCATGCCTAAAATGAGAAGGAGAGGGCTCCTTATAAAAGACTTAGAAATGAATGGATAGTCAAGATTAAGAGGCTAAAAGAAATGAGCAATGGTGGAGATTAAATCTCGGTTGATCGATGTGCTCAAGATTCTCAAGAGGCAAAATCAATGGACATGGTTAAGAGGCAAAAAGATGTGTGGAAGAGATTAAGAGGCAAAAGGAGATTCCACTCATCTTGGAAAGTGTGCATTCAATATGTAGACAAAAAGTCTTTTTATTTTTTATTTTTATTTTATTATTTATTTATTATTTTTAGCAAAGTAGTTTCCATTATTTAATTAAAATATTTTTTAATTTATGCATAAACATGAAAGTGGCCCAAACCACTCTCCCGGCCCCCTTTTTGTGAATATTATACTTTAATATTTCTATTAATAGTGAAGGTCTCTATTCATCAAAAATATTTTTTAATTTATTTAAAAGAGCTCTATTCTTTTAATTAAATGTGGCTTAGGATGAAGTGATTTTATTATTTAATTAAAATATTTTTTTATTTAATTAAAATGGAGCATGTTCTCTTAATTAAATAAAACTTATGATAAAATGATCAAACCTTAGGAAATATTGAAATATTTGAACTAATTATGATTTGATCAAGGAAATTGATTTGAATTAAAAATATTGTGAACCACTGATTCAGGAAATGATAAATTGATGAGTAGGGGCCCAAAGTCTAGGCGACCATTTTAGGGTGCATACATTTGCCCCTCTTTGGCTAATGTGTGATATTTATAGAAACACATGTAGTCAAATAATGAAGTTGAAGTGTGAGATTGATTTGGGATCACAAAACAACCCAAACGTGTGATTGACGAGTGGGAATACATCAGGACAAAGATAAGATGATTGAAAAAGACAAGGCCAACACCTCTATAAATAGGTAATTATCATGTCCCAGATAAGAATCTCAAGCTATGTTGCCCCAAGAGAAGCAATTGATAGGATTAATAAAGCTGAATCAAGGATTGAAGTTTGATAGGTACTGCCCCCTCATGATTGAAATCAATGAGATAGAGGAGAAATAATGAATTGATAAATTTGATCAAATCAAACTAAAGATAAGGTTTTTGATGTAAGATGAAAGATATAAAGATCACAGAACCAAGGTAGATCATCAAGAATGAAAGATTATGCCCCAAGGTTGAATTAGAAGAAAATAAGTGGGGTGAAAGGGAGTGGAAGATAGAATTTTGGAAGAGGTGAAAAGAAATGAAGAGAAGAAAGAGAATTTTCCTTAAGAAAGAGAACGCACCAAAATGAATCAACTATTTTAGATAGGAAATTTTAATTGAGATAATGAAAGAAGATAAGGAAATGAAGATCAAAACATGACATAGTTGATTAAAAGTCCAAAATAAAGATGAAGGAAAACCCTCTCAAACTCCTAAGTAAACCTAAAAATGCAAATTAAAATAAAGTCTAACAATGCAAGCTACATGAAAATGAAAAGGTTTACTTGCAATAGAGAAACTATAACATAAGATTTTTGTTTTCATCATTCATTAGAGAATGTTAAGGAACTTATTTTCATCATTGGGCCATTATTAATAGACATCAAAAAATCACACAATCATCACTAGTCACAAGCACAACTATGAAGATATGAATGTGATTTATATCAGATTTAAATGTGGAAAGATTCTAACATAACCATCAAAGACATAAAGGTCAAGATGACTTTGATGTTAGCTTACCCAATTTAATGTAGCAAAACCATGATTGCATCAAGGCATAAATGTCAGGATGACCATAAGAACAGTTGTGCAAAAATAGTCAAGGATGATGCCTCAAATATTCTAAGCATGTCAAGGGGACAACAAGAGACACTCTAGAGTTTCAAGACCACACCCACAAGCATAAAGAAAATAAAAACATGTCCCATGCCCCAAGTCCTCTACCTATGCATTCCGGAGAGACTTATTAGACAAGGACACTCAACAAAAATCAATAACAGTTACCACACAAAGAAAATATCATGACATAGCTCAAGCATTAAGTTTTGTGTTTAAAAATTTAAGTGTGTTAACTGATATTGAGTTCCGAGGATAAGGATCAAATGCTTGCAAGTAGGTAAGATTAGATGACAAAACTGGGTAAGGCCAAGCTGATAAGTGCTGAAAAACACTCAATGTCAGAGGTTGTATTGAAAAACGCAGTTGGGGTGGTGTTGAAAAACACCATTTGTGAGGTGTCCTAAAGACTAATGCATCCAAGAGACCAAATCTAACACAGTTATGCCCCCTAGACAAAGACAAAGACCAATTCCAAACCATGACAACAAGGACAAGGCATGATGGAGAAAGGCTAAGTGTCGAGGACATGTGCTAAGAAATGAGGGTGTAAAGGCCTCAAGTAGCGCTCGTTTCTAGTTTTTCACCACTTGGATTTTATTACAATTTTTTTTTCAGGACTGTTTATAATATTTTTGTAGTTTTTCTACTAGGGCACCTGTTTCCAGGTTTTCACCATGAGATTTTTTCTATTTTTTTATTTTTTTTTATTTTTTTGATATTTTTGGAATATATAAATTTTTTTTGGAGATACATCAAAGTGCCTATTGCTAGGTTTTCACTAAGATGATCATTTTTTAGGATATTTTTTAATTTTTAGAATTTGTTGACAATATATCATTTTTTTTGTTTTTTTTAGGATCAATAAGTATGTACAAAGGATGCCCCTAGATAGAATGAACATCATGGATACAAATTCTTTAGGTGCAAGAAATTGATAGGATTAGGGAGTTTGTCTCCCTTTGTAGTAGATAATAAATAAGCACCTATCCCAAAAGCTACTGTAATGATGTAAGGTCCAAGCGAATTAGGTTCAAATTTACCCTTTTGATTTCTATGTTGTTGATTCTTAAGATTTTAACATAGGACAAGATCTCCCACTTGGAATTCTCTAGGGCAAACCTTTTTGTTGAAGGATTTGGACATTTGATTTTGATGAACCCTCATATGGTCAAATGATGCTTAACATTTCTCATCTAGAAGTTCAACTCTTGAAGTCTCAAGGCATGGTAGTCTTTATCTATAACTAGACCTTTGAGGAAAACTCTAAGTGAAGGAATCTCAACCTCTAAAGGTAACACTACTTCAGCACCATATGTAAGGGAAAAAGGAGTAGCCCTAGTAGGAGTATGAATACTCATTCTATAGGCCCACAAAGATGGATTTGTCTATAAATGTCAATCTCTACCATTCTTACAAACTATTTTGTGTAGGATTTTCAGAATGGTTTTGTTTGATGGCTCTGCTTGACCATTTTCTTGCGGGAAGTAAATGGAGGAAAAATGTTGTTTAATCTTGAATTTATTAAAGAGTTATTTAAGGTCTTTATTTTTGAACTAGCCCCTATTATCAGTGATAATATTGGAAGGCACTTTATATCGACAAATGATATGGTTTAGAATGAATAGAGAGACTGTCTTGCCTGAGGCAAAAGATAGTGGGATAAATTCTACCTATTTAGTGAAGTAATTAGTAGCAATGATGATAAAATTATGTCCACCTGATGAGTTGGGATGAATCTTCCCAACAAGATTAAAGGCCCAGTGTTGAAATGGCCAATGAGATATAGAAGGAATAAGCTCCCTTCTTGGAGCATGTATCAAGTTACCATTTTTTTGACACTTTTCGCATGACTTTGCAAAAGCTACTACATCAATATGCATCATAGGCCAATAGAACCCCATCCTAAGAAACCTTTGGGCCATGGAAAGACCATTGGAATGTTCCCCATAGATTCCCTTGTGGATGTCAACTAATGCTTGGTCAAATTATTCATTTTCTAAGCATCTAAGAAGTGTTCCATCTAGACCCCTCCTATATAAATCATCAGAGATAAGGGAATGGCACAAGGCATTTTGGGTAAGGTTTCTACATTTAGATAGGTTAAAGGTTTTAGGTATAATTCCATCATGGAGGTATAAGTAAATGACACCATAATGAGATAACTCATGACCAACACATTTGACTCCTTTGTGTAAGTTCTTATTGAAAAGTTGAGCTCTATCTGCCAATTGTGAAATGAATCTCCTTATGGATTGAAGATGTCCTTGAAGACTCATCATTTGACTAATGTTTTTAGAAGGAGGCATACCTATGATTGCTTGGACTTTTTTAGGGTCTACCTCTATTCCTTTTTCTGAAATGATGAATCCTAGTAGTTTTCTAGAGGTGACACCAAATGCACACTTTTTAGGATTTAACCTTAGTTGAAATTGTTCCATGTCATCTAGAATGACTTCTAAATCATTTAAGTCCGTGTCACTTTTCTTAGACATTGCCAATGTGTCATCCACATAATCTTCTATATTTTTATGCATCACGTCATGAAAAATGGTTGTCATAGCTCGTTGATAGGTGGATCCTACATTTTTTAATCCAAAAGACATAATTTTCCAATAATAGGTACCCCATGCACAAGTGAATGCAACCTTTTCTTGATCTTCAGGAGCTATCTTAATCTAATTGTATCCGAAAAAACCATCCATCAAGGAATAAATCTCATAACTTGCAATCATATCCATTGTCATATCTATATTGGGAAGTGGAAATTCATCCTTTGGGCATGCTCTATTGACATCTCTAAAACATATGCAAATTCAAATGGATTTGTCATGTTTGGAAACTAGTACAATGTTTGATATCCATTTAGCATAGTCAATAGCTCTTATGAATCTTGCACAAAGGAGTTTCCCTAATTCTGCTTTGACCAGCAGAGCTATGTGAGGATGCATTTTTCATAATTTTTGTTTAACTGGTTTGACACCCGAAGCTATGGACAAGTGATTCATGATAAGATTAGTTTCCAACCTTGGCATATCTGAATAAATGCATGCAAAGTTGATCTTCTTTTTCTGTAAGAACTTAGTGTAAGGTTCTTTTTCTTGTGGTGACAATGATTGAGCTAAGTCTACTATTTGTGGAGCCTCATATGCACTCAAATTGATTGTTTGTGTATGTTCAATAAGCATTGAAGATCTATCTTGAAAGTAGATAGGGAGAAAATCAAGTACCTCATCCTTAGGCACCCCAGAGAGGTTTTTACCATTGGATACATCATTTCTTTTTACTTTTTTTGGTTCTGACACTGTCACACTGTGGTTTTCACCATCAAAAATCTTATTCTTTTTCTTTTCTTTTCTTTATATTTTGTGGCTAAGGTACTTGATGTCTGGTTGTGTCATGCTGGTAGCTGGTTCATTGGTGGAAGAGACTATGGGTTCAATGGCATTCAAGTAATAGGCTATCTCATAATCATTTTCAAACATTAAGAGCTTAGGTTCTTGATAGAATTGGGACCAATCAAGGAGGTTAGGATGAGCAAGAGGTAATTCAATGACTGGTTCAAGGTTGTTAATGTGAATGATATCATCTCTAGTGATAGAAGAGCCTAAGTCTGTCAAGTATCCTTCTAAGCTTCCCAAATTAGGATTCATCCTAAAAAGTGAAGAATCATCCACTAAGGAAACATGTGGGTTCAAATCTTCTAATCCTACATGTGACCCATCAGCTACCTTAGGTTGAGAACTATAAGTCTGGATGACATCAACATCCATGTCAATTATAGAAGGCTCTGAGAAAGAATCCCATTCATACTCATATGAACTTGTTTCTGAACTTGTGACTATTCCATGAGTGACTGGACTGTTTGAATCTCCCCAAAGGAGATTAGTGGAAGGGACCCAATCTTCATGCATATCTTGCTGATTTTTCAAATTAGAAATGTATTCTAGTTCAACTTCACTATCTGACTCATCAAGGATAGGAGGAGTGTTCTTGTTGCGATTCACAAATCCTAGGCCAATTGTCTCCTTAGACTTGCATCCAAAAAGATCATGATCAAGGGGTTCATCTCTAGCATCCAATCTATGACTAAGAGGGCCATGTCCATGATAACCCATATGTTTGACAAACTTATACCCTCTTTCATAAGCCTTAGGAGAGGGAGAGAAGTTCTCATTGTGCATGTATTTCTCTTCTCTATAAATCTAGTCTTTAACAACTATCTCTTCTTTCTCATCTTGAATAGGCATGGAAGACTCTAAAAAACATGCCAAATAAATTTATAGATGAAGAGGAGGTTCTCATTTCTTGTGAAGGCTTTCCATAAGACCTAGGTGAAACTAGTAGTTTCATGAGGGAGTTGAGCTGATACCTACCCATGCCAAGGTCTACTATCTTGAACTTGCCTTTACATTTAGCTAAGGTTGCATTGACGTCTTTTGCTTCTCTATTGAGGGGAACATGAGTACTCGCTAAAACTGAGTTAATCGATAGTGTTATCCCCAGGTATATAAATCTATACTCCATTGTAAGGGAACTTAACACACTAATGGTAGGTAAATGACACTGCTTTCATATCATGAATCCATGGTCTACCGAGTAAGATGTTCTATGCAAGGGGGCCAGTGTCAACTATTTAGAATAAAACATCTTTTTCATCAAGGCCAATCCTAATAGGAAGGATGACCAACCCCTTGAAACTCCTTTTTGCATCATCATAGGCTTTGATAGTGATCTTCTTTCCGGTATCTATGACTTGTTCAGTATAACCCAACGTCTTCAAAAGACTCAAGGAACAAATATTAAACCCAATACCCCCATCTATCAACATGCACCTGACACAGGTTTTGTGGATCATGACCTCAATATGAAGAGCAAGATTGTGCGAGTGGCTCAATGCTTTATCATCCTCCTCCAAAAAGGTAAGGTAATGAGGGCTAGAAATATGGTTAACCATGTTTTGGAATTGATCAACATCTAAATTTTTGGGGACATTCACTACATGTGAAGCATCCTCAAGGACTTGCTTGTGTCTTGGGGACAACTCTAAGAGCTCAATGATCGAAATATAAGCTAGGATTCTTTGCAACTGATTGAAAATATTATAGCTCAACTTAGGATTCACTATTGGTTTTGAGGTGACATTCTTGGATGCCACTTTCTTTAGTTTACTTGGTTGACTTGAACTGGGTCCTGTAATGACAACATGACCTTGAGTTTGTGTGACAGCATTGAGAGTTTGAGACAACACTCTAGAGTTAGGACCCCTTAGTACCAGGATGCATTCTTCATCAAAGATAGGAGAGTCCATGGCTAGATCATAACCATAGGGATATTTATTGCTCATCATGTTGACATTTTCTTCTACAACTTTAAGCATGTTGACAATGTTCTCTATAGCTATGTAAGTTTAATTGACCTCATCCTTTCCATTCTTAGGTTTAGAGGTTTCCCCCTTCTCATACTTGGGAAAAGGTTCTTTGAATGCCTTATGATTGATGTTAGTGTTCAATCCATCTACCTTAATTTTTCCACTCTTAATGAGATATTGGATGATATGTTTGAGTTTCCAGCAGTTTTCAATATCATGTCCAATGCCATTGTGAGATTTGCAAAAGGCTTTCTCATCCCATCAATGTGGCTTAGCATCAAGTATATAATTCTTTGTGGGATCTTGAGGATGCACAAGGTTGTTGGAAATGAGTGTTTTCAAGACATCCTCATATGAATCACCAAGTTTTGAAAAATGACATCTCTCTTTCTGAGGCTTATCTTGGTATCTTGGCTTGCTCTCTTGTTGATGAGATGGATTGAGTATCATGGCTTGAACAACACTAGACAAGTGTAAAACAACTTGATCTATGGGTTTGGAAGAGCCCACAACTCCATCATTGACAACTTGTTTGTTCCTATTCCAATGTGAGTTTTTCCCTTTATCCTTGTTAGGGTTGTTATTTTGACCATTATTGTTGTTATTTCCATGTCTAGTCAAAATTCCTCATTTGCTAAAAACATCCTCAATCCTACATGCAGTTTCAACCATGGTGTCAAAGGAATAAAAAACCATCTTCCTAACTTCATACTGCATTTCAGGAACCAAGTTTCTAACAAGGAGGTCAATTTTCTCATTTTTAGGGATGGTCCTTTAGTAGTGAGAGCATTATCATCTCCACCTTTGCAAGAAAGTGACAAAGGATTCTCCTTTATTTTTCTTTAAGTTGTGTAAGTCCAACATGGTGATAGATCTTGAAAGGTTGTATGCAAAGTGTTGAACAAATCTATGGACGATATCTTTGAAATTCTTAATGGGGGGAGTTATGTTGGTGAACCATTCCATCACTTGACTGTTAAGACTCCTTTGGAAGAATCTCATGAGGTACGAGTCATCTTGATGGAATTCAAAACTCGTGATATAGAATTGACACACGTGATCATGTGGATCTCCATTACCATTATACTTGTCCTATTGAGGGATTTCAACCTTTCTAGGAAAGTCTTTCATGCTCACACTCTTGTCAAAAGGATTAGGAAAAATTGAGTCAAGTTAGAGTAAACTCGTGGGGGCCAACATCTTCTCCATCATACTCATGAGTTTTTTTATCTCCTCTTCTTGAGATGGACCTTGCTTCTTAATCTTCTTGTCCACATCAAATTTGTAGGGGACTCTAGCTCCCTTTTTGATTAAAATCTCTAGGAACTTGTCTTTGTTTTGTTATAAGTATCTCTCCACATACTATTGGAAGAGGGTTTCTTGTTGTATCTTCATGAAGTCTTGGGAGTTGAGGTCAAAACATGAGCTACTATCCTTATATTGTGAACTATGGTGAGCATGTTGTGAAGGTTTTCTTGAGTTCCTAGGAGGTGTTCCTCTCCTATAATGATCATGTTGTGAAGCCCTTCTTCCTCTAGGACTAGGAGATCATGAAGGTGTTCTTGAACATCTTCCACTTTGTGGAGTTTTACAAGGGGTGGATGGAGGAGAGTTGTTTCCACCACCAAAATGCATGTTGTTAAATTGATCATTAAGTTGTTGAGCCAAGAATCTATCTTTCTCTTCTTGGGAGGCTCTCCTTTCTATCTCCAACAAGGCTTGTCTCTCTGACTCTAGGAGTCTAAATTTCTCTTCCTTTTTAGCTTATTCATCTAGGAAGGCTTTCTTTTCATTCTCAATTCTCTTAACTCTTTCACTTGTGTATCTTGAAGGTTCTTTGAGTGCTCAACTTGGTCTTGAATGTCTAAACAAGTCATTGGGATATGCTGCATTCACATGAGTGTCATAGGGTTCATCTTCTTGGTTTTTATGTTGCGAGTGTTCTTCTTGATAGGAACACCTCTTATCCCTTTCAACCCTTTAATGTGCATCCATATATCTAGTTGAGATAAGGGGTGAGACTGGTCGATTTTCATGAGAGAAACTACCAAAGAGAATGGTATCTCTATGTCTTTAAAATATGTCATCAAGGATTTTATCCATTTCTTCACTCTCTCATTGATTCATTGTGTAGCTCCTATCCATGTTCAAGTGATAAGATGTTAAGGGTGTACTCAACTCTCTAGGATTACTCTTGGAATCAAACCAAACTTCTGAGTTGTTCCTAGGTGATTGATCAATTATAGGTTCGCTTCCTTTACATTTTTGGTGAGTTTGAACTAAGGGTAATTGGTGAAAGACTACTTGAGGTCTCTTTCCTTGATATACTTGATATCTTTTTGTAACCGACATGAAATAAAGGGAACTAGGTGATAGGATGACCCTAAGAAACATTAGTACTAAGCTAGGATAGTAAAATAACTCACTTGTCCATAAGAGAGGTGATAAGATAGAATTTTGCAAGAGGCATAAACCAACACTACCATAGAGGTTCCCACTCAATGGGTGAATACCCTAACACATGTGGATTAGGAGGATGATTTACCCAAGTTGTATTGATTGAATTTGAAGTTTTATGGAAGTGAATGGACAAGAGATTACTAAAACTCTCCAAGTGTGTTATCAAAGGATCCAAAGGTTGATCTTCTCAACAAGGATGATTTCTAGCTCATTGATTCCAAGAAAGGTCACTCATGTAATCAAAGATTACTAGTTCAAGAGGTCAAAACACAAGAATCCAAGGTGAAAATAGGCTTCTAATACTAGGGTAAGTGACCTAATTTGACTCAAATCGACCAAGGAAGAAAGGAAATGATAGGATAGAAAATCAAGAAAGTTGTAAAAAGCTAGTTTTTGGACTTGGGAACTTAGTTTTTGTTCATTTTAATTGATCAATGAGATGCATTAACATATTTTAATCATTAATCAGGCATGTAAGATAGTAATCAGGGAGTTCAAGAAAACAATTGTGTTCAAACAATGGACAATGGATAAAACAACCTTGCACATAAACAAGAATAGTGATGCAGTATTCTACTCCTTACAGACTCTACTTGTGTATGTTCTCAAAATGTTTTTTAATCAAACACATAGTCCTATGAAAGAAAAATTTGGTTGCAATATGGTTCATAGTAATGGCCAACTCTGCAAATCTTGTCATCTCAAGTGGGCCAACTCCAATCTAGGTGCACTAGGGTTTTGATACATTTTGAGAATTTAATCAATCGGATATGCTGAGGAGATCTTATAGCCCAACAAGAAACCACACTTGTCAAGATTTCTTCCATAAGGAAATTTATATAGAGGTTTTTTCTACCACAAAAAGAATGACTAATACCACTTGAGGTTCCATCCACGTGGATTACCCAATAAAGGGAGTGTCCACTATGGTTAACCCTCTCTAACAAGGAAGACTAGTCACAATATGAACCACATAGGGACTTAGCTTGGATTCAAGGGTTTTGAGTTTCTGATGTGCCCAAAAGGGAACATAGCATAATCCTCTAGCCTCTTCACCTCACCCAAACATAGAAAGAAAATTAATTGGCATGCTAAGTTGTAATCACCTCACTAAGGTTTGTATGCCAACAACAATGAATACCAATCTCTCTAAGTGGGACCAAGAGAAAATGTACCATCAAAGATTGAAGAATAAAGAAAAGTTTGTATGTCAACAACAATGACTACCAATCTCTCTAAGTGGGACCAAGAGAGAACGTACCATCAAATATTGAAGACTCAACCAAAGTTTGTATGCCCACAACAATGACTACCAATCTCTCTAAGTGGGACCAAGAGATAACGTACCATCAAATGTTGAAGACTAAACCAAGTAAGACCATGAGATGATAACAAGTCCTTCCCTACCTAAAAGGGGATCTATCTTCAAGAAGAGCTTCACATGTAAAACAAGTTAATGAAGCCCACTCTCTCAAGAACACCACAAGTAGTTTTCATAGGACCTAATTACTATGTGAGACATACATGCAAGAAATAAACTACATTCATTGTTTCCTTTAGGGAAAAATTGAAGTGTGATCTATGAAAGAAAGAAATAACCCAAGTAAGACACATGAGAGTTTCATTTTAATTTGAAAAATCCAAATGTTATAGAGATGTAACAAAATATCTCAAGTCCAAAGCAACGTTCTTAGTAGATTACCATGAAGAAAATACTATCCTTGTATTTCTCAACAATGCTTTTAGGTATCCTATACCTCATCTGCATCTTTATCCTCAATGTTTTAATCTCTAACTCCATCTAATCTTTTAGGGTACTCTTAGTTTATTCTTTAAGTGATATTTGTGGCATTATAGGCATGTTCTTATCAAGGTATAAATTTGAAACATTTCCAACTATATGAAAGTACATATAGATTATCAGAGATCCAAACCTAAATATCTTACTCTTATCATCCTTGATTTCCCTAATATTGTCTATCAATTGTGCACACAAGATCTCCCACAAGTTGAATTCACCATTCTCTTTCAAAATCCTAATGGCTACTAGAATAGTGGCCATAGACACACTATAGACCCTGTTTGAATGGTCAAACCTATATCCAAGAATCATAGCTATTAACTATTAGGAATGAATGCTGAATATATCCTATGGGGGAGTATTCATATCCACTATATAGTAGTTTTTGTTGCATTCATGACTGTGAGTGTCATTGATGTCAACACAGTAATCTACTAGAGATTAGCAGTGAAGCAGACAGTGTTTGAGTAGTGGACTTGGGATATTGAAGATGAAGCTATGAAATGTTGAGGACTTACTCTATTATGTGTTATAAGATCATGGTTAATAGCATAGATAGTAATTATTTTATTCATGGAAGTTATGAGAAAATCAATGGAAGCAGTATTCAGGCAGTGTTCCTGAGTAGCGGTTTGTGGAAATCGGATTATATCTCCTAATAGGGATGGAATCTAGTTATGCACAATTAGAGAGAAATTGAAGACATGTTGATAGTGATGTGGATGAAAACATAAGATTTGAGGTCACATGAGTGAAGAATTATATTGATTGGAATTTGACAGTTTTGTGTAATTTTGATGTAACATGTAATTTGTATGCCGAATCATTTGTAATTACTTGAGTATGTTATAAAGGAATGAATGTTTTCCTTTTTGTAATGTGTAATATGTAATGAGAAAGTGTATGAAGGAATTGTGAAAGTGAAATTGTTGAAAGAAGAAGCAGTTGGTATGGTTTGGCACAGAAAGAGAAGGAGTATTGAATTGTTGAGATCGGTAATCTTTTGGTATTATTCTGTTGAGTAATACAAAGATCAGTTGGATAGTGAGTTTAGTGATCTTACCCTGAAGCTGTTTGGGTAGTGGGTCCTTATGTCTTCCATAACTCCTCACAAAGTTGGAATCTTTTAACAGGGGTTCAAAATCTCCTAGCAAGGATTCATATGTATTGAATGTATATCACAAGACTCCTAACTGAGTCCATCCTATCACAAGGAAATTTCATATTAGTGCATCTTTTGTGGGCATCATTCCCACCAGGGTTTACTATTTGATCAAGAGGTTCCCTAGCTAATATATCTTGTGTCATTGTGTTATTGTGTATTAATATCTTTCTATGGTTGTTGGTTACATTGCTTACACGGTTAAAATCTATTAAAGTTGATAAAAGTTATATTTTTCAGATAACTGATTCACCTCTACCTCTTAGTTATATTGGTGAAATTTACTTTCTAACAATTGGTATCAGAGTGATAGGTCCTTGAAAGAAAATTTTAACATCTTAAGGAGATCCATGATGAATCATTTCAGGAATGAAAGCCCTAAGTTTGATGGAGTAAATTTTGACAGGTGGAAAGAAAAGATGAAGACACACCTAATTTGTTTAGGAATAGGTTATTAGTTAATCATAAAGAATGAGAAGACTATCATTGATGAGGACAAAAGTTAAGATTATACTGATGGAGAAAGAGATCTATTCATGTGTAACATACTTGCTAGAGAAGCACTTTTGTCAGCCCTTCCGGAGAATGAGTATAGTCCACTAAAATATCTAAAGACATCTCATAAAATTTGGTTAGCTTTACACTCTACTTTTGAAGGTGATGAAAATGTAAAGAAAGTTAGATTACATAATTGGATATGTGCAATTGAAGATATAAGAATGATGGAAGATGAATCTATTAGAAGCTATATTGGTAGAATGTTAGAAATTGTTGTAGGTATAAAATATTGTGGTGGAACAAAGACAAAGAATGATGTATTATGGAAAATTCTGAGGACATTGACTCCTACATTCAAGCAGACAACATAGATGATTGAACAAGTTATACCTTGTACTACAAACTTCACCAAAGAGACTCTTCTTTGTAGAATGGAAGTAGTATAGATGAACCTAACGTTATCAGGAGATTTACCTAGAATGGAGACAACATTCAATGCTCTTACTGTTCTCCCTACTTTGTCAAGAAACATAAGTGTGAGTGATGATTATGCTAGCAACAACAAATCTTGAAATGAAGAAGACAGAAAGATTGAAGAAGGTATTGCCTTGCTTGTGAAGAGAGAACTAGATGGTAAGAAATTTTTTAAACAACTTTAAGCCTAGAAGATCTAAAGAATGTTATTATGAAAATGATGAAGAACTTGAAGCTAGTGTGGAGAAAACTTTAAGTGAAAGTGATACTGAGAATAATGATGATATAGGATTTGTAGCAATTAAAGAAGAAAATCCTAAAACTGAAATTAAGGATGAAAAAGATTTAGTTTCTCAAGAAGAAAAGAAATATGATTGGATTATTGATAGTGGTTGTTCACATCATATTACTGGAGACATGAAAAAGTTCATAAAGTTTAACAATTATGATGGAGAAGTTGTTAGAGTTGGAAACAATGCACCTTGTTTGATTAAGGGTATATGATCTATTACTCTTGATGGAAAGACTAACATTGATGATGTTTACTTTGTGGATGGTTTGAAACATAATATTTTGAGTGTTGGATAGTTAGTTGACAAGGGATATCAATTTTCATTTATTGAGAAAACTTGTGTGATAAAAGACAAGGATGAAAATTTGATTGGTCTAGATCTAGAACCAGAGGTAATGTATTTCAGTTGAATCCTACTGAGATGACATGTTTGATTACAAAGATTGATGACAGTTGGTTATGGCATAAAATATTTTGTCGTATAAACTTTGATAACATTGTGAAACTAAGTACTACACTTGTAGTAAGAGATTTACCTAAAACTATGAAGCCTACTAACATGATTTGCAAGGAATGTGTGATAGCTAAACAGAAGAGAAGCTCATTTCCTAGCAAGAAGTTTACAATAGTAGAGAAATTGGATATTGTTCATACTGATTTGAGCAGTCCTACAAGCACTAGAGGACTCTATGGAGAAAGGTATTTTATGATTCTTGTTGGTGATTTTATAAGAATGATGTGGATTGCGTTTCTTAAAGAAAAATCTGAAGCATTTGATAAGTTTAACTAGATCATTAAGAACAAAGTTGAGAATGAATCTAGAATGAAGATTAAATGTTTGAGATCAGATAGAGGTGGAGAATTTACTTCAAAATAATTTAACATTTTTTGTGAAGTCAATGGTATTAAGAGATATTTTTTAGCTCCTAGGACACCTAAACAAAATGGTATTGCAGAAAGGAGAAACAGATCATTGACTGAAGCAGCAAGAGCTATGTTATTTGAGAAAGTCTTGGAGAAGATATTCTGTAGAGAAGCAGTAAACACAATAATCTATACAATGAGAAAAGTACAAATTAGAGCAGACACAGACAAGACACCCTATGAACTATGGTTTGGACATGCACCATCAATTAAGTACTTTAGAATCTTTGGCAGCAAATACTATATTAAGAGAGATTATGACATTGGAATGTTTGATCCTAGAAGTGATGAAGGTATATTTCTTGGATATTCATTTAAAAGTAAAGCTTATAGATGTTACAATAAGAGAACTAAGACTATTGTTGAGAGCACAAATGTTAAAGTTGATGAAAAGTTAAAAATTAATGAAAAATGCTTGATTATGAATCAGATGAAGAAGCTCATCCTAAACCTAATCCAAAGATCACTAAATTATTCTATGAAATTGACAAGGATTTTTTGAATGAAAGCCACAGTGAAGGAACCATTGAAGAAAATACAATAGAAACAAGTACTGAGACAGTGACACCTAATAGGAATATATCAAGGAATCATTCTATTGAGAAGATTATTGGAAGCATGGATAGTGGAGTTTAGACTTAGAATAAGGTACAAGAATCGTTATGTTTGATTTCTCAAGTTGAACCTAAATCTACTAGTGAAGCCTATAAGGATGAACATTAGATTAAAGCTATGAAAGAAGAACTAGATCATATTGAAAAGAATAAGACATGGGAATTGGTCTGTAGACCTAAAGATAAGAATGTTATTGGAACAAAATGGGTATTCAGAAATAAGATGAATGAACAAGGAGAAGTAGTAAGGAACAAAGAAATATTGGTATGTAAAGGATACTCACACCAAGAAGGAATTGACTATTAAGAAACTTTTGCACTAGTAGCAAGATTTGAAGCAGTAAGAATGTTTTTGGCTTATGCAACTTTTAAGAAATTCAAAGTGTATCAGATGGATGTGAAGTAAGAATTTTTTAATGGACAATTAGAGGAAGTCTACATTGATCATCCTGAAGGTTTTCCTTTAACTAAAGAAGGAGACATGGTATGTAAACTAAAGAAAGCTTTATATGGACTAAAGCAAGCACCTAGAACCTGGTATGCGAGATTGGACAAGTATTTGTTGAAATTAGGATTTACAAAAGGCACAACTGATAGCAACCTGTATACAAAAGAAATTGAAAATGGTTTATTGGTTGTTGTTATTTTTGTTGATGATATTATCTTTGGAGGAGAAGATGGAGCTACGTTAGAAATATTCAAGAATTAACCAAGTTACTGAGAGGGGAGGGGTGAATCAGTAACTTCAAAATTATTTTTTTTTCAATATTAGATGTATTAACATATAGTTCACTTTATCCTTTTGCATATAGAAAGCATGAAACATAAAAGCATTCACAACAATGACACATAGATTTGGTTACCCAGAAACCTTCCAAAAGAACGTAAAACTGGGGTGGGGATGAAACCCACAAAGCTTTAATACTGCTATATAAAGTTGGCCGATTAAGGCTTACATTGATCACTTTTGATGATCTGCCCTGCTAGGAGCAATAAGGATTGCTAAATCCACCATGTTAAAGGATTTTTAAAAACTTACAAAAGAAGTATGTACTCGGTAAAGAGATTTTACAAAAGACTGTTAAGTCTACCTGGTTAGAGGATTTTACTACTGATTCACTAGTTAAAATGAAACAGTATATCTCTTACTTTGCAACTGGATTGCTGAATGAGATTCACTGATGTACTGATCACCTTCTATGATGAATTTGTCTCTATTTCTCCTTATGTATGGTAGCCCTTTGTAATTCACTAGTTCCTGCCTTTTTTTCTCCCTTTTTTATTCCACATTCATACTACTAGGTATTTGTACAACATTGTTTATATACAAGTCTAAACAATTAATTAAAATTACAAACTTGGCTTAACAAATAAACATAAGTGCTACTAAGTCAGCCCAAGTATGGTTACATGGTTCTTGCAAACTAACTCGGTGACTTTCTGATACTCAGTGTCCACTGCATTACTCGGCATCGTCATGCACTCAGTAGAAGTGAAGGCTCGGTTCATACTAACCACTCGGTAAGTGCCAAACTCGGTAAATACTTGTGACTCAGTAGACATAATGTCACTCGGTTTACACTGTCCTGCTCGGTTTGCACTGTTCTACTTGGTTTGCACTATCCTGCTTGGTTTGCACTGTTCTGCTCAGTTTGCACTCAGGATGCAAATAAGTGTTGTCACTAGTGGCAATCCTGCTTAATGCCAACAATCTCCCCCTTTGGCATTAGTGACAAAAACACTTATTGCCCAAAACTTATATACATGAACCATGCTGAGATTTATTTTGATTTTTCAAAATTTGTCTTTGTCATAGGGCTTTATAAATTATCTCCCCCTTTCAATGCACTAACTTTTTCTTCTATACATATCTCCCCCTTTTTGATGATAATGCAAAAGGTGTATATACAAGTGTTTTACAGGGAGAATCCAAAATTTGATAGAAAAATAGAATGTACCTTCATTATCAGTGCCAGAGTTCTATCCCAATTTTCTTGAAGAATCTTGCATGTTTGGATTGCAATTTGGACTTCTGCAGAGAGTGCAATCATGTGATCTGCTATTGAGAACTGATTGTCATGAATTAATGTTTTATAATGTTATATGAGCTTATACATTGTATTCATGATGGGAAGGATCATGTTCTGAATGTCTAGCAGTGTGGACCGGATCCTTGTGTCTTCTTTTAGTAGTTCTAACTGCATATTTGATAGGAATGAGATTTTCATGTGATGAACAGAGTTTGACCTTGGTTCAAGTTGCAGCTTCTGTATGCTAATCTTCAAATCCTCATCAATTTTATTCATTTTATCCTTGATATCCTTGGTGAACTCGGCAACATTGCATAGTTTGGCCAAAAGAGAGGTAACATTCGAATAGGAAGATTCAATGTTTGTCAAAACTGAAGACAATTCTGCTTGATTAATAGCTATGTGCTGAGCAATGTGCTCAAGCACTTTATTGTTGAATTTCTTCTTGGCTTTTTCAACTAACTTGTCTATCCCAGATGAATCCTCATTGTACTTATTTATCGCTTCTGCTAATTGTAACAAAACATGTTGAGAGGAGTCTACTTTAATACCTGATGCTTCTGACAAAATGTCCTTAGCATCCTTAATGATTTTATATTCCTTGTCTCTCTCCTCTTTAAGCTTCTTTTGCTTCACTTTCCTTTGGAGGAGTTCACCTATATTTTGCATTTGATCCGCTGATAGATTTGCAAAATCCAATGTTGGAATCTCTATTTCCTCATCTAGGTCTATATCCTCTACTATATTCTTGCCCAAAAATCTTATACTTGGTTGAGCCTTAGGCTTATCTATTATCGTACTTAATGCCTTAGTAGTAGTGATAGTAGACATAGTAGGACTGGCTATAAAGAATGGTATACTGTCTACTCAAGAGCTTAAAGCTGAAGTATTTACACTTGTAGAATCAAAAACTAGAATACTTACTGCTGGAAAACTTGATGAAATAAGAGACTGCAACTCGGTAGAAGAAATGGTAGTTACTTCTGTTGTTGCTATAGGTGATTGGACAAATGTTGAAGTTGTCACAACCATGCTTGAAGATGTCTTCGGGCTAGATGTAGCAACTTTTTCTGGAGAGGTAGGAAGTGATGCAATGACTTCTACTGCTATCCTCATGGTATCATCTACCTCAGTGGCTTCTTCCTATTCATCACTGTCATCTTCAATGTCTTTTATTATAACTGATTCAGTACTCAGTTGGTGAAGATGGTATATGTTCTTCCATGTGGCATTTGCACTCTTCACAACTGATTCAATATTGTTAATCAAAATTAAACAAGTATTGAACTTCAGTGTCATCTTATTTTCATTCTCCTTCAATGCCTTCTTTATTTCATCATTTTTCAAGCTCGGCATTAACTATTTTAGGGTTTGATCAAATATGTCTTTTACAGTTTGCCTTGCATTGGCCCATCTCATTTTTATTTGATCTAGTAAAGCTCCTAGAATCTGTTGGGCTATTTCATCAGGAGAGTATTTCCACTGTCCCATCTTTTCAATGACAGCATCTTCAATCTCCTTTTGTTCTGTTTCTGATCTTATTTCATATTTTAAAGATTTTATATTACTTACTCCAGATCCTTCTCTCAAAAGTTTGATCTTCTCTTGAAGGGTTAGAGGAGGCTTTTTGAATATTATATCTTTGTCCTTTGCACTTCTCCTTGTAAATACACCAGTGGGAGGCTTAGGTACCTTGGTGATGAATACCTTTCCTTTCTTCTTTACAAGTTCTGGTTCCTCTATTTTATCATCCTTTTTCTCTT
This sequence comes from Chamaecyparis obtusa, assembly GCA_027943335.1. NCBI lineage: Eukaryota > Viridiplantae > Streptophyta > Pinopsida > Cupressales > Cupressaceae > Chamaecyparis > Chamaecyparis obtusa. The sequence continues at coordinate 463,136 of BSBK01004739.1, forward strand.
CTTCTTCAATGTCTTCTCCTCTACCCTCGGTTAGCATTAGAGGTGTGATAGCTTGCATTTTGGCTATCCTCTTTTTTCCTTTATTTACTGCCTGTGGAAGCTTTATACTTAATTCAATTCTCACTTTTGCTTCTTCATATGTCCCAAAATATGGAGCTTTGGGATCAACAGGCTAATTAAGGAGGGCTTCAATGATATTCTTTGTTTCATCAATGTTTACCTCATAAGGAAGAGGTTTCACATCTACAATCCTCGGTTTAGCTGCTTGAATATATACTTTGTCATAGTCCACCATGAAACAAATATCATCCTTATAATCCTCCACCAACTTCTATGGAATCTGGAATCTGTCATTCATTTTCTCCTTGAAAGACTCAAAATAACTATCCATGATGTTCTCAAAATTTTCACCCATTTCTGAAATATATTCATTTATCTCATAAAGAATTGGCACATCCTTTCTCCATACTACTTTTCCTTTGGAAGGGAAGAATTTCTAAACATAGAAAAATAAACAGACCAGTAGAGATCCAAACTTACATGGATTGTTTTTGGAAGTTTGAATGCTTTCCATGTTCTTGTTAAACTGTTTTAACAACAAATCTGCAAGGTCAAATGATAAATTACTCTTTACCACTTTGTATGCTAGGTCTATGGCTTCACAGGGAACACTATTTTGCCGACTTGAACTGTATATTTTATGAGGAATGATGTGTGTTCCAAACTTTAGTTCAGCATCAGTAATGTTGCTTACTTTCATGCCTCTACCGTCCCACTCGGCTAGGGTTTTCTTCTCTAGCTCCGACCGACCTAGGGTTTTGGTAGATTTAACTTTGTTTAACATGGGAAGACCGGTGATTCGGTGAATCATCTTCTTAGTGATCTCTATGGGTTGCTCAAGCCAAATCTTTCCTTCATGTACACAGCTGAGAATGTATCTAACCCATTTCTCCCAAAAGTTTCGAGGTAAATGTGTAATGTGAGCTAATCCCTTGTCTTCCAGATGTTTGTGCTCTGGTTTTAGAACACCATTCGCACATAGTTCCTCATGCACAATATCTAGCTCTAGGTTTCCCATCTCTTGAATTGCACAATTGAAATGATTGTGAATATCGTTAACAAGTAGTACCTTAGGAGGAATTTGAGATTGAGCTCCGTTCAGGTCTAGGGTTGCTGCAATTGCGGGCACGAGCTTGAAATCTGGTGCTCTCCATTCCCCTTGGATTATCATTTCTGTTCCTTTCTTTGCTGAAGCGCGGGATGATGCCATAGTAGCTCACAAAGAATTCTTTTTGCAAAAGTATTTGAATCGCTTGATTGCTCTGGAAATTTTCTGCTCTCAAAATGCTAAAGTTCACGGTAAAGAATGAGTTTGATTTCTTGCCTTTTGTTTACAACTCTATCATTAATGCTTAGTAGAAATTAGAGTATGAATTCTGATAGACTGTCACCCACTATGAATTAATTGCTCGGTAAAGACTTCACAACTTGGTGAACTTGAGAATTCATATTGCTCTGACCTCGCTCGGTAATCATATTAGATAGCTCCCAACCTTGCTCGGTGAAAACTAATACTGACCTTCCTGTGATCTTATTGCATCTTGTATGCCAATTTAGATCTTTCTTTTAATTCAGTTCTAGAACTGCTTGAAATTTGTCTATGAGAATACAGTTCCAATGCTTTCTTGGGAATTTAGTTTGAGTCAGTGGAGCCACCCATTCCATTACTTGGACTGGTTTGCTCGGTAGATTTAGGAATCCACTATTGTCTCATCTATTTCTTGATCTTAGTTGCTTCATTCTTCTTTCCATCTTCAACTTCACTAGAATTCATGCAATTTTTGGCTATATGACCGAGCTTAGTGCATTTGAAACATCTTATGGTAGTATCTCTTTTCCTTAGATGATGTTTTATGCAGTTCATGCCAATGTGTCCATATTCTCCACAGTAATGACATCTACACCAAGTGTTGTAATTCCATCCAAACATTACTTTCATAATTTTTTCTTCTGGATTGAATGTTTTGGATCTGCACTCAGATGCCTTGTGACCTTGTTTGTTGCATTTGTGACAATTACCTTTGAATCTTGGTTTTTCCTTGCATTCATTTGCTTTGTGACCATGCTGATTGTTGTTGTAGCATTTTCCATTGAATTCTTCTTTTTCATTGCTCCAACATTTATTTGAAGTATGTCCTATTTTGCCACAATGATTACAAGTAGGTTTCTGATTCCTTTGAGTACCTTGCTTTAGAAGATTCACCTTCTCCTTTGTATCCAAGTCCTTCTTTTCCTTTTTTCATATGAAGATTTTGATCATAAAGCTGATTTAAGTCTTCTTGGTTCTTCAGCATTCTTTCATTGATTTGTTTTTCGGTGTTTAGGTCATCCACCAATCTTAGATTGATTTTCTTTTCAGATCTTAGTTCTTCTCTTGTGCTTTCTATTTCTGATCTTAGAGTCAGAATTTCCTCATTTGTATGGGAGATCTGATCAATTAGGTTTTCTAGCTGAAGGGTTTTATTTTGGACTTCATTGTTCCTTCCATCTAATTCATCTTTCAACTTGTTTCTTTGTTCTAAGATCTCACAAAATCTTGTTGAGTGTAGTTCTTGTTCTCTTTTTAATTTTCTCACTTCTTCCTGCAGAGACCCATTCTTTTCTAGGAGTTCTTTGACAGCATTGTTTGCTTCATCTGAGCTATTTGAGGGAAAAAGGTCTTCAATATTTTCTTCAATGTAATTATGATCATTCATCTGATTTGCAAGTTCCTTCCTTCTTCTTAGAGATTGGGAAAGATGTTCTTTTGCTTCTTTAAGTTTAGCTCTGGCCATTTCCAGATCTAGCTTTTCATTTTCAATCACCTTGTTCAGTTTGAATACCTCCATTGTCCTAGATCTTTGCTCAAGCTAGTTAAGCTTTACCTTGAGAACCAATACAGCTCTGATACCAATTGTTGGAAATATTCAAGAATTAACCAAGTTACTGAGAGGGGAGGGGTGAATCAGTAACTTCAAAATTAGTTTTTTTCAATATCAGATGTATTAACATATAGTTCACTTTATCCTTTTGCATATAGAAAGCATGAAACATAAAAGCATTCACAACAATGACACATAGATTTGGTTACCCAGAAACCTTCCAAAAGAAAGTAAAACTGGGGTGGGGATGAAACCCACAAAGCTTTAATATTGTTGTATAAAGTTGGCCGGTTAAGGCTTACATTGATCACTTCTGATGATCTTCCCTGCTAGGAGCAATAAGGATTGCTAAATCCACCATGTTAAAGGATTTTTACAAACTTACAAAAGAAGTATGTACTTAGTAAAGAGATTTTACAAAAGATTGTTAAGTCTACCTGGTTAGAGGATTTTAGTACTGATTCACTGGTTAAAATGAAACAGTATATCTCTTACTTTGCAACTGGATTGCTGAATGAGATTCGCTGATGTACTGATCACCTTCTATGATGAATTTGTCTCTGCTGCTCCTTATGTATGGTAGCCCTTTGTAATTCACTAGTTTCTGCCTTTTTTTCTAGCTTTTTTATTCCACATTCATACTACTAGGTATTTGTACAACATTGTTTATATACAAGTCTAAACAATTAATTACAATTACAAAGTCGGCTTAACAAATAAACATAAGTGCTACTAAGTCAGCCCAAGTATGGTTACACGGTTCCTGCAAACTAACTCGGTGACTTTCTAATACTCGGTGTCCACTGCATTACTCAACATCATCATGCACTCGGTAGAAGTGAAGGCTCGGTTCATACTAACCACTCGGTAAGTTTCAAACTTGGTAAATACTTGTGATTCGGTAGACATAATGTCACTCAGTTTACACTGTCCTACTCGGTTTGCACTGTTCTGCTTGGTTTGCACTATCCTACTCAGTTTGCACTATTCTGTTCGGTTTGCACTCAGGATGAAAATAACTATTGTCACTAGTGGCAATCCTGCTTAATGCCAACAAGCTAGTCATAAATTTGTAGATGAAATGAAGATTGAATTTGAAATGAGTATGATTGGTGAAATTAAATATTTTTTAGGATTGCAGATAACACAAAATAGTGATGGTATCTTTGTAAGTTAGACAAAGTACTTGAATGATTTATTGAAGAGATTTGGAATGAAGAATTATAAAGTAGTTGGAACACCTATGGTCACTGGACACAAGTTATCTAGCACATATGAGACTCCTATAGTGAAATAGAATAAGTACAGATCTATGATTGGAGGATTGCAATATTTGAATCATACAAGACCTGATATAGCACATTCAGTTGGAATTGTAGCAAGACTTCAAGCTGAACCTAGAGAATCACATTATGTAGCAGTAAAAAGGATATTGGGGTACTTAAGAGACACAATTGAGTATGGATTTTGGTATGAAAAATTTGATGATTTTACCCTATGTGCATATACAAATGTTGATTAAGGAGGTAGTGTTGATAAAAAGAGTACCAGTGGTGGAGAATTTTTCCTTGGAGGAAGATTATTTTCTTGGATAACCAAGAAGAAGAATTGTATTTGACAGAGCACAATAGAAGTAGAGTATGTAGAAATAGAAAACAATTTTAATCAGATAAGTTGGATGAAAAAAATGCTAAAGGATATTGGAATAAAATTTGTTGAGCCTGTTGTTATACATTGCAATAACACCAGCAAAGTTTGTGTTAGGAATGGGAACATTGAGAGGGGGGGTGAATCAGTGTTCACTATATTTTATATTTTTAATTAATCTTAAACTGAAATTAAATAATTAAGTACTGAAATGAACATCCACATCAACATGAAACATGAAATCAACACATAACACCAGTATGGTTATCGGGAAACCTAAATAGGTAAAAACCACAGTGGGAATTGACACCCACTAATATTCTATACTAGTGTTTAGTGATCCTTATTAGAAGATCCTTAACCCTGTTAGGAGTTTCTTTATAATATGTTTAGTATAGTAGACCATGTCAAGGGTTGGACCCTGTTAGGAGTCTTTTACAATAAACCCTATTAGGCGTGTGGACACACTGTCCTAGAGCTCACTGCTCAAGTAGTGAAGGTTGCAACCTTCTAGTCTCATATACATACTATATTTGTTGGATGAACTGTTATAGTGACACTGCTTATCTGATTAGTTCCTTTGATGCCCTAATTCTTTGACCTCTTGCAAAGCTCTAATACATCTTGTAGACTCTTTGCACACTTCTACTATGCTTATCTCCACTCTATATCAACTCTTATGCTAATTACAATGGGCACATCTCATATTTATATGCACATAATAACTAGGTTGGCCCTTTAACCGATTACATATAATGCTTCCAATTGAATTGGCTCAAGCGTGTTTACAAACAAACATATTTACAAATAGGCAACCAAATTATAATAGGCGCATAGCCTTTACAACATTAGAATATAACTGCAAACCAAAATGCTAATAGTCGGCTGCTTACTCTATTCTTCTTTGGCACACACTGGTTGTGTAACATCAATTGTTTGTAACTTTGTCATAGTTGCTTATCTGATCATGCACTCATAGACTAACCATGAATATACTCTAACCAACTTATCTTTAAGGGCACATACCATAACTCTATCTTACGCATGTGCACTGATGCTCTGAGCTTTAGATACTCTGTACACTATCTAGTCTTCAACACTTAGCCGATTTCTGATCTTCTCATCAAGTGCACTAACTCCAAACTACTATATGAATTTTTTGCCACAATGACAACACTATATTAAGTCATATACATCAGTATAGCAAACTTTCCAATAGTTAGTATGTCTAAGAATCTTTTGTTAGATTCTAAGACAAAGCATATAGAGATAAAGTATCATGTAGTGAGAGAGAAAGTTGCTAAGAAAGAAGTCAGACTTGAGTACATAAACACAAAAGAGAAAATTGTAGATATATTTACAAAACCTTTTCCTAAGGATACATTTGAGTATTTGAGAGGTATGCTTGGGGTTATTCCCCAGCCTACTTTTGAGAAGTGATGCAGATTGTTGCATCCATCCAATGGTATATGAGCCCTATCTTTCTTCTAGACTAGATGGTGGTACTTCCTCTATGGGGGAGTATGTGTATCTAAGCTGAGCCATGAGGACTCTAGTGAATGTATTTTTCAAAATAGTGTCCTTTGACATTGAAGTTCTTGCTGACATAATGATGAAAAATCTGTCATTGATGTCAATGGGGAGAAGTATACATTAAAAAACCATCTAAAACATCTATTGGAGAGAACTAAATAAGAAATGAATTAAGATTTGATTGATGAAGAGGACTTGAAACTATTTTCAGAGCAGCAGTGTTGCAGTGTTGGATTTATGGAACTTGGATGTTTTTTCATCTATGTTGCCATCAATGCCAATGGGGGAGATTGTTAGGATTGAATGCTGAATATATCCTATGGGGGATTATTTACAACCATTTTGTAGTTTTTGTTGTTTCATTCATGACTATGATTGTCATTTATGTCAATACAGTAATCTACTTGAAATTAGCAGTGAAGTAGACAGTGTTTGAGTTAGCTCACTTGAGATATTGAAGATGAAGCTATGCAATGTTTAGGACTTACTCTATGATGTTTTATAAGATTATGGTTAAGAGCATAGATAGTAATTCTTTTATTCATGCTAGTTATGAGCAAATCAGTGGAAGTAGCATTCAGGCAGTGTTCCTGAGTAGCGGTTTGTGGAAATCGGATGATATCTCCTAATCGGGATGGAATCTAGTTATGCATAGTTAGAGAGTAGTTTAATACATGTTGATAGTGATGTGGATGACAATGTAAGATCCAAGGTCACACGAGTGAAGAATTATATTGATTGGAAGCTGACAGTTTTGTTTAATTTCGATGTCACGTGTGGAAACTTTTATTTTGTAATTTGTATGCTGACTCATTTATAATTAATTGAGTGTGGTATAAAGGAAGGAATGTTTTCCTTGTTTTAATGTGTAATATGTAAAGAGAAAGTGTATGAATTAATTTTTAAAGTGAAATAGTTGAAAGAGGATATGCGAAGTACTGAGATCTGGTATTGAGATCTCAAGAAGCAGTTGGTATGGTTTGGTACAGATAGAGAAAGAGTATTGAATTGTTGAAATTAGTAATATTTTGGTATTATTCTATTGAGTAATACAAAGATCAATTGGATAGTGAGTTCAGTGATCTTACCCTGAAGCTATTTGGACAGTGGGTCCTTCTCTCTTCCATAACTCCTAACAGAGTTAGAATCTTTTAATAGGGATTCAAAATATCCTAATAGGGATTCATATGTATCGAAAGTATTTCATAAGACTTCTAATAGATTCCATCCTATCACAAGGAACTTTCATATTACTGCATCTTTTGTGGGCATTATTCTGACTGGGGTTTACTCTTTGATCAAGAGGTTCCCTAGTTAACATATCTTGTGTCATTGTGTTATTGTGTATGAATATCTTTCTATGGTTGTTGGTTACATTCCTTACATGGTTAAAATCTATTAAAGTTGATAAAAGTTATATTTTTTAGATAATTGATTCACCTCCCCCTCTCAGTTATCTTGGTGGACTTTACTTTCTAACATTATCTTGATGTCTTTCTCCTTAATTGGCTCTATGGTCATACCACGCTTGTCACTGCATGACTTACAAGCTTTCTCAACTAATTGATACAAACCAAGGTGAGAAGGATCCAATTAAGGATAGTGCAAACCTTACAGCTTCATAATTACATAGTGAAAATATAAAACACAAGATGTTTCAATGAATTTTCATTAGTATGCCCAACTATAAGGCCTTCCGCGTTAGGGCCAATTACAAACAATAGTAATTCTACAAGATCTACACATAGATCCAATACAACCTCACCTAGTTCATCTCTGAAGATAATCAAAAGCTGATGGAAACCCTAAGGAAGATCTAAACTTGAGCTTGCAAGCCTCCAAGCAATCTCCTTGTTCCCAAGTGTGCAAACCACTAGCTCTACAAATAAAAACTATTAGATAAAAATCTAATCTAAAATATCATGAAAGATCTTTTCCACAACTTTTCCAACTTCAGCTTTCAAGATTTCCCATCCTCCAAGTCCTATCCCCTAAAAATATACCCAAACAGCCCTTAAATACTAATCATTAGCCACAAGTTGGGTGGATGATACCCTAAACTCTTTCTAACAAATATTAAATGCCATACAAGTCAGCTCACAAATTATATACAAACATTTGATTTAGCATGTTGGCCTGTAACAATAGCTACCAACAATAAATGCACCAAGTTAGCCCAAAAAATCACACAGAACTCCAGTCAGTAAGTTAGAACTATCGAGCAATAGTGAAGTAACTGAGAAAGCCAAGCATCGTCGAGCACTAGTGTCCATCAAGCACTACAGGAATTGTTGAGTAACACTTTCACCAAGTGCCAAAGACTACCAAGTTCCTTCAATGACCAAGATTCCTTCAATCATCGAGACCGTTAGTCAAGGTTGCAACTGAGTAACATCAGCCTAAATACAAACACCCATGCATTTTCACCAAGGAAAAAGAATGCCCCTACCTCAACCTTGGATGCCCCTACATCAGATGCCCCAGGTTCAAAAAGATGTTCATATGTGAAAAAAAATCTTCCAGGGTTCAACACATAAACCCTGAACTACTTCTTCACATACAAGTCCTCCATCTTCTCAGCTTGCATATTCTTCCACTTTAGTTCCTCTATCTTTTCAAGTATTTTCTAGACAACATATAGGTCAGTTCTCCAAACTGATCATTCATTTTCTCTAGATCCACCAACTCAACTCAGGAACCAATACTCAGGCTTCTCCTACCGAGCATTGTATCCATCAAAGGCATTAGTGAAAACTTCCTCTCATCCTTCTAAATAGTAAAATAGATTCTTCACATTGTTAGAATAACTAAGAGGGGGGTGAATCAGTTATCCAGTGTCCCAAATCAAAATTTATAATCCAAAAAAAATTCTTCAACTTTAGCTACTCAGTAAACATAAAATACTTTCACTGTCTATGTTTTTACCGATTGTGAGTCTAAAAATTATAGTAGCTATCGATCAAATCTAACATGCAATATGCAAAATATGATAGCTAAAAAATATCACAATCAACATATAACACAAGAGATTTAACATGGAAACCCTATGAAGGGAAAAACCACTTGGGACCGGCAACCCAAAAATGTTCACTTTTCTGAAGTGAGGTCGGTGAAGACCCAACCTTGTTAAAGGTTACAAACACACTGTTAGGTGTGACCTTGCTAGAGGATTTTAGACCAGAAGTTATCAACCAACTAGCAGTTACTCTAGGGTTGACAGGGTAACAATGTTCACTCTATGAATGAAACATCAAAAGACTTTCATAGTCCACTCGGTTAAGAGATTTGACTGTGTACAATGGTTAAATATGTAACAGTAGATGATTTGCCTTGAAACAACTTGAATTGTAGTTTACAGATCAATGTTCAGCTCATTCAAAATATTTCTGATCAATATTCTATTAGGAATGAATGCTAAGTGTTTGGAAGCCATTCTGTAGCATTTGTTTTTGCATTCATGACTATGATTGTCATTGATGTCAACACAATGATTTACCAAAGACTTGTAGAGAAGAAAACATAGTTTGGATTAGCGCACATGGGTTATTATAGTTGGAGCTATGCGATGTTGAGGTTATACTCTTTGATATGTTATATGTCTATGGTTAAGAGCTTAGATAGTAATTCATTAATTCATGGAAGTTATGATCATTTTGGTGGAAGCAGTATTTAGGTAGTGTTCTTGAGTAGCCTTTTAAGGAAATCGGATGATATCTCCTAATCAGGATGGAATCTAGTTTTGCACAGTTAAAGGGAAGTTGGAGACACATTGATAGTGATTTGGATGACAATGCAAAATTTGATGTCACATGAGTGAAGATTTATTGTATTTGGAAGCCAACAATTTTGTGTAATTTTCATGTAGTGTGTGGAAACTTTTATTCTGTAATTGAATGTCAACTCATTTGTAATTATTTGAGTGTGGTATAAAGGAAGGAATGTATTTCCTTGTTGAATATAGTTTTGATGTATTTGTAGTGATGATGTGTGATGCGGTATGCATGAAGTAAAGAAAATAGCTAAGTATGAAAGCGAATTTGTGAAGGAAGACATGCGAAGTACAAAGATCTGAAATTGAGATCTGATGTAATAGTGAGTGCAGTTTGGCATAGTCAAAGAAGAGGTAACATATTATTCTATTGAGTAAAGAAAAGATTATTTCGATAGTGTGTTCAGTGATCTTACTCCTAAAGTTGTTTGGGCAGTGGGTCCTTTTGTTTTCCATAACTCTTAATAGGGTTAGAATCTTTTAACAGGGATTCAAAATCTCCTGACAGCGATTCATATGTACTAAATGTATTTTATAAGACTCCTAATAGAGTCCATCCTCTCACAAGTAATATTCATAGTAGTGCATCTTTTGTGGGAATCATTCCCACTGGGCTTTACTCTTTGATCAAGAGGTTCCCTAGTCAACATATCTTGTGTCATTGTGTTATTGTGTATGAATATCTTTCTATGGTCGGTAATTGTATTTCTTATATGGTTTAATGTTGTTGAAGATGATAAAAGTGTTGGAAATATTCAAGACTAACCAATTTACTGAGAGGGGAGGGGTGAATCAGTAACTCCAAATTTTCTTATCAATTTTAGATCAAGATGTTATATACTTTTACTAATCTAATTTCATACATGAGAAACTCAAAACATAAAAGCATTCATAAGTTGACACACAGATTTGGTAACCCAGAAACCTTCAAAATAGAAAGTAAAACTGGGGTGGGGATGATACCCACAAGACTTTAATGCTGCAGTATAAAGTTGGCCGGTTAAGGCTTACAATGATCACTTCTAATGATCTTCCCTATTAGGAGCAATAAGGACTGCTAAGTCCACCTTGTTAGAGGATTTACAAACATACAGTGAACTATGCACTCAGTTAAGAGATTTTACAAAAGACTGTAAAGTCTACCTAGTTAGAGGATTTAGTACTGAGTCACTTGTTAGAATGAAATAGTAGATCTCTTACTTGCAACTGTATTTGCTGAATGAGATTCACTGATGTACTGATCACCTTCTATGATGGATTTGTCTCTGCTGCTCCTTATACTACTGTAGCCCTTTGTAATTTACTTACTTCTGTATCTTCACATAAATATACATTTTCTTATTCTTCTACTACTTTGGATATGATATAAACATTTCTTATATATCAATCCAAAATAATTACAAAACAATTACAAAGTCAGCTCTACAACAAATAAACACAAGTATTACTGAGTCAGCCCAGATATTGTTACTCGGTTCCTGCAAACTAACTCAGTAAATTTCTGATACTCGGCATCCACTGTGTTACTCGGCATCATCATGGACTCAGTAGAAGTGGAGACTCGGTCCATACTAATCACTTAGTTTTAGTTTGGAACTCAGTAAATACTAGAGACTTGGTAGATATAGTGTTACTCGGTGGAAACAAAATTCTTATTTAATCGTGCAGCACTCAGTAGATACTATTCAACTCAGTAAGCTCTGTTCTGCTCGGTAAGCTCTATTCTTCTCGGTAAGCTCTATTATGCTCGATAAGCTCTGTGAATCTAAATAAGTGTTGTCACTAGATGAAAATCATGCTTAATGCCAACAATCTCCCCCTTTGGCATTAGTGACAAAACACTTATTGCCAAAACTTATATACATGAATCATGCTGAATCTGATTTTGATGTTTCAAAATTTATCTTTGTCAAACTGATATATACATTTTATTACTTTCTCCCCCTTTCATATTACTCATTTTAATCTTATACTTTCTCCTGTACATTCTTTCTCTATATATATTCTCCCCCTTTTTGACAATAATGCCAAAGGTATATATACTAGTATTTTACAGGGAAAATCCAAAGTGTGAAAGAAAATCTGAATTTACCTTCATGATTAGTGCCAGAGTATTGTCCCAATTCTCTTGTAGAATCTTGCATGTATGGAGTGCAATTTGGACTTCTATAGAGAGTTCAATCATGTGATCTGCAATGGAAAACTGATTGTCATGGAGTAATATTTTTTAGTGAGCAACTTGTTTTTGCATTGTATCCATGATCGAAAGGATCATGTTCTGAATGTCTAGCAGTGTTGACCGGATCCTTGTGTCTTCTTTCAATAATTTTGACTGCTTGTTAGATAGGAATGTGATTTTCATATGATGTGCAGAGCTTGAACTAGGTTCAAGTTGCAACTTCTGTACACTGTTCTTCAGATCCTCATCAATCTTATTTATTTTATCTTTGGTTTCCTTAGTGAACTCGGTAACATTACATAGCTTAGGAAAAAGTGAGACAATATTGGAATAGGAGGACTCAATCTCTATCAAAACTGAAGATAATTTGGCCTAATTAATTTCTATATGCTGAGAAATATACTCAAGCACTTTATTGTCAAACTTATTCTCAGCTTTCTCAAGTAACTTTTCTGACCCAGAGGAATCCTTATTGAACTTGTTTACTGCCTCTGCTAATTGTAACAAAATATGTTGTGAGGAATCAACTTTAATACCTATAGCTTCTGATAGAATATTCTTTGCATCATCAATGATTTTATATTCCTTATCCCTTTCTTCTTTTAGTTTCTTTTTCTTAGCTTTCTTCTGGAGGAGTTCACCAATGCTTAGCATTTGGTCTGCTGACAGATTTGCAAAATCTAATGTTGGGATCTCTATTTCTTCATCTAAGTCTATATCCTCTTCTACATTCTTACTCAAAAATCTTGTGCTTGGTTGAGCCTTAGGAACAACTATTATTGTGCTTAATTCCTTAGTGGAAGTTATTGTAGACATTGTAGGACTAGCTGAGAAAAATGATAAACTTCTGACTGGAGTAGTTGAACTCAAAGCTGTAGTATTTACAATTTTTGAATCAAGAGCTGAAATACTTACTGAAGTGTCCAAAAATGAAGTTCTTGCTGCTGGAAAACTTGATAAAGAAGTAGGTATAGAAATGGATATAGGAGACTACAACTCAGTAAAAGATGTGGTAGCCACTTCTATTGATGATGCATTGAGTTGTGCTAGTGATGATTGGACATTTGATGTATCTGTGGAAGTTGTCACAATCATACTTGAAGTTATCTCTGGGCATAGCAATTTTTACTGGAGAGTGAGGAAGTGAGGCAATGACTTGTGCAGCTATTTGAACAATATCATCTTCCTCATCATTCTGCCTGCCTACCTTAGTAGCTTCTTCCTGTTCTTCACTATCATCTTCTATATCCTTGATTATCACAGTTTCAGTACTCGGTTTGTGAAGATTGTAGATGTTTTTCCATGTGGCAGTGGCACCCTTCACAACCGACTCAATATTGTTGACCAACATCAAACAAGTGTTAAATTTTAGTGTCATCTTGTTTTCATTGTCTTTCAATTCCTTTTTGATTTCAGCATTGTTCATACTAGGCATAAATTGTCTTAAGTTTTGATCAAAAATTTCCTTGACAGTTGGCCTTGCATTGCTCCATCTCATTTTGATTTTATCCAATAGCATACCTAGAATTTGTGGGGATATTTCATTAGGTGAGTATTTCCACTATCCCATCTTCTGAATAACTACATCTTCAATTTCCTTTTTCTCTACCTCTGATCTGATCTCATACTTGAAGGATTTGATGTTAGCTATTCCAGATCCTTCTCTTAATTCTTTAATTCTTTCTTCAAAGGTGGGAGGAGGCCTTTTAAATACAATATTATCTTCCTTCTTACCTGCCTTGCTTCTTGTACTCCTTCTTGATAATACTATAGAGGATTGCTTGGGTACCTTGGTAATAACCACTTTTCATTTCTTCTTTACTGGAGTTTGTTCTTCTTCCTTCTCATCCTTTTTCTCTTCTTCTTCAATATCCTTTCCTTTGTCCTCGGTTAACATTAGAGGTGTGTTAGCTTGCATTTGGGCCATCCTCTTTCTTCCTTTGTTAACTGCCTGAGGAAGCTTTATGAAAAGTTCAATTTTCTCCTTTGCTTCTTCATATGTCCCAAAATATGGTACCTTGGGATCAACAGGTTGATTAATTAGGGCTTCAATAATGTTCTTGGTTTCATCAATATTTACCTCATAGGGAAGAGGTTTCACATGTACAATCCTTGGTTTCACTGCCTGTATATACACATTATCACAATCTACCATAAAACAAACATCATTTTTATAATCTTCCACCATTTTTTGTGGAATCCAGAATCTGTTGTTCATCTTTTCCTTAAATGATTCAAAGTAGTTATCCATTATGCTTTCAAAATTTTCACCCATTTCTGCAATGTATTCATTTATCTGATAAAGAACCGGTACATCTCTTCTCCATTCTACCATGCCTTTAGAAGGGAAAAACTTCTGAACATAGAAAAATAAACAAACTAATAGCGATCCAAACTTACATGGATTATTCTTAGAAGTCTAAATGCTTTCCATATTCTTGTTGAACTACTTCAATAACAAATCTGCTAGGTCAAATGACAAGTTGTTCTTTACAATCTTGTATGCTAGGTCAACTGCTTCACACGGAACACTGTTCTGCTAACTTGAACTATATATCTTGTGAGCTATGATATGTATACCGAACTTCAATTTAGCATCAATAATGTTGCTAATTTTCATGCCTCTACCATCCCACTCGGCTAGGGTTTTCTCTTCTAGTTCTGATCGACTTAGGGTTTTTGTGGATTTTGCCTTGTTGAGCATGGGAAGACTAGTGATTCGTTGAATCATCTTCTTTGTAATTTCAACTGGTTGTTCAAGCCATATTTTACCTTCATGAACTTGGCTGAGAATATATCTAACCCATTTAACTTGAAATTTCTGGGGCAAGTGTGTAATGTGAGCTAAACCCGTATCTTCCAAATGTTTATGCTTGGGTTTAAGAACACCATCAACACACAGATCTTCATGGATAGTATCTATCTCTAGGGTTCCAATTTCTTGAATTATACATTTGAAATGATTGCCAATATCATTAATGAGAAGTACCTTAGGAGGGATCTGTGATTGAGCTCTTCTTGGGTCTAGGGTTTTGGCAACTGCTAGTACGAGTTTGAAATCTAGTACCTTCCATTATCCATGAGCTAGCATTTCTGAACCTTTCTTTACTTTCACGCTGGATGATGCCATGGTAGTTTGGTGAACATGATAAATATTTGATGTAAAATGCTTTGAAATTCTTGATTGCACTAGGGGATTTTTTTGCTCTCAGTATGCTAAAGTTTGTAGTGAATAATGAACTTGATTTTGCTCCTTTTTGTTAAAACTTTGTCATTAATGCTCTGTAAGAATTAGGGTAAGAACTTGACAGACTGTCATCCACTATGAATTAATTATTCGGTGAAGACTCTGCAACTCGGCGATCATAGAAATTCATACCGCTCTGACCTTACTCGGTAACCATATAAAGTTGGGTTACACCTGACTTGGTCGGTGAAAATTGATACCGACCTTCCTGTGATCTTACTGTATCTTGTATACTGATTTGGATTTTTCTTTTGATTTGGTTCTGGAACTGTTTAGAATTTGTCTATGAAGATATAGTTCCAGTACTTTTTTCAAGACTTAGTTAGGGCTGGCAGAGCCACCCACTCCATTACTTGGATTGGTTTTCTCGGTAGATTTAGGAATCCATTGTTGTCTCATTTTCTTCCTAATGCTATCTATTTTTTCTTTCTTTCCATCTTCAACTTTGCCAACATTCATGCAATTCTTAGCTATATGACCAAGGTTAGTGCATTTAAAACATCTTATAGTGGTGTCCCTTTTTCTCAAGTGATGTTTTACACAGTTCATGCCAATGTGTCCATATTCTCCACAATAATGACATCTACACTAGGTGTTTTAGTCCCATCCAAACATTCCTTTCATAATTTGTTCTTTTGGATTGAATGTTTTAGATCTGCATTCAGATGCCTTGTGCCATTGTTTGTTACATTTGTGACAATTTCCTTTAAATCTTCGTTTCTCCTTGCATTCATTTGCTTTATGACATTGCTGATTGCAGTTGTAGCATTTTCCATTGAATTTTGCTCTTCTATTACTCCAACATTTGTTTGAAGTATGACCTACTTTTCCACAGTGATTACAAATGGGTTTCTGATTCCTTTGAGTACCTTTCTTGGAAGATTCGCCTTCTTCTTTGTATCCAAGTCCTGCTTTTCCTTTTTGCATATGAAGATTTTGTTCATGTAGCTGATTTAGGTCTTGTTGAGTTTTCAACATTCTTTCATTGATTTTTCTTTCAATGTTTAGATCATCCACCAATCTTAAATTGATTTGCTTTACAGAACTCAGCTCATCTCTTATATTTTCATTCTCTGATCTTAGAGTCAAGATTTCTTCATTTGTATTGGAGATCTGATCAATAAGGCTTTCTAGCTGAAGAGATTGATTTTGAATTTCATTGTTCTTCCCATCTATCTCATCTTTCATCTTGTTTCTTTGTTCCAAGATTTCACAAAATCTGGTTGAGTGTATTTCCTGTTCCCTTTTTAATTTTCTTACTTCCTCCTGCAGAGATCCATTTTTTCTAGGAGTTCTTTGATAGCATTGTTTGCTTCATCTAAGCTACTTGAAGGGAAAAGATCTTCAATATTTTCTTCAACATATAGATGGTCATGCTGTAAGGAAACTCAGGTGTAGAAACAACTTCCTACACTAACCTCCTAAGGAAAGTATTGTTCAAATTCTTTGTAAATCCTTACAATTTCAGATTCGTTAAGCTACTTAACAAATAATATTGTAGAATAAACCATACATATAGAAAATAGATAGAGAAGATTGAAACATATAAACACAAAGATATGTCGGTGGGGAAAAACCTTTCGGTAAAACAACCCCACCCCTCCAAAACCTGCACAATGTATTATCTTCAACATAAAGATTACAACACACTTGCAATGCAAGTTCTTTCAGGAAATGAGAGACAAAGCCAACAAGACTTATCAAAACTTAAACTTATGTCTCTCCCATAGAAGAAGCATCATATATATAGGCTCCTTAGGACCCAACAAATACCCAAAATAGGTGTTTGACGTCCAACCACCAAGACCCATGCACAAAGCCACATGTACACAGTTGTTACATGCAATCCCAAGAATAGGCATCCATCCCTAGAATAGACTATGACAGCTTGTCATAGAATCCACCAAAAATAATGATCACAAGAGAAGTGTAAGAGAATCTGTCATACCAACCTATTTTTGGTATATTCTCTTACACACACCAACCACTCCTTCTTGGGTGCCCAAATAGGCCCAAGTCAAAAGATGCTCTTACGCCTATC
This sequence comes from Chamaecyparis obtusa, assembly GCA_027943335.1. Classification (NCBI taxonomy): domain Eukaryota; kingdom Viridiplantae; phylum Streptophyta; class Pinopsida; order Cupressales; family Cupressaceae; genus Chamaecyparis; species Chamaecyparis obtusa. The sequence continues at coordinate 480,473 of BSBK01004739.1, forward strand.
ATAGCACATTCCTTAAATAGCTCTTACGCATCATAGGAATCCGTCATAATCATTTCGGCTGTGATTTCCTTACACATAATACAAGATGTCGACACATCAAGTGGAGTGACACATCAACATGCCAACTAGACATGTACATTCACACTTAATTACATTATTTGCAAAAATACATTTAACAAAACAAATAATAAGAATAGGAATTATCCAAGGTTGAGACACCTTATTCCTAACATTCTCCCACTTGTCGAACACCTTGTAAGAGCAATAGGAACATAACAGGAACTAACCGCTATAGGCCAAAAGGCCCATAGACTCCGAACACCATCTAAACTTCTCAGTGCCCACTGGTTTCGTTAATGCACTGCAACATTCTTCACAGTATCTACCTTCTCCAAATTTACCTTTCCATCTTCCACCATATCTCTCACAAAGTGAAACTACACATCAATGTGCTTCATTCTGGCATGGAAAGTTGGATTCTTTGCAAGGCAAATAGCGCTCTGACTGTCACACCAAATAGTAATTTGTTCTGCATCAACACCAACATCAGAACACAATCTTCTACGCTAAATGGATTCTTTACAAGCATGAGTAGAAGCCATGTACTCAGCTTCTGTAGTGGACAAAGAAACCACAGGTTGTCGCTTACTCATCCAACTGATAGCACCACCAAACATAGTGAACACATAAGCACTGGTGGATCTCTTGCTGTCAATATCACCTACCAAATCTGAATCCACAAACCCATGAATACAAACTGAATGCGGAGATCCAGAAGAGTTTCCATGATAACATATGGAGTAATCTGATGTACCCCTCAAATATCTGAATACTCGCTTAACTGCATCCCAATGTACCCATCTAGGATTAGCCATAAATCGACTCAGGACTCCCACTACTTGGGCAATGTCTAGTCTAGTACAAACCATAGCATACATAAGACTACCAACTGCACTAGCATAAGGTACTCTACTCATGTCCTCCACCTCACTAGGAGATTTTGGACAATCATCTATAGATAACTTTGTTCCCACAGAAATAGGAACACATAGTGGTCTACAATCTGCCATGCTGAACCTGTCCAACACAGACTTCACATACTTACTCTGGCTCAACCAAAGTTTTCTGTTAGACCTATCTCTACTGATTTCCATACCCAAGATGTACCTTGCTACCCCAAGATCTTTCATCTCAAACTATGCTGACAACTGAGATTTAAAATCAGAAATCATACCCTTACCCTTCCCAAACAACAACATATCATCAACATATAATGCAACAATAAGAAGGTGATCATTTTCAACTCTGAAATAAACACAATGATCTGATTTTGATCTTACAAATCCAATTGACAACACAAAGGCATCAAACTTAAGGTACCACATCCTAGGAGATTGCTTCAAACCATATAGAGATTTCTTTAATCTGCAAACTAAGGATTCTTTACCTTTAACAATGTAGTGCTCAGGCTGTGACATATAAATCTCTTCCTCCAAATCACCATGAAGGAAAGTTGTCTTCACATCCATCTGTTCTATTTCTAAATCATATGATGCAGCAAGAGATAACATAAATCTAATGGATGTCAACTTTGCAACAGGAGAGAATATTTCACCATAATCTATTCCCTCTACCTGTGAATACCCCTTTGCAACCAATCTAGCTTTGTACCTTTCAACACTGCCATTTGCATAGAATTTCTTCTTGAACACCCATTTATAGCCAACAGATTTTCTCCTTTTAGGTAGAGGTACAAGGTCCCATGTTTTTTTTTTCTCCAATGAATCCATCTCATCATCCATAGCCTCAATCCAGGAACTTGCATCTTCCATGCCCAAAGCCTCTTTCACAGATCTAGGCTCATCAGTGTTAGTAATCAAAGCAAAAGCACAACTGGAATCTAACATAGAATAACCAAACCTTTTTGGTTTCTTTCTTTCTCTCATGGATCTCCTCAAGGGCTGAGGTTGAGGTTGTTCTTCCTCTTCTTCGGAACTATCAAAGCTGCTAGAGCTCTCCTCATCATTAGACCCAACATGGTCTCTCTGTTCAGTCTTCTCAGGGGTAGGAGGCAACTGAACAACATCTTTTTCCTTTTCTTTTTCATCTAGTTATAGCACAATAGGAGAAGATGTTAGCTCTCTGAAAATAACATTTCTACTAAACAACACCTTACTAGTCACAGGATCCCAAAGCTTGTATCCTTTCACACCAACACTGTATCCGATGAAAATACATTTGACAGCTTTGTTTTCCAACTTAGATCTTTTCTCCTTTGGAACATGTGCATAAGCTTCACAACCAAAAACATGAAGATTTCTAATTGAAGGCTTCTTACCAGACCACACCTCCATGGGTGTCTTACCAACAAGAGCTGATGTAGGAGATCTGTTAACCAGATAGCAAGCAGTGGCCACAGCTTCAGCCTAGAACCTTTGTTCTAAACCAGCTCCACTAAGCATACTCCTAGCCTTCTCCATTAGTGTCCTGTTCATTCTCTCTGCAACTCCATTTTGCTGTGGGCTATATGGAGTTGTCTTATGCCTCTCGATACCTTGTTCTTTATAGAACTGTTCAAACTTTGCTGAGCAAAACTCACCACCATTGTCAATTCTCACACACTTAATCTTCTTACTAGTCTGATTCTCTACAAGAGCTTTAAATTCTTTGAACCGACTAAAGACTTGTGTCTTACTTTTAAGGAAATAAATCCATGTCCTTCTGCTGTAATCATCTATGAAAGATACAAAAAATATAGACTTGGAAATTGAAGGAACTTTTACAGGACCAAATACATCAGAATGAATAAGATCCAAAACATCAGAAGATTTGTGAGAACTAGAGTGAAACTGAACATGATTTTGTTTACCATAGACATAGTGTTTGCAGAAGTTGAACTCGAGATTTCAATCATTTAACCCCTCAATGAGATTTTTATTTTTCAGGGTTCTGAGACCCTTTTCACCAATGTGGCCAAATCTCATATGCCACAACATTGTCTTTTCTATAGGAAGCTTACCTTCCAAAGTGTTTGCACTACCATCAGAACCAATAGCCACAGACTTCTTCACTGCTTGTTCAAATGGTGAGGATGAAGAACTATTACATAGAGGAATACATGCATCTAGCTGAAATAAGGTACCTCTCCTAGTACCCTTTGCAAGCACCATCGATCCTCTCATCATCTTGCATCCTTCTTTAGAAAAAACAACCCGCACACCTACATCGTTCAACATACTTATAGATAATAGGTTTTGTGCCAAACCCAAAATGTGCATAACTCCGTTGATTCCCTTTACTCGTCCATCAGGAAATCTAATAGTGACCCTTCCACGTCCAACTATCTTTAGGTGAGAATCATCACCCAGATACACCTTTCCACCATCGAACTTCTCATAATTTGAGAACCAGTTTCGATGAGAGGTCATGTGAAAAGAAGCACTTGAGTCTATCAACCACACATCATCAGATGCATGGGCGGCCAAGGTTGCGATGAATGCATTGCCATCTTCTTGAGATCTTTCTGAAGCTGAATCTGAACCCTTCTTCTTCTTCTTCGGCTCTTTGCAGTTTTTACGAAAGTGCCCAGATTTATTACAGTTCCAACATTTTGCCTTGGACTTATTGGAAGTCTTTGACTTCCAACGGGATTTGGATCTACCCTTATTGGCAGACTTGTTGTCATTTTTCTTCCCTCTTTCAGTGGATCTCCCATGAACAGCAAGGGCTTCTTTTTCTGAAACAGAAGCCTTTCTCCGCATCTCCTCTGATAGCAGCAAAGACACCACATCATCCATTTTGAAGGTGACTAACGTACTTCTAAGAGCCATCACAAGATGGTCCCATGAATCCGGTAAAGAACACAAAAGTGTGTAGCAATGATCCTCCTCCTCTAACTTGACACCAGCTGATGTCAACTGTGCAGCCAGTAGATTAAATGCATTTAAATGATTTGTTAAGGATCCACCTTCCTCCATTCATAGAGAGTACAACTTCTTCCTCAGGAACAACTTGTTCACCAGAGATTTGGCCTGATACACAGCCGCAAGTCTTTCCCACAAACTATTTGCGGTTTTCTCATCTAGAACATTCAGAAGAACTGCATCGGTTAAACAGAGTCTTATGAGACCCTTAGCTTTACGATCTTTGATATCCCAATCTTCTTGAGTTATAGTTACTGGTCTTGTAGCAATTGAGGTCACTTCCCATAGGTCACGATCTTCTAACATGTCTTCCATCTTGAGTTTCCACAACTCAAAATTAGTGCCATTAAATTTCTCCACCTCCATTCTTCCATATGATGAACTTTCCATCTAAATCTGCAAATAAGATTTAGAATGCTCTGCACAAAACTCCCACTCAACTTGATATTAGCTCAAAAAACCCTACCCAACAACTAGGATCAAAAGTTTATCAAGCTCTGATACCACTTGTAAGGAAACTCAGGTGCGGAAACAGCTTCCTACACTAACCTCCTAAGGAAAGTATTGTGCAAATTCTTTGTAAATCCTTACAATTTCAGATTTGTTAAGCTACTTAACAAATAATATTGTAGCATAAACCATACATATAGAAAATAGATAGAGAAGATTGAAACACATAAACACAAAGATATGTTGGTGGGGAAAAACCTTTTGGTAAAACAACCCCACCCCTCCAAAATCTGCACAATGTATTATCTTCAACACAAAGATTACAACACACTTGCAATGCAAGTTCTTTCAGGAAATGAGAGACAAAGCCAACAAGACTTATCAAAACTTAAACTTATGTCTCTCCCATAGAAGCAGCATCATATATATAGGCTCCTTAGGACCCAAAAAATACCCAAAATAGGTGTTTGGCATCCAACCACCAAGACCCATGCACAAAGCCACATGTACATAGTTGTTACATGTAATCCCAAGAATAGGCATCCATCCCTAGAATAGACTATGACAGCTTGTCATAGAATCTGCCAAAATCAACGGTCACAAGAGAAGTGTAAGAGAATCTATCATACCAACCTATTTTTGGCATATTCTCTTACACACACCAACCACTCTTTCTGGGGCACCCAAATAGGCCCAAGTCAAAAGATGCTCTTACGCCTGTCATAGCACATTCCTTAAATAGCTCTTACACGTCATAGGAATCTGTCATAACCATTTCGGCCATGATCTCCTTACACATAATACAAGATGCCAACACATCAAGTGGAGTGACACATCAACATGCCAACTAGACATGTACACTCACAGTTAATTACATTATTTGAAAAAATACATTTAACAAAACAAATAATAAGAATAGGAATTATCCAAGGTTGAGACACCTTATTCCTAACACATTCATTTGATTTGCAAGCTCCTTCCTTCTTCTTAGAGATTGGGAAAGATGTTCTTTTGCTTCTCTGTATTTAGCTATGGCCATTTCCAGATCTAGCTTTTCATTCTCAATCACTTTGTTAAGTCTGAATACCTCCATTATCCTGGATCTTTACTCAAGCTGTCAAACTTTATCTTGAGAAACACAGAGCTCTAATACCAATTGTTGGAAATATTAAAGACTAACTGAGTTACTGAGAGGGGAGGGGTGAATCAGTAACTCCAAATTTTCTTATCAATTTTAGATCAAGATGTTATATACTTTTACTGATCTAATTTTATACATGAGAAACTCAAAACATAAAAGCATTCATAAGTTGACAAACAAATTTGGTAACCCAGAAACCTTCCAAATAGAAAGTAAAACTGGGGTGGGGATGATACCCACAAGACTTTAATGCTGTAGTATAAAGTTGGCCAGTTAAGGCTTACAATGATCACTTCTGATGATCTACCCTATTAGGAGCAATAAGGACTCCTAAGTCCACCTTGTTAGAGGATTTACAAACATACAGTGAAGTATGCACTCGGTTAAGAGATTTTACAAAAGACTGTTAAGTCTACCTGGTTAGAGGATTTAGTACTGATTCACTTGTTAGAATGAAATAGTAGATCTCTTACTTGCAACTGTATTTTCTGAATGAGATTCACTGATGTACTGATCACCTTCTATGATGGATTTGTCTCTACTAGTCCTTATACTATTGTAGCCCTTTGTAATTTACTTACTTCTGTATCTTCGCATACATATACATTTTCTTATTCTTCTACTACTTTGGATATGATATAAACATTGCTTATATATCAATCCAAAACAATTACAAAACAATTACAAAGTCGACTTTACAACAAATAAACACAAGTATTACTGAGTCGGCCTAGATATTGTTACTCGGTTCCTGCAAACTAACTCGGTAACTTTCTGATACTCAACATCCATTGTGTTACTCAACATCATCATGCACTCAGTAGAAGTGGAGACTCGGTCCATACTAATCACTTGGTCATAGTTTGGAACTCGGTAAATACTGGAGACTCGGTAGATATAGTGTTACTCGGTGGAAACTGAATTTCCTATTTAACCGTGCAGCACTCGGTAGATACTATTCAACTCAGTAAGCTCTGTTATGCTCGGTAAGCTCTATTCTGCTTGGTAAGCTCTATTCTACTCAGTAAGCTTTGTGAATCTAAATAAGTGTTGTTACTAGATGACAATCATGCTTACTGCCAACAAAAAGTTATAATTGTCTAATAAATGATTCACCCCCCCCCCCGCCTCTTAGTTTTCTTGGTGGACTTTACTTTCTAACAATTGGTATCAGAGCAACAGGTCCTTGAAAAAGAAGTTTAACAGCTTAAGGAGATCTATGGAAAATTTCAGGAAAGAAAGCAATAAGTTTGATGGAGTAAATTTTGACAGCTAGAAAGAAAAGATGAAGACACACCTATTGTGCTTAGGATGAGGTTATTGGTTGATTACAAAGAATAATAAGACTATCATTGAAGAAGACAATCTTGAAACATGTACTACGGAAGAGAGATCTATTCATGTGTAACATACTTTCAAGAGAAGAACTTTTGACAACACTTCTGGAGAATGAGTACAGTTAGGTAAAATATTTGATAAAATCTCATGAAATTTGGAATGCTTTACACTCTACTTTTGAAGGTGATGAACATGCAAAAAGAATTAGATTACATAATTGGATATGTGCATTTGAAGATATAAGAATGTAGGGAGATGAATCTATTAGAAGCTATATTGCTACAATGTCAAAAATTATTATAGGTATAAAATCTTGTGGAGGAACAAACACAGAGAATGAAGTGATATGGAAAACTCTAAGGAAATTGACTCCTGTATTTAAGAAAACAATACAAATGATTGAACAAGTGATACCTTGGACAACAAACTTTACAAGAGAGACTCTTCTTGTAATATCTGAAGTAGCAAAAATGAACCTGAGATTATAAGGAACTTACCTAGAATGGAGACAGCATTTAGTTCTCTTAGTGTTTGTCCTACTTTGTCAAGAAGCATCAGTGTGAGCAGAGATTATGCTGGCAGCAACAGATCTAGAAATGAAGAAGATAAGAAGATTGAAGAAGGTATTTCCTTTCTTGTGAAAAGAGAACCAGACGGTAAGAAAATATTTAAATGTTGGACTTGTCAAGAATATGGTCAGTTTACATCTAAGAGTCCTAAGAGAGTTAAAAAGTATAGAAGCAATTTCAAACCTAGAAGATCTAAGGAATGTTATTATGCTAATGATGAAGATCTTGAAGCTATTATAGAAAGAAATTTAAATGAAAGTGATACTAAAAATAATGATGACATAGGATTTGTAGCAATTAAAGAAGAGAATCTTGAAACTGATGTTAAGGAAGAAAAAGCCTTAGTTTCTCAAGTTGAAAAGAACACTGATTAGATTATAGATAGTGGTTGTTGTGATGCCCAAAAGTTGGGACAAAACACAACCAACAAATTTTTTTAAAGTGATAAGTTTCTACACACAAGATGCGGGTTAATGAGTTCAACGACGAGGTTAAAATGAACCAGGTGAATAACCCCGACAATGTTGTCTATAAAGGATGCTAGAGGAAAATTAAAAAAAAGTTAAATACGTCCATCTTCATGATGATCAAAATTATCGTTCGTCAACTAGAGATCTCAACGGTTGACTAAGAGGACATGAATGTCTAATGTTTACGTTATTCCATATGAAGGTCATTCAATTTACTAATGTTTAGATTAAGTCCAATCTGATCATGGAGCTTAATCGGTTGATCTGAAATATGGGATAAACATGATCTGATTCCTCAAACTTATTATTAAATTAGAAAATAAAAAAAAACTATAAGTCTTAATCAATAATTATATTTAATTATTATATAATATTAATTAATAATTATAAAATATTAATTAAGTAATATAGATATTAATTAATTAATAAATTATAATTTATTAACTAATATTTAATACATGTCTAAAATTATCATTATAGAACAAAATGGAAATTACCACTAACTATAAAATTCCTTGCATCACATAATATCTTTCTATACTAACATTAATTCCAAAAGCAAAATTAACAAATAACATAAAATAACATATAACTTTATTACCCATTAAACAATCTTAATTAACTATCTAAGCATCTAATGATATTAATAACACATTATCTTAAAAAAAAAACATATTGATTAATATCTAAACTATCTTATCAATCTACTAAATCAATCTTCTAAAATATCCTAAACTATCAACTACCCTATCCTCCTTAATAACTACCAAATCATTCCTAAATATCTAACTTTCTGAAAGCTCTCTAAAAATAGAGAATGGGTGAATGAATCACCCTAAGCCAAAATTTCCTCTAAATAGGGCTTCTACACCTAACCTCATAAATAAGGTTCAAACAAGCAAGTTGCAATTTTCGCTCAAGAAGGAAAATGAAATTTTAAAAGGGTCCTAAAGTCACTTTTAGGCTTCTAAAGAGGTGAAAATACCCCTAACCCATGGATACATGGAATGGGTTAACAAATTAAGCATAAAACTATCTCCTAAGGCCATTATTAACCCTCTAAACCCATGTCGAGAAATAACATCAGAAATGGGGAATGAGACTGCATAAAGATTCCTATGGCAGAAAGGTGTGCTAAGATATCCCTAAAGCTCCTAGCAAGTGCTCTCACACAACACACGATGTACCTTAATAACATTGAACATAGGTGTCAAACGACACTTTACAAAATAATATTTCACGAAAGGTACATCTAGAATAACAACACATAACATACAAACATTCAAATTACTGTTACGAAATAAATTACTTAACAACGAGGCCTCAAGTCTCTTAATAGATGGGGCCTTGGTTTAACTGGTTGTCCTACATTCAATGTGATTTCCCCGAATGTGTTTCCATGGTCCTTCCACCTACAATACCTAAATGCAGCATCAGTAATTCAAGGAAGAAAACCATTAAAATAAACATATATGATATAGCGAAATTTAATCATTAAATTGCATAATTCAACTCATACTTCAATTGCATGTAATATTCATGATTTGATTACATATTACAAATGAAATTCCATAATGTAATTTAAATATCATCAAGATCATCAGGTTTACAAAACATCATATAAAAACATAAACCAAATCTACACATCATGGATCCCATATGCAGAATCATCAAAAGAACAGTCCAATGAGTCAAACATAATATAACAGTAGTCGACAAAGTCCATGTGTCTCTGAAAGAAACATAATAAAAAAGATAGCTAATATGTATAAAACAGGATCACTATGTGGGCCGAAAGTGGGCCTCACATCCACCCCCTCTAGGTATGAACATCCTCCTGGAGTTCATCAAAGAGGTGCGGATACTGGGCCCTCATCTGAGCTGCATCCTCCCATGAGGCTGTGACCTCATCATAGCAATCCCACTGGACCCTAACCTGGTCCAGTGTTCTGCCTCGAAGTACCAACGTCCGACGAGCCAAAATGCGAATGGGCTCTAGTGCCAGCTGGCCATCTGACTCCACCTGCAAGGCATCCCAGTCAATAATATGAGACTCATCATAGATATACTTTCGCAAAACTGATACATGGAACACATCATGGATTCGTGACAGGCTAGGTGGCAAGGCTAGACGATAAGCAATGGGCCCTATCCTCTCTAGGATCTCAAACGGACCAACAAAATGAGGTGCAAGCTTAGAGCCCTTTCCAAAATGGATTGGACTCTTGTGCGGTCACACTCTCAAGAAAACTCTGTCTCCCACAAGGTAGGCTCGGTCTATCCTCTTCGCATCTGCATACTTCTTCTGTCTATCCTGAGCCTCTAAGAGACGCTGCCTAATCAGGGTGACCTGCTGCTCCATATCTCGAACTAACTCAGGACCAATAGAAACTCTGTCCTTGATCCTATCCCAACTCAGTGGGGTCCTGCAAGGTCTACCATACAATGCCTGGAAAGGTGGCATTCCCAATGATGTATGATGCCCATTGTTATAGGCAAACTCCACAAGATGAAGATACTCCTCCCACCGGGTTTGATGATCCATAACGTACATGCGAAGCATGTCCTCTAAAACCTGATTGACCCTCTCGGTCTGCCCATCTGTCTTAGGGTGATAGGCAGTACTGAAATTGAGCCTAGTGCCCAATGCTGCCTGAAGCTCTCTCCAAAATGAAGAAGTGAAAAGAGAATCTCTATCCGAGATGATCTTATGAGGTATGCCATGAAGTCTGACAATATCTTGTAAGAACACCTGGGCTACTGCGGGTGCTGTGAAGGTAGTACGAACTGGAGAAAAGTGGGCTACCTTAGTCAACCGGTCCATCGTCACCATAATAGCATCATGGCATCGGGAAGACATCGGAAGACCAACTATAAAATCCATGGATATAACCTCCCACTTCCATACTGGAATCTCATGCGGCTGCAGGAGTCCACCAGGATGGCGGTGCTCTGCCTTAACCCGCTGACACTCAAGACACCTGGCCACTATCTCAGCAATCTGTAATCTCATTCCTGGCCAATGATACAGCTGCCTCAAATCTGCATGTAGCTTCTTAACCCTGGGATGTGCTGCATAAGGTGCTCTGTGAGCCTCTAGTATAATGAAAGCACGTAAATCTCTGGTAGAAGGTACATATCACATGACTGGAGACATATCTCTGGTTGTTCACATCACATGACTGGAGACATGAAAAATTTCATAAAGTTGAGTGAATATGATGGAGGAGTTGTTAGAGTTGGAAACAATGCACCTTGTTTGATTAAAGGTATAGGATCTATTACTCTTGATGGAAAGACTAATACTGATGACGTTTATTTTTTTGATGGATTGAAACATAATCTTTTGAGTGTTAGACAATTAGTTGATAAGGGATGTGAAGTTTTTTTTACTGATAAAACTTGTGTGATAAAGGATAAAGATGGAAATCTGATTGGAAATGAATCTAGAACCTGAGGTAATGTATTTCAGTTGAATCCTACTGAGATGACATGTTTGATTAAAAAGATTGATGACAGTTGGTTATGGCATAGAAGGTTTTGTCATATAAACTTTGATAACATTGTGAAAGTAAGTAATACACTTGCAATGAGAGATTTACCTAAGATTATGAAGCCTACTAACATGATTTGCAAAGAATGTGTAATGGCTAAATAGAAGAGAATTTATTTTCCTAGTAAGAAGTTTACATCTATAGAGAATCTAGAGATTGTTCATACAGATTTGAGTGGTCCTACTAGGACTAGAGGATTCTATGGAGAAAGGTATTTTATGATTCTTGTTGATGATTTGACAAGAATGATATGGATTGCATTTCTTAAAGAAAAATCTGAAGCATTTGATAAGTTTAAAATTGTTAAGAATAAAGTTGAGAATGAATCTGGAATGAAGATTAAATGTTTGAGATTTGATAGAGGTGGAGAATTTACTTCTAGAGAGTCTAACACCTTTTGTGAAGAAAATGGCATTAAGAGACAGTATTCAGCCCCTAGAACACCTGAACAAAATGGTATTGTAGAAAGAAGGAACATATCAGTGACTGAAGTAGCAAGAGCTATGTTTTTTGAAAATGATTTGGCAAAGGTATTCTAGAGAGAAGCAGTGAACACAACACTATATACAATGAATAGAGTACAAATTAGAGCAGACACAGAAAAGACACCTTATGAATTATGGTTTGGACATGCACCCTTAGTTAAGTATTTTATAATTTTTGGAAGCAGATTTTATATAAAGAGAGATGATGATATTGGAAAGTTTGATACTAGAAATGATGAAGGTATATTTCTTAGATATTCTTTGAAAATAAAAGCATATAGATGTTTCAATAAAAGAAATAAGACTATTGTTGAAAGCGCAAATGTTAAAGTTGATGAAAAGTTCAAAATTTAGGAAAGAATGCTTTATTATGAATCTGATGAAGAAGATCATCCTAAACCTAACACTGGATCTAATAAATTATTTTATGAAACTGACAGTGATTTGTTGAATGAAAGCTACAGTGAAGTTATTGAAGAACCTACATCTGAAGAGAGATCTGAGACAGTGACACCTAGCAAGAGTTTGTTAAGGAATCATCCTTTTGAGAAGATTATTGGGAGCATCAAAAGAGGAGTTCTAACTCAAAATAAGGCACAAGAACAGTTATGTTTGATTTCTCAAATTGATCCTAAGACTACTAATGAATCTTGTGAAGATGAAAGTTGGATTAATGCTATGAAAGAAGAACTAGATCAGATTGAAAAGAACAAGACATGGGAATTGATCCCTAGACCTAAAGACAAGAATGTTATTAGAAATAAATGGGTATTCAGAAACAATATGAGTGAAGAAGGAGAAGTAGTAAGAAACAAAGTAAGATTGGTATGTAAGAATTACTCATAGCAAGAAGAAATTGACTATGAAAAAACTTTTGCACCTATTGCAAGAATTGAAGTAGTAAGAATGTTTTTGGCTTATGCAGCTTACAAGAAATTCAAAGTATATCAGATGGATGTGAAGTCAGCATTTCTGAATGGAGAATTGGAAGAACAAGTCTATATTGAGCAGCCTAAAGGTTTTCCTTTGACTCAAGAAGGAGATATGGTATGTAAATTGAAGAAAGCTTTATATCGACTTAAACAAGCACCATAGTAATTTTTAGTGGCTAATATTCACCAATTAGCTAATTTTGGAAATTTGAGAATCCAAATCTGGGTAATAATTCAAGATTTAAGGCAACCTAAATCACCATTTTTTTACAAAATTTTGATTTAGAATTATTTAAATCGTAAAATAATTTATTTTATAAAAAACTTGAACTCGAAAATTTGCCACAATATTCGATACATGATTATATTTGATTCGCCAAAATTTTATAAGTTGTGATGCAAATTTAAATTTATTCTCTAATAATAAATCATGATTATTAGTTACTATAGGGATCTATCACCAAATTTTAGTTGGCATTACTGACTTAAAGTATAATCTAGTGACCCTCATTATATTCTATGAGGTAAAAATATTACTATTTGGTTTGTAATGCTTATGGGAGCTAAAATTTCTTCCAAATTGTTAATCTCAATATAAATCAATGGTCTTGAAGAAATTTTGGGGCCCATTAGTATTTAAAAATATCAATACATTTGTCTCACACAATACAATGAGGTTATTAGATTATATTTTAAATAAATGGTAGCAAGTAACTATTACAGAGCCTATTCCTTAAACCCATCAAAGATTTCCACATTAAGCCTAATAATTTTCTGTAAAAAATCTATTTTTAAAATAGAAGTATTCACCGTGGTGATTAATTAATTATTTTTTATTTTTTGAGATTCACCAATACTTTCTACAAAAAAAATTATTAAAAAATAATCGCCAATAAGAATTTTTTTTTCAAAAAGTTTGAGAGATTTGCCAAAAGAAATTTTATTTTTTTTCAAGAAAATGAAAGATTCGCCAAGATTTTATATCTTTTTTAAGATGGGGGTTTCTTAAAGATTACCTTGACAAGCACCTAGAACTTGGTATGCAAGACGAGATAAGTATTTGTTAAAGTTGGGATTTATAAAAGGAACAACTAATAGCAATCTGTACACAAAAGAAATTGAAAATGGTTTGTTAGCTATAGTTATTTTTGTTGATGACATTATCTTTGGAGGAGAAGATGAAGCTAGTGATAAATTTGTTGATGAAATGAAGACTAAATTTTAAATGAGTATGATTGGTGAAATTAAATACTTTTTGGGATTATAGATAACACAAAACAATGATGGTATCTTTGTAAGTTAGACAAAGTACTTGAATGACTTGTTGAAAATATTTGGAATGGAGGATTGTAGACTAGTTGGAACACCTATGGTGACCAGACATAAGTTATCTAGCATAGATGAGACTCCTATAGTAGAACGGAAGAAATACAGATCTATGATTGGAGGATTGTAGTATTTGACTCATACAAGACCTGATATAGCACACTCAGTTGGAATTGTAGCAAGATTTCAAACTAAACCTAGAGAATCACATTATGCAGCAGTAAAGAGGATACTAAGATATTTAAGAGGCACAATGTACTATGGATTATGGTATGAAAAATCTAATGATTTTACCTTATGTGCATATATAGATGCTGATTGGGGATAAGAAAAGCACCAGTGGTGGAGCATTTTTCCTTGGAGGAAGATTAGTTTCTTGGCTAAGCAAGAAGTAGAATTGTATCTCACGAAGCACAGTAAAAGAAGAATATGTAGCAGCAGCAAACAATTATAACTAGATAATTTGGATGAAGCAAATGTTGAAGGATATTGGTATAAAATTTGTTGAACCTGTTGTTATACATTGTGATAACACCAGTACAGTTAGTATGTCTAGGAATCTTGTATTACATTCTAAGACTAAGCATATAGAGATTAAGTATCATGTTGTACGAGAGAAAGTTTCTAAGAAAGAAGTCAGACTTGAATACATAAGTATAAAGGAGCAGATAGCAGATATATTCACAAAGCCTTTGCCTAAGGGTACATTTGAGTATCTGAGAGGTATTCTTGGGGTTATGCCCCAACCTAATTTTGAGAAGTGATGCAATTGGTTGCATCCATCTAGTGGTATATGAGCCTTTCTTCTGGACTGGATGTTGGTACTTCCTCTATGGGGGAGTATGTGTATCTGAGCTGAGTCATGAGGACTCTAGTAAATGTATTTTCTGAATAGTGTCTTTTGACATTGAGTTGTTGTTGACTTGGTGATGGGATTTCTATCATTGATGTCAATGGGGGAGAAGTATACATGAAAAACAATATACAACATCTGTTGGAGAGAAATGAATAGGATAACAAAGGAAGATTTGATTGATGAAGAGGATTTGAAGAAGTAGTGTTGTAATATTAGATTTTTGGAACATTGGATGTTTTTCATCTATGTTTCCATCAATGCAAATGAGGGAGATTGTTAGGAATGAATGCAAAGTTTTTGACAGCCATTGTGTAGTAGTTGCTGTTGCATTCATGACTATGATTGTCATTGATGTCAACACAATGATTTATCGAAGACTTACAAAGTAGAAAACATAGTTTGGATTAGCACACATGGGTTATTATAGTTGGAGCTATGTGATGTTTATGTTATACTCTTTGTTATGTTATATGTCTATGGTTAAGATTGTAGACATTAATTCATTAATTCATGGAAGTTATGATCATTTTGGTGGAAGCAGTATTCAGGCAGTGTTCCTGAGTAGCGGTTTGTGGAAATCAGATGATATCTCCTAATTAGGATGGAATGTTGTTTTTTGCAGTTAAAGGAAATTTGGAGACACATTGATAGTGACGTGGATGATAGTACAAACTTTGAGGTCACACAAGTGAAGATTTATTGTATTTGGAAGCTGACAGTTTTGTGTAATTTTGATGTACCATGTGGAAACTTTTATTTTGTAGTTGAATGCTGACTCATTTGTAATTATTTGAGTGTGGTATAAAGGAAGGAATGTATTTCCTTTTTGAATATATTTTTGATGTAGTTGCAGTGATGATGTGTGATATGGTATGTATGAAGTAAAGAAAAGAGGTAAGTATGAAGTCAAATTTGTGAAGCAAGACATACGAAGTACATAGATATGAAGTTGAGATCTGATGTAACTATGAGTGTTGTTTGGCACAGTCAGAGAAGAGGTAACATATTATTCTATTGAGTAATGCAAAGATTATTTGTATAGTGTGTTTAGTGATCTTACCCCTAAAGCTGTTTGGGTAGTGGGTCCTTCTGTTTTCCATAACTCTTAACAGGGTTAGAATCTTTTAACAGGGATTCAAAATCTCCTGATAGGGATTCATATGTACAAAATTTATTTCATAAGACTCCTCAAAAAGTCTATCCTCTCACAAGGAATATTCATATTAGTGCATCTTTTGTGGGCATCATTCCCACTAGGGTTTACTCTTTGATCAAGAGGTTCCCTAGTCAACATATCTTGTGTCATTGTGTTATTGTGTATGAATATCTTTCTATAGTTGGTAATTGCATTTCTTATATGGTTTAGTGCTATTAAAGATGATAAAATTTATAATTGTCTAATAACTTATTCACCCCCCCTCTCAGTTATCTTGGTGGACTTTACTTTCTAACATATTTCACTTTAGATTCAATACTGTATCAACTTACTATCCATCGGTAATAACTATTTGTAGCTCAGTAACTATTATGTAGCTTAGTTCTTATTAACCAGTATGATCAAAATGCATGAAAAATCCTTCACGTGATAATTCTGCAGTATCTTCTTCTTCTGGCATATGTTTCATAATGAAACCAATGTCTCTTATATAAATGAGTAAATCATTCTCTTTTTGTCCATCAGATTTTTAAGCTTAATCATATTCATAGATTTTTCCACTTTAGGCTTCCTCAGCTAATGTGTTAGTAACAAATTTCAATCTACTCCATTAGATCCTTTTTTATTTATGTTAGCGATTGATCTTCATAAAAAACCTTATATGTTACCTTGATTCCATACACTTTACAGCTCATTAATTTATTAGCTAAACTTATCATTTATTTCCTTTTCTATTCTACTTGGTTAACAGAGAAATGTGTCAGTGAACACAAGCTCGATTAACATTGTGCTTGGTATACACTACATTCCATCAGTGTATATTGAAATTCTTTATTTACCGACAACACTGCTTTGTGTCTTTCAGCTCTATTCTTCATCATAGATCAATGCAACATAATAAAGTCAATTTCATCAAGTCATAGAATCATCAACAAGTTACTCATTGTGTTCCTTATCCTCATTTGTCATATACATCTTCCTCATGTAGATATTTATGTTCTTCATCTCTTTCACCTTCCTTCAGATGTGTCGGTATAGTAACTTACAAGATAAGTATTGTCAAGCTAGTTGACATCAATGACAACATAATACTCATTTAATCATCTTACATGTCTAATCATCAACTTCTCAGTAATCTTGAATTACAGATTCTCCATTTAGGTTCTAAATCAGTTGTAGTTCATCAATCTCTCCCTTTAGCATTGATGGCAACTTAGGTAATATGAAATGTACCATACACATACCAAACATGTATTCTACAACTTTGTGATCAAATGTTGTACAAGCTCTCCCTAGCCTAATATGTTTAATCTCTATGTTACTTAACAACATTATAAAATATAGCTTTGTCATTCTATAGATATGAACTTTTTAGTTCTAAGGTTCCTTTCAGATTATCTCTCCCTTAGATAGTTCTCATCGGTGCATATCTCTCCCTTTGACAACAATGCCAAAGAAACAAATAAATATTCAGCTCTTGTAGTAGCTAAGTAACTCTCTATTGTCTATTACTTCCTCTATATCTTATTATACTGATAACCGAATCTGTTTCAGTTCTTCAAAATTAATCACAACCTTGAACAAATATCCAAAGTATGAACTATGATGCATTAACATGAATGATCTTCTGATAAGATTAGGTTGATGCAACATCTAGATGACATTAGTGATTGATAGACAGGGGATGGACCCCAAGTCTAGTCCTCAAATATTCAAATGTTTCCTTCGGTAGAGGCTTTGTAAAAATATCTGCAAGTTGTTCTTTCGATGTAACAAATTCTAACTTTACTTTCTTCTCTTGCACTTGTTCTCATAATTAGTGATACTTAATTGATATGTGCTTTGTCTTAGAATACATCACTAGATTCTTTGAAATATTAATGGCACTTGTGTTGTCACAGTATATGATCACTAGGTCAGTGATTACCTCATTCATTTCATCCAACACTTGCTTGATATATGCAATGTTTGAGAAATTAGTAGCAGTAGCAACATACTCTGCTTTAGTTGTTTACTAAGAAATACAAGCCTACTTTTTACTTGTCTAGGTTACAAGTCTTTCACCAAAGAAAAATGCTCCTCTAGTGGTACTTTTTCTGTCATCCACATTTCTAGCCCAATCAGCATCAGTATAAACTTTTAGCTCAAACTTTCCTTCCTTAGGATACCATAATCCATAATCCTCTATCTTTTTTAGATATCTTAAGATCCTTTTAGTAGAAATCATGTGTGATTCTCTAAGATTAGCAAAGTATCTAGTAGCAATTCCCACAATATGTGCTACATCTGGTCTACTGTGAACTACATACATTAGCTTACCAATCATGGATCGGTAAAGTGTCTATTTTACCTCTGTAGTTTCATCTTCCTTAGTCAATTTACTTCTAGTAGCCATCGATGTTCTCACAGTTTTAGCATCTTCCATGTCAAATGTCTTCAAGACTTCCTTTATGTACTTGGACTATGTGATGAATATCCCATCACTCTGTTGAATCACTTGTAATCCTAGAAAGAATTTAATGTCTCCAAACATAGACATTTCAAACTCATTCCTCATGTCATCAGCAAAAGATTTACATACATGATCTTGACCCCCAAAAATAATATCATCAACAAAGATTTGAGCAATAATAATAGTGTCATCAGTAAAACCTTTCATGTACAAATTGATGTTCTCACTAGTTCTTACAAATCCAATACTGAACAAGTAAGTATGCAGTCTTTCATACCATGCTGTTAGTGCTTGCTTCAAACCATATAAAGCTTTGTGTAATCTACATACCATGTCTCTGTTGTCTGGATCAACAAATCCTTTAGGTTGTTATATGTAGACTTCTTCTTCAAGAATACCATTCAGAAATGTTGACTTCACATCCATTTGATAAACCTTAAATTTCTTGTGTACATGATATGCAAGTAGCATTCTAACACCTTCCAATCTAGCAATAGGTGCAAATGTCTCACCATAGTCAATGCCTTCTTCCTGTGCATATCCCTTGCATACCAATCTCTCTTTATTTCTTGTCACTTCACCATTTTCATTCAGTTTGTTTCTAAATATCTATTTAGTACTGATAACATTCTTATCTTTAGGTCAGGATGCTAAGGACCAAGTTTTAATTTTCTCTATCTTCTCTATTTCCTCCTTCATTGCATTAACCCATTCTTCATTTTTTGTTTCAAATTCACATACTAGACATGTACCTTGTCTTGTTTTTCTTCTTGTCTACATTCTAACTTGTCTATTTATAGTAATTTGTGTCTAAGGATGATGTCTTTTGACAAAACTAGCTAGTACTTAGTTTCTTCTTTCTTGTTCATCCTATTCAGGTTCATGTGCTTGCTCAGTAGCACCATCCTGTTCATTGGTTTCCCTTTCCTGTTCCTCAGGGTTATTTTCCTGCTGACCGATTATCATAGGTTGTGACTTCATTAGATAGTTAGGAAGTTCAATGTAAGTGAATCTACCATAGTCTTCTGGTTCCTTTCTTTATTTCATGTACTTGTCATCAAACTCATCAACATGAACTTTAATACTTTCAATTATCTTACTTGTAACCTTATTCAGACATTTGTACGCTTTACTCTTAGTAGAATATACTAAGAATATGCTTTCATCACCTTTAGAATCAAATTTCCAATTTCTCTCATCTTTTATAATAAAACATTTTCTTCCAAAAATCCTAAAATAGCTTACAGTAGGTTTGTGTCCAAACTATAGCTCATAAGGTGTCCGGTTGGAGTCCTTCTTTAGTTGTACTCGGTTAAGCACATATAAAGTTGTGCTGAAAACTTCTCTCCAATATGTCTGAGCAACATTATTTTTTATCATCAGTGTTCTAGCACAATCAATGATTGACTTGTTCCTTCTTTTAGCAATCCCATTCTGCTGAGGTGCCCTCAGTGCAGAGACCTGTCTCTTAATACCATTCTCATTAGAAAAGTTAGTAAATTCATCAGAGATAAATTCACCTCCAGTATCAAATCTTAAGCATTTAATTTCCTTTCCAGTCTCTTTTTATACCTTAGCCTTACACCACTTAAACATCTTGAAAGCTTTAGATTTCTCTTTCAGAAACATAATAGTCATTAGTCTAGTGTAGTCATCAACAAAAAGAATAAAGTATCTATCACCATAATAACTTTGAGTTCTCATAGGACCACATAGGTTGGTATGAACCAACTCAAGTATCTTCTTTGTTGAGTAATCTTTTCTTTTAAAACTAGACTCAGTCATCTTACCTCTTTGACATTCATGGCACATAGCATGATTCGGTTTAGACAAGTTAGGAAACCCTCTAACTCTTTTCTTCTTACTAATCTTGATCATGTTATCAAAATTCACATGACATAACCTTTTATGCCACAATCATGCATCTTCATCTTTCATTAATAAATAAGAAGACTGATCAATATCAAGATAAAATAGATTACCTCTAGACTATGTACCAGTTCTGACAAGTCTTCCTCCATCATCATAGATTCTTACCTTTTTGCTCTCAAAAGAAATTTGGTGGCCTGAGTTATTCAGATGTGACACACTTAACAAATTATAGTTTAGTCCATCTACCCAATATGCATTCTCATATTTTATTCTATCATTAATCATTAGTGAACCTTTACCTCTCACCATACAAGGTGCATCATTTCCCATCCTTATAGATCCTCCATCACATTCATCTAGTAGATCAAATTTCTCTATATCACTAGTCATATGATGTGTATAGCCACTGTCTATGATCCATGTATAGAGATTAGTGTTGTTTCTCCATGTTTCTCTTCTTCCTCTAAATGATCTTTCATAGCAACAAATACTACTTCTACATCATCTTCAGTGTCAGATTTAGATTCAAATTTTTTGGCTATGTAACATACCTTTTTCCCTTTGTCATAGCTATCTTGGTTATCTCTATTGTTGTGTCAGTAGCCTTTGTTAACTCTTCTCCCATAGCATCCTTCTGATCTGTCTTTGGATCTATCATCATCTTTCTTATTTGGACATCTAGCAGCAACGTGGTCAACTTCTTTATAGTTAAAACATGCTAGAGGTAACTTGCCTCTATACCTTCCCTTACCTTTGGGCAATCTTCTGGCCATAAGAGCTTCAAGTTCATCATCGGTATTACTATCACTATCATTATTCTTATCATTCTTGCTACTAGACTTACCAATCTTCAAAGAGGACATGAAAGTGGATATAATAGAAGGTACAACACTATTGTCAAAGTTATCTAATTCAAAAGTTGTAAGCTTACCTTTTAGAGTGTCAAGGGTGAGATTGGATGTAGCCCTTGTTTCATAAATTATAGAGATCCTGATCACATAAACTAGTAGCAAAGTTCTAAGAATCTTACTTATCACTGTTTCATCATCAATAACTCCATCAGATGCTCTAATAGCATGTACTACCTCTTTCATTTTGTTCGTGTATTACATAATGTTCTCACCTTCTTTCATATTCATATCATCAAATCTTCCTCTTAGGCTTTCAGCTCTAGCTCTCTTAACATTCACATCTCTAATGTATATTAGAGTTAGCATGTCCCTCATCTTCTTTGCAGTATCATACTCCTTGATGTCCTCAAATTTGTCATTGGTACATGCAGAAACAAGTTCCATCATAGTAAGGTTGTGTTCATGCCTATCCTTCAGTTGATCAAGAGTTAAAGGACCAGGGGTCGATTCAATGTAGCCATTCTCCATCAATTCTAGTGCAGAATTCCCAATTCTAGATATGTGCAACTTCATCTGGCTTTGCCATACTACGAAGTTATCTTTGTTTAGCTTTGACACCCCCCTCTTATACATCTTTAGACCTTTGTGCTGGAGTCCTTAAAACTCTGTTCTAAGCAACCATAGCTCTGATACCAATTGTTAGAATAACTGAGAGGGGGGTTAATCAGTTATCAAGTGTCCCAAATCAAAATGTATAATCTAAAACAAATTCTTCAACTTCTGCTACTCAGTAAATATAAAATACTTTCACTATCTGTGTTTTTATTGATTGTTAGTCTAAAACTTATAGTAGTTACCGATCAAATCTAACATGCAACATGCAAAATATGATATCAAACAATATCACAATCAACACATAACACAAGAGATTTAACATGGAAACCCTATGAAGGGAAAAACCACCTAGGACCGGAAACCCAAAAATGTTCACTCCTCTGAAGTGAGGTTGGTGAAGACCCAACCTTGTTACAGGGTACAAACACACTGTTAGGTGTGACCTTGTTAGAGTATTTTAGACCAAAAGTTATCATCCAACTAGCAGTCACTCTAGGGTTGACAGGATAACAATGTTCACTCTATGAATGAAACATCAAAATACTTTCATAGTCCACTCGGTTAAGAGATTTGACTATGTACGGTTCAATATGTAACTATAGATGATCTTCCTTGAAACAACTTCAATTGCAGTTTATAGATCAATGTTCAGCTCATTCAAAATCTTTCTGATCAATATTCCACTTTAGATTCAATACTGTATCAACTTACTAAGTTGTAATTTCTATTATTACACTGGCCATTCAGGCATTATTAGTGATGGCTTGAGGACAAGTCTACACATAATGTGGGTATTTAGATAGCATTTCTCTTATTTATTTAGTATTTCATCCAAAATGATGTAGGGGTAGGGTAGCCATGGATACACCAATCTATACAAAAATTGGAAAGAGGGATATGTCTTTTTGGGGGGAGATAATGGAGCTAAAGTTGGGGAAGATGATGAAGGCTAAACATAACCCGATCCTCCAAGGTGTATTGAAGATAGTAGGGAAGGAGTTCTCCACGGTGGAAGATAGGCTGAAGAAAAATACAAAGGTAGTGATAATGTTCACGATCACTTTAATGCATGTTGATAGAGACAAGTCGACAATTAGTGACATGTGTAAGAGTTTGTTCAAAAAAGCACCTTCTAGTAGAATTAGACATTATGTTGGAAAATATCAATGACAATATCTGTAACCCAAAGAGGAGTGACTGCAGGGTAAGAGATAGGGTTGTCCCTATTTTCCCAATTTTGGAAATATGAGATTACCATGCCTTTGTTCATATAATGACCACCATTCGAAGGAATTGGACATTCCTATTAAGAATCATGAAGGTTCACATTTGTAAAGGGTGGAAAGGACTCGAATGGTTTATGGAGGTAGATAAAGTGGATCATAGTGAGGATGTGCTAGAGGAATAAAATGCTAATAATCCAGTGGGGGGATTCAAAAGAAAGGCTAGGGTAGATTAAAGGAGCCAAGGAAGCCTGATAGGTTCTTAATTTTGGCTTAAGATATAATTTTTTACTATAAGAACTTATTATTTGTTATCAGGACTGATGAATTATTGTTGGTAGATGCTCACTTTTGATTACATTCAAACCTTCCTTATTTATATTTATAGTTTACTCAATTGTATTGGATTTGATAAGGTATGCATATTAATAGCCTACTCAGTGATATATGAGGTTGGTCCTGATAGCTTTGTAGGAAATTTTGGATGATATAATCTGCACAATTTATTTTTATCTATCCATATGCAAGTTTTTTCCTAACTTGTAGGATGTGAGAATCTATCTTGTCACTCATATATGTTTTTCTGTCATACATTTTAATGGGTTAGTCACTCGTGTATTTTTATTTGTAAATATAATTTTTAAGATACTTATTATTTAGTTATATATAAATGGTTTAGATAGCCAATACTAAAGCTATCAAGAATCTTAGGGAGGTGGTCTATATCCATGGTTAGTAAAAGTTATGAATCATTCAGGTCTCTTCTATGTAGTTATGATTGTTGATTTTATTGGTAGTATATAGCGGTCTGGGTTAGCATGGTTAGACACCCTTCTAAATAGAGGTAGATGGCCTCTAATCTATTTTTATGATCTTGAAACTAACAGATAATAATTTATTTGAGTTGAAGTTTCTTTATTTCTATTTTCTCCTTTAAAGGTTTTACTTTATTATGCAATGGCCTGCTCCTCTTGAAACTACAGATAGATGTTTCTTTTTTCTTTAAGGGTTGGCTCCTACTTTGTAGCTTCTAGAAGAACTATAGGGGAGACCATCATCGAGATGGTTAGCTCTCTATCTTAATGGATTTTTTGGGAAATTATTTAGATGCTTGTTGGTAAACAAATTGTTCTTTTTGGATTTAACTCTTTATTTTCCCAAAAGAGCTTAAGAAACAATATGAATACAAACAGATGGAATGTTCCTAACTATTCAACTAACTTTCCTTTGAATTTTAACAAGTACAGCTCCCTTATGTGAAATATATGCAATGAATTTTGTTTTCTCTAAATCCTAATGGGGTATGTTATTGACCATAGAATAGAAGAGGAAACCAAACTAGTCCTCAGTGAGGAACTAATCCAGGCGATGATTTTGATCCTAAACTCTAACCAACATTGTGATTTCACAATGCCTATGAATTCACACCAGTGGTATTGGAAAAATGAATTCTACTTGAATCAATGAAATGTAGTAAAACAACATGGATAAATATAATCTAAATAGGACACACAAATATTTTCCTAATCTCCAAGTAATGCTTCAACTACTGTCAATTAGTTGTACTAAAGAATAGAAACAAAACTCTGTCTATTTCCTAATTGCAATCCAAATTAAGGAAGACAAACATTCAAACTCACAAAAGCATGGAATAGTAAATAAATGGTACAAAACACATTCTAGATTGACTCCGCAACAAGATGTATCTCACACAAAAAATTATTTGACATTTTCATTGATTTTCCAAGTGTTACATATAGGCTTCAAGAGTTAAGCTATTACAAAATCCACCGAATCAATTCATATTCTACAAAAGTCAATAAATGACAAGTGTCCATTTACCAATTATACAATGCACATAAAAAAGAAAAGGGGAAAGCTATTTTCTCTTCATTGGCTTCTTTTCCTTCTCCAACTTAGCCTTATGAGCTTTAGCAGCCGCAAGAATTGGAATCATCTTTTTAGAATCAGGAATGTAAACATTTTTTAATCTTATGAGCCAGCGGGCGTGATCTTTCTCAATGCATTTTGAAGCATCCTTTCGGGGTTTTTTCTTCTCCTTGGCTTTGTATATACATCCACCGAGTTGCTAAAGATTAGGTATTCTATCAAGATGAGACCTAGATAACTCTACAAGCTGGTCCAAGTAATAAGAGAATGACTTTTGCATATTGGTTATACCAATTAGACTCTTTCCATCTCTTCTAGCTTGAGACATAGAGTGAAGACCTATCAAATATATAAAGATTTTACTTTTCTCTTTGGCAACTTTCTCCTCGGTCACCTTTAGTCCTACCTCTTCCTTGATTATAATCTCCATTTTGAATTCTACCCCTTGGAGCCATTCGATCAGAGATTCATCCCCTTTCTACAATATGTTGGCCTTGATTGCATCCTTAGTCTTCATGGTGACTAACCAATGCAGTAGCACCATGCACTCTTTACATCTCAACCTTTCTATTGTGAGTGTCTACATATCTCCTTTGAGAGAATCCTTGTGTGCCTCTAACTATAAAAGGACATTTCCAAGCTTCTCAATGGCTACCAGACCTTTAGACTTATGTCATTCAATCCACCTTCTGCCAATATGCCTGAAATGTCTATCTTATTGTAACTTGGCAAGTATTGCTTGGTTCTCAGCTACAGTAGGATCAAATGTTGCTAGAGAGATGGGTAGGATTCCTAAAAAAGAAACCAACTACTTAATGAAGTTAGTCATTTCTTTAATCTCTTCCTTGAGTCGAGTCTTAGTGACTTTGAGTTCTTTGAGCTCTTCCTTGATCAAGATGTAACTAGACTTCCACAAGTCTACTTTTGTATCATGGTGGGTGAACTCCATGTCCAAGGACTTGAGTGAAAAGTTTGAGGTTGTAAGATCTTCAATTTTCTCATCCTTTAGAGGCTTGGCTATTTCCATAGTTAGGTGTCATGTGTCTGGATCTTGACCGAGAGTGGTCAGAGTCCTAGTCTTCTTAGCCTTGCTTAAAACTAAATCCGACTGCATTGCTTGTGAGAACATCTCACCATTGGGAGTGCCTTGCTCAACCCTTTTTATTTTCCACTCTAGAGTATTCTCGAGCCATGATTCTATGCTTGTGACTTTTGTTGTAGAAATTATATCTTCAATGAATAATTTCCTGATAATAGGAGAGGACTTTTTCTTAGAAGTGAAAGGATTAACTCGTGGACAAGAAATGCTCTTTCCTTTTTGAGGTGACCCCAATTGCTCTCCCATCTCTTCATCCACCTCATCTTTTGAACTTCTACTATCGTCACCAATTTCAAAAATGGGAGGGGCATTTTGACTAGGAGTGTCACCTTGTATTTTTGTGGTTCCTCCTGGGCTCGCTGCTCTAGTTCCTTGGCTCCAACAATTTCTTCTTCCAGCTTGTCAAATTTCTAAACTTCAGCTTCTTCATTTGAACCAATGACTGGAGATGATCTTGCTTCACAAGTATTCTCAATTGGGATTTCCTTCTTGGGTGGTTGATCATCTCCACCCACTCATTCAGCTGGTCCTTTTGCTACAGACGAAGCTAAAAAAGAGGAGGATGCAGGAGCATTCACTAGCTTGACTATAGGATCATGTTGAGGGGTAGGATTCCCATACCTCATTTTCCTTGCCATCATCCAATGGGCCCACTTATCAGTTCTCTTAATGATTTTGGCCATTAAGACTTCCAATTCTTCAATAGCTTGACCTTGAACTAGATTCGAGCTCATAGGGTAAGGTTTGATCCAGTCTCTGTATGTATCATTGTACATGTGTTCTTCATCATCAAAAATTACCTCAAAATTAATGTTGACATTGAACAACTTAATTTTTTCAATGGTCAACCTGGAGTAGAACCTCCCTTACCTCTCTAGCTCATCCTTACAATTCACCCAATAATCTTTGATTTCGGGGATGTGCCTGATCACAGTGCTGACATGTAGATGATTTTTGGCATAACTCACTAGATCAAATTGTGGTCTTAGTACTTCATACTTCTCTAGCTTATATCTACTCTCAAATGCCTTTATCACGTTCTTAGCATTTGATCTCAATGCTCAGTTGTAAGATGAAATGGTAATAGGGAATTCATAGCCTTTCTTCTTAATTCTTGCACTGATCAGGTTCACTTGCAACATCTGTCAGATCACCTCTACGAGTATGATCATGTCATCAGAGTACCTTGGTAGCTTCATTGGAAAATCATCAAAACCTTCCAAAACCTACAAGATGAAGATATGAGAAACTAGCAAATTGAATGAAGAAACTCCCAAATTGGGTGATGAATTCCATGGCCTTTGGTGAGAATATCTGCTCTAGGCATCCTTATAACTCTCTGCACAACCTCATTGTAAATGAGTCATTAACTTTAATGAAATCAGCATAGCTATTTTGTAACTTCAAATGAGGGAAGAAATCATAAATTTTCACATCATCTTCAAATTCTTCTAACCTAGGGAGTCCTAACCATACTTGCAATGTAGCTAAAACATAGATCAAACAGGAAGACATATAAAATTTGTTCTGGTACTTGGTAAGATTCAAGGCATTGGACATATTTTCACTTACCACTTGAGCCCAATCTATATAATGGTGCTCAACACATATTACCTGGACCAAGAAGTAGAGCTCTATGAAATTCAATGCATCACTTTCACCTTTTATCCTATGTAGGAGCACCAGGATGTCAATAATCTCTGCCTTTAGATCCATCCCAAAAGTTTCTTTGGAAGTTTTCCCTTTATGCTTCTAGGCTTTCGAAACCATGAGTTCATGATCTCTTTCCTCCACCTCATATTCTTCTCATTATACTTTGATATTGCAATTGAGAAGTTCATGTTTGAAAATTCTGCTCGCACTGGGATACAGAGACTATTCTACATGGACTCTCTATCTATGGAGATGAGTACTATTTCATCTGGCAACAAGATTTGTTTTTTATCTGGGTTTAATCTAGTTATACATTCCCTGATTAGTTTGGGAGCTTGTATTGCAACAGGGAATCTAATGGCTTCAACCAAACTGCTACCTTTGAGCTTCTATGTCATAGGGTGGAGATTTTCCCCCCTCAATCTTTGGTGTAGATTGTCTAGATCATAGAATCTAAGGGATATATCCGTTAGATTATGCCATTTAGATATAATCTCATTCAACCCATTGAAACCAATGAATCTAGTGGCGATAGCTTCTTATTCTACTTTTGATTTATTGCTAAGAAGCTTTGGAGTATGTTGGAAGATGATTTGTGAAATCATGGGAAATCAAAGGCATATGAAAAAGATGTGAACAAATGGTAATTTTTGACTGATCCTTTGAGTTTTTTTATAAACAACCTATTTCCTTACCATTACTTTCCATATCTTGCACCACACGAGTGAGAGATTTTTGAAAATATCTGTTAGATTTCTAACATTAAGATTTAAATTAAATGCATCTCATTAATAGCTTTAGCAAATCACTTTTACCCATTTGAAGTAGCTGTAATGGTAACATTATTGACACAATGGATTTTTACTTTTCTGCTTCTCTCAATTTGATGTCTTTGTCAGGGAACACACTCTAAGGGTAGAAACCCAACCGTGGAGAAGCTGGAAGTGATTTTCTAAAAATCTGCAACAAATCCATTTCCTCAACAATTTCTTATAGATATCAAGGCAAATTATCTCAATCATACCCGACTATTCAATCCTCGTGATTTCTTATGCTTATTGCTTCTCAGAAACTGACCTTCTCAGGTGATTTTCTGACAAGGGAGAAGATGAAAACTTATTATCCAAGAAGATATTTTCCTCACTTTCTCTTATGTTGAGACCACTTTATCCAACACAAGGATTCAATCCAATTCCCTCAAAATCTAGATGCTTGGCTTTTGGGAATTTCTCATACACTTGCTATTGTCCTTCGGAAAGGAACCTTCGTAAGAGAAAATCTCCAAGCAGAGAAGTTCATTATAGCTTCTTCGCCAAGTGACTTTTCTGGACCTAGCTCGTTCTTAACCTGAGAATCTCAATCTTCAGACCTTTTTTGTGCACTTGATGATTCCTGTGTTTGCTTCCCATGGAAAATTACCTTCATGGCTGAAACTCGTCGAGGAGAAGGTGATTTTCAGTTTCTCGACAAAGAGGGAAAATGTCCATTTGAAACCTTTCATCAATATGAATATCATCAATAGAACTGAAAGAATAAAAGTATTTATCAAATTAGGAACTATAACTTACCCATTCCTAGGATGAAATTAAAAACCAACCCGACTCAAAAGTAGAAAGAGGCATGAAGGGATTATTCAATAAAGACCACCTATATCCTAGGGAGATTCTAGACTTAGACTTCAACTATTGTCTCATAACTCATGACTCTATCTAACACAAGGTATCCACTTTGGTTTAAAGTGAAGAAAAAAGGTGGGGCAATAATGCTAAGGTTCATTCTTCTCATTGTTTAAATTATCATCTGCTTATTACATTCTGAATTCATCAAATATAATAGTAGTAAAACACTAAAAAGGGGAATATCTCTTTCAAATGAACATAATGTGCTATGAGGATGAGATTTGATGATTTTTGAAGGTAATTTAGAGGATTTTTCTATTACTTATGCTGGGTATGTGTAGGATAATAG